>JAPERM010000020.1:0-458920 GCA_030411635.1 Fusarium sp. MBC 119 | reverse complement strand
ATCTCGCGTCTCATGTTTTATTTCCCCCCGTGGCTGCACTACTGTAACTGCCCGTTGTGCCGTTCAACCCGACTCCACTCTGCAAGGCAAGGGGGATCTGCATGTTGGAGAGGTTGGAGAAGTCATTGCTGCATTGTGAAAGGGCAGTAAATAATTCTTTGAGCAGGAGGTTGGAGAAAAAGTGACGACAAACTTCCGTGTTAAAGAATCCATTCAGGAAGTAATTGAGGCTTGTGAAGAAAAGATGGAACATCCACCTTCCGCAATGACCGGTTCAACCCCAAAGCTCATTCCTGAAGCCAAGCCGTCCACCCCCGCGTTCCTTCCAGCTCCAAACCATCTGATGGTCATAGCTCACTCATAAAGCTGGCTGACGTCTTCAGCTCCAGGCAACTCTCCATCTTCACCATCATCCCATCACTGCATTGATTCATCACTACACTCATCATACCACGGATTTTTGGAGTTTCATCATTTGGAGTTCATCATTTGCAGCACACTCTCATCATCACCATGCTTTACCCTTCCTTGCTCCGTCTTGGCTTTGCCATGGGAGCTTTGGCTGGCCAAGCCCACGCCGCACCCACTCACGCGACAGACGACTTGGACGACACTCCACTCCCTGTTGTTGTCTGGCACGGCCTCGGTGACCAGTTCAACAGCGATGGAATGAAGAATATCGAAAAGCTCGCTGATGCCATTCATCCTGGAACCTTTGTTCACACCATTGCTATCGACGAAGACCCCAACCAGGACCGCTCCGCCACCTTCACCGGCAACCTCACAGCTCAGATCGAAAAGGTTTGCGAGGAGCTCTCCAAGCATCCTATCCTGTCTACTGCACCAGCGATCGACGCCATCGGTATCTCCCAAGGTGGCCAGTTCCTGCGTGGCTACGTCGAGCGATGCAACTGGCCCCAGGTTCGCAGTCTTGTTACCTTTGGTAGCCAGCACAACGGCATCACTAAGTTCAAAGCCTGCGGAGACAGCGACTGGCTTTGCAAGGGGGCTATGGCCCTCCTTCGGTTCAACGTCTGGAGCAACTTTGTGCAATCACGTCTTGTTCCCGCCCAGTACTTCCGCGATCCCAGTACCGAATCCGAGTACAACAACTACCTCGAGCATTCCAACTTTCTCGCTGACATCAACAACGAGCGCGAGCTCAAGAACCAAAAGTACAAGGCGAACCTTGGCAGCCTGACCAACTTCGTCATGTGGATGTTTGAAGGTGATACCATGGTTGTCCCCAAGGAGACTTCATGGTTCGAGGAGGTCAACGGCACAGAGACTATCCCCCTTCGAGCCCGAAAGCTCTACCAAGAGGACTGGCTTGGTCTCCGCGGGTTGGACCGCAACGGTGGCCTCCGTTTCCGAAGCGCTCCCGGCGACCATCTCGAAAACATGGAAGAGCTTCTCAACAAGACCATTACTGAGTACTTTGGCCCATGGAGGCGAACCTTCAAGTCCGATATGGAGAACCCTAAAGGAAACGGCCTCTTCGAGTCAGAGGAGCTATAGGACAGCGACAGGATGTGGGAGGAATTGTTGGACGAATGCTCTACAGATACCGACACAGACATTGCGGCCCGCATGAACTCGGAGGCATACAAGAACTGTCATCAGGGATCAAAGTCCCTGGAAGCACGCGATACCGGACTGGAAGTCGACGTCGACGTTTCCGAAATGAGAATCGCGTTTGACATTCCCGATGACATCCTCGAGTATATTCCTAGTTACATCCCCGATCTTGGACCCCAGACCTTCGACGCCTGTGACTGTGGAAAACTATCCCCTAGAGCATTGGAGACCGATGACGACTGGGAGACCTACGATGAACAAGCTATTTGCGATTGTGAAGGGGGTCACTGTTATTGCGAAGAAGTGCCCCTGGACACTCTTGATGACGAATCACATACTGCTGATGATGGTCTGGACCGCTCAAAGAATGTCTGCAGGTGCATTAAAGAGGGAGACGTGGGACACTGTGAGTGTGATTACCCACTCGAGGGTCTTGATACTGGCCACGAGGTTGGTCTTTCTGGAGCAGAGGATGAGGAAGCGGAGGACGAGGAAACAGATTACGAGGAAGTAGAGGATGAGGAAGATCATGGCGAGAAAGAAAAGGACGAAGAATCCGATGACGAGGATTGAGGTTGTTTCATTATAAGGCGCAAGGGTTTTCATGGTTTCTTTATGGTTTCATGGATGGAGAATTGATCAGACACGCGTGTAACACCACTCATCAGTCAATATTGTTAGGAATGCAAGTATACAGTTCGTTCTATTCTGGGTTTTACCGCCCGTTCAACGCCCCAACACCGGTGCCGTGAGTAATTACCATGTTTTCAGTTATCAATGGCCTTCTTTGCCGTGGCCTTTTGCTTCCTCAATCGGGTCTTGCGGTCCGAGATCTGCTTGTCGAGCTTGTCGTCGTCGCCCTCGGGAACCTGCTTCTGCTTCTTGGCCTTCTTACTGGGCGCAGGAGCATCGGCGGCCTCCTCGGTGTTATCCAGAGACTTACGCTTCTTGCCAATATTGGCCTTCTCACTCTTGAGCGCCTTGGCGGCCTCGTCCTCAGCAATGACATCCTTCTCATCGACCCAGAGCTCGTCGGTGAGCCAGATGGGCAGAGCAGTGGTCTCGGGGCCCTTGATATAGACGCTCTTCATGTTACGCCACTTCTGAGGAACCCACTTCTCGACCATACCAGTCACGACGGCATCAACGTTGTCGGCGATTTGCTCGGGGGTCCAGCCAGAGTAACCAATTCGGATGGAAGTGTTTGTGGTGGGCGCAAGGCTGACAAGGGCAGAGTCGATGGCCTTCTGAACCTCCTTGGCGATCTCAGCGGGAGTGCCAGCGTTGACGGTGCCTTCAGTCTTGACTCGCTTCTGTCGCTTGCCATCGACCTTGGGGGCCTTGGCCTGCAGGTTCACGGGGACGGGTCGCTTCTGCGTTGTCTTGTAAAAGGTCTTGCCAAGAACCTTGGGTAACCGGTTGATGATGCGGTCGTCACCGAGGAAGATGTCGGCCTCAGCGAAGAGCTTCCTCTGAGCCTCGTACTGGCTGTACTTGGCCTTGAGCTTGCCATAGTCGATAACGCGGGTGATGCGCTTTCCAAGTTCAGCGGGGAACTCTTCGGAAGCGACAATGTCCTTGTAGGCTCGCTGGGGCTCGGCGGTGATAAGACAGATGGTGGTAGACTCGTCGGCGTTCAGCGAATGAGGGAGAGAGATCTTGCCGGGCTGCAGACGGGCCTTGTCGGCGATGTGGCGCTTAGTGGTCAGGTTAAGCCAGATGGGGATGTTTGAAGGATCTTCATCGTCGTCGAGGAGGTTGCGCTTGCCAGACTCGTCGACCTTTTGCTTGGAAGCCTTCTTGATGTGCGCCAGAAGGGCCTTTGAAGCTTTGAGGGTCTGCAGCGATGACTGTTAGAACGGCACAGAGCTATAGCAGTGAGTATGAACAAACCTGATCAGGGTCAATGGCAGCTACAGCAGTAGAGCCAGTAGCGACAACTTCCTTTGAGGGCGCCATTGTCGCAAATGGAGATGTTTGAGATGTAGAAATCCTCAAAGTTTCTTTGATAGTGGGGGCTTTATCAGTAGTCGGCGAAGGAAAAATAATTTTTTTCTGCGATGGTTGGGCGGTCGGAATATGCAAGTCCCGGGCTCCGGCCATTTCGGCCAGGGGTCTTTAGCGCCTTGGTTTCTTAATGGGGCGGAGTCTGGAGGAATGACGGATCCACTTGGGCTCACTCGGACGACGCGGCGTGGTTCTGGGCTTACAAAATAATGAGTATTTGAATCTTACCACTGAATTTTCTCGTTTAGGAACTTGGATTGTACATATTCCAATATCGGTTTGTTGTTTTGAGACATTTGTTAGGCCATGGCCCCCGACTTGCGAGATCCTGCCAATAGGAGAGCGTCCTGTGATCAGTGCAGTATGCCCACTCTTCCGCTTACATCGGGGATCCAGATATGCTGATCAGCCTGCAAAGACAAAAGAAGCTTAAATGTGACGGCGGATATCCAGCATGCGGCAGATGCGCGAGCTTGGCGGAGCCTTGCAAGTACTCGGCGCGCTTGCCGATGGGAAGACCCAAGAAGCGGAAACTGGGCTCTGAGAATGAGGGACACGACAGCAGAAGTGCTACCGTCACAAGCAGAACGTCGCCTTCGACTTTCTCGAAAAGCGTGTCGAGTGACACGGGGAGTGAGATGGGGAGGAGAGCGAGCTATGATCCGTGTCTTCATCCTTCGGAGGACCTGTCGTCGGATATGATTTCTTTGGGGTGAGTCGAAGGACGAATACCTTGATGATCTGGCGCTGACTCAGATTCAGGTCCGAGACAAACGTTGACCCGAAGTTGTTGGCGTTTGAATCAGATCCCGGCCAACAGACTTGCGCATGTCTCGCGAGTCTGTATTTATCTCTGGAAGAGGTTCGGAAAGCAGATGACTTACCGTTCACGGCTCGATTATCGGTTCTGCGGCATTTGACGACAACAGCGGCGGGGATTATCCAGTGTCAAGTGTGTCCGACCAAGTTCTTGTGGGCGATGCAGAACGCTCAGCTCCTCAACACTCTTATTATCTCTATCGCGGACGGGTACAAGAAGATTGTGAAATCAGTCGAAGACGAGACGAAACGCGCCCAGGAAGCCAACGAAGCAAAGCTTTTGTACGTCACCGAGGGCGTTAAGCTAGAAACGGCATCGCAGAACACAGGCCACGACCCAATGGGGTTTCCGCTGAGCTTGGAACCAGCAGATTGGCAGGGAATTTCTAATAAGGCTATCAAGGCTGAGCTTTTTGGAACGTCGCATTCGACGTCTATGTCGTTTATTACAATGTTGCAGTTGATGGAGGATCGACAGCATATGTGGCACTCGGGCCAGGCTCATGTTCCTCCTGGGATTGGAAATCGGTTGCCGCATCAGATGCATGAGAAGGAGCCGCATTGTGTGTCGGTGGTGAAACATACGAAAGATATGATTAGTCACCTGTTGTCGGATGTTTGAATATGGAAATGTATGTATTGTAAATTGGTTCCTAGCTATAGCACTGCGCCCTTTGATACCCAAGATTATCAAGTTTCATCAGTACCCAGTTTGATTCTTAAGCGGGTTGGGGGGAGATCTGAGATGTCGATATTTTAATTACCCAATCACCATTCTTGAGCTGTAAATAGTAAGTCTATTCAAGAACGAAGTATAAATTACTTCAAAGGCTTTAGTCAACAGTGAATATCGTTCTAACATAAGGATAACTTCAGATTTAATCTCCATTTCCAGGCTGATGGTCATGTTATTGGCATTTTATGCTTGCTTCCGGCTGCATGTTCTTTCCCGTCTTTCGGTTTATCTGTGATGGAGGGCAAGCACCAAGATATGCGGCACTATATGGCAACTGTGATCCAGTAACGCCTGAAGAACACACTCTTGTGGCTCTTATCGCTTTCTCCAGTTTTACTCCTGCATCATAAACAACCTTAGAATATCTACCATAAACAACATCATCATGCACTTCCAAAGCGGTCACGAGAAGCAGGCACCAAAGCTTTTATATTCACTTGAAAAGCAGGTACCAATCTGGAAAATGTCAGAACCACACTTCAAAGTCTTATCTCGCGCAATCAGAAAAGTCCTCGACAGTCCAATCGCGAAGACGACCTTTGGCGAGATCCTCGTGGGAACGCCGCTGGCTGAGACCGCACTCGATAGAGGTGGTATTTTTTTCCCACCGAGTCATCCCCTCCGTCAAAAGTCATCCGCCCTTCATCCCGATGTTATTGCTCAAATCGAGAAAATCATCACGAAAATCGAAATCGGTAGCATTAGAGTGGACGCTGAGGTAAATCGTCCTGGAAGAAATCTTTGGAATCCACTGACATCGCACCAGCCCCTCACCAGGTATTCAATGATTGAGCCAGCCACCCCAGGCTTCGGAACGAGACTTGTAGAGATGGTTGCGTTCGCTATCCATCGCCTGGTCTCAAATTTCTAGAAAAAAATTCATGACCGGATTAACAAATCGGACTATATGGAAGGGATGCCCACGAAAGAGGAATTGGCCACACTCCATCCTGGGACGCCGCCCCCAAATAACCCGTTCCGACACCAAAAGTACCTCTTTAGCACATTCCTTTTCCCCCTCAGTGTGCGGGATGAAGTCGGATACTGGGTACAGAACCGAATCTTTGGCGGCGTACTGTTCTTCGACCCTGACAAGATACCCGATGAAGGTGACCCAACAGCCTTCAGGCCCCAGGACAGGTCGATTTACCTCCACCCTGATAGACATGGAGTTCCAGACGAGTATTAGAAGCTCTCGGATCAGCAGAGGGATGCACTTATCGAGTATCTACTTGATGAGAACGATACGTGCCCGCTTCCCATCTTGAAGGACTAGGACAGGCAGGGCAGGCATACAATACGATACACGATACACCGGCCAGAAACTTCATGGACATGGTTGATGATGGTTCTAAGGGATGGGCACGGAAGATACCTAGTACTTCAAGCGGGGAATGAGTTTAGTAACGAGAACAGGTCGGACAGTTCTTGTTAGGTAGCGAAAGCGTCATTGAGACTTTCACCAGACTCTTCTCCAACGCCCTGCAGTATCGTATCCTCTTGCTGTTTGTACGCTTCTTAGGATGCGTATAGGTAATGAGTTACCCTTGATGACCTACAGATTCGCTGCGGCCAAGGTTCCCAATGAAGAAAGTTGTGACGGGGGCATATCACATTTTCGGATAATGCTTAATAACCACGCATACGGCGCAGAAGGACCAGGGTTGCCGCGACAGGTGATTGATAGGCTCCGACTATCCCGAGGTCTGATCATGATCTGATTTCGATCAGTCCTTAGCCGCAGCAGCATAATCACGCCGTATTTTCTAAAGCAAAATTGTTAGTTCCGTTGCCCGACCTTCAAGCACCAGCAAATATCAATCAGACATGTGCCAAGACGACCAAGCGCCCGGCGCCCCAGAGGCAGACGTGAGTGATTTTCCACAATGGAGGCAATGCACTTAACACTTGGCATAGGGTCGCGAAAATGAGAGCATCTACTCCGAGTACGCTAGTGATGTGTCTGAGACCACCAGCGTGACTTCGTCCATCCTCAACTACCAGTACGAGAATGGTCGTCGCTATCACGCGTATCGCGCTGGACAGTATCTTCTGCCAAATGACGAGACTGAGCAGGAACGTCTGGACATTATTCACCATATCTTCACGCTTACGCTTGGTGGTGAGATTTGCCAGACCAAACTGGATAATCCGCAGGCAATCTTGGATATTGGGACTGGAACTGGTCTATGGGTAGGTGAGAGTACAATCAGCAGCCAAGATCGCTGATTTATGATATAGGCGATGGAAATTGGAGAACAATATCCTTCTTCTGAGGTGATAGGAACCGATCTGAGCCCTATCCAGCCACAATGGTCTGTCTATCCCCTATTTTGAGCGCACTTGTTGACACTCTCTTAGGGTTCCCCCAAACGTCAAATTCGAGGTTGAAGATGCATCCCAGGATTGGACATTTCCCAGTGACAAGTTTGATTTCATCCATGCACGAACTCTAGCCGGTGCAATCCAAGACTGGTCTGCTTTTCTTACCCAGTGCTACGATCATTGCAAGCCTGGAGGACAACTCGAAATTTCCGAGGGAAGAGCCAACTTCTTTTGCGACGACGATTCTCTCAAGGAAGATATGACTACACACAAATGGCTCATGGAGTTTCGTCGACTGAGCACCCCTATGGGCTTTGACATTGCACCCAAACTTCCAGATATGCTCAAAGAAGCAGGCTTTGAGGACGTCGACTTTGTGCAGAAGGTTGTGCCCCTGGGAACCTGGCCCAAGGATCCCAAGCTCAAGGAGGTTGGGCGATGGTTTCGAGTTCAATTTCTTGAGTTGGCGCTTGAAGCGTATAGTCTTGCGCTGTTCACACGAGCCGGTGGGTGGTCGAATGACGAGGCGCAGGTGTTGTTTGCGAAGGTGAGGGAGGAGTTGAAGACGAACAAGATTCACTTGTATACATATGCGTAAGTCTGGGAGAGTTGTGTGGGGTGGTGCGAGTTTGACTAATGGTGTTTTAGATCTTTTGCGACGGGGAGGAAGTCAGAGGCTTTGCCTGAGAAGACCGAATGATGGCAGTCGGTTTCTGGTACCTCAACATTGCCGCTATGAAGATTGATGAGACATAAAACGATATTGAGACTTTTGAATTTATTTTGTAGCTGGGATGGAATTTGTGTTCACAGAGCCTGCTAGTGATAACTTTCAACTTAACCATGAGCTTGATTTGATCTTTCCGAGCTTTATGACAAGGCTATTTCGAATGAATTCAAATCTTTCCTCCAGATTCCTAAACCACTCGATATCCGGAATAGAATCGCTAGAATAGAAACGGCGAGAGGAGTAAGATCATGTTACAATTGACGCGCAGCATTTGACATGCCACTTGCAAGGGCATTCGACGCTATAAATCCATGCAAGCATTTGATAGGATTGATGTTGGCCCCAGAGAAATATCATGCCACCTTGGGAATAAACTCCGTATTTGCTATGCAATTCTGTGGCGCGTCTATCCGGTTACGCCGGCTGAAACGTACGCCGCAATGAATGCTATCGCAGCGGTGTGGAAGGGGACTTTCTTCTTCATTTGACTCCTCAACCACAAGTTTTTGACAAAATGACCGAAGAAAGAATCACAGAGCAAGCGACAGCTGATGATTCCGGTCTTTTGCCTCCCCAGCATTGGGCTGAGGTCGCCGAGGTACGAAACTGCGCACCGTTGGGTTAAGATCACGCAACTAATGAGCTGAGCCAGGAACTGGCTGCGGAGGATGATGGAGATTCAGCCCTTGGCGATGATGCTTCTGAGTCAACAGCGTCGATCACATCAAGTATCCTTCAGTACCGGAACATCAGTGGCAGGACGTATCACCATGACATAGGCAACGCGCAGTATTGGTAGGTGGCCTATTCGGAACTCTGCCGGCCCAGTGATTAATGAGAGAGTAGGGGAACAAATGATGAGCGACAGAATGAGTCTATGGATATCAAGTGAGCCTACTTACTACAAGGCAAGGGTAACTGCTGATCCGTGTAGCCACCATGTCTTGACGCTCGTTCTGGATGGCGCTCTCTATCTTGCACCGATTTCAAAGGATATCAAGGTTGGTAGCTTGTCCTAGGGTTGGGGATCGTTCTGCTGACCTCGCGTAGAATGCGGTCGATATAGGAACTGGAACAGGTACGTCTCAACATGCCTTTCACAAGCTGGATTCAAACTGACACCAATTCCAACTATTAGGCATCTGGGCTATGTATGCTTCAGCACGCCTATCGGGAGATTGTTGGACTTGCTGACCTCGATCAATAGCGACTTCGCAGACAGCTTCCCTAATTCTCAAGTCATAGGCACAGACGTCTCGCCAATCCAGCCAGGCTGGGTTCCTCCGAACCTGAAATTGTAAGGCGGCATTTACAATTCTCGTGGCCTTTACTCATATGTCGCTAGTGAGATCGATGACTGCACCCAAGAGTGGACATTTGAACCTAATTCCCAAGATTACGTCCACCTGCGCTGGCTCGTCGGCAGTATCGTCGATTGGGATAAGCTCTTCGCGGAGGCTTATAAGTGCCTCAAGCCGGGTGGCTATATCGAGAGTCACGAGGCTCTTTCACGAATGGACTGCGACGATGGTAGTATCCATGAGAAGAGCGCTATGCACCAGTGGGGAAAGTTCTTTGTTGAAGGCGGTAAGAAGATCGGTCGCTCGTTCACGATCGTGGAAGATGGGGTGCAGAAAAAGGCCATGGAGAAGGCTGGTTTTGTTAATCTCGAGGAGCGTAACTTCAAGGTGAATTGCCTCTGATCAAACAGATATGTGGATGTGTGCTTACCGTATGCCTTTTACAGGTCCCCATCGGCGGCTGGCCCAAGGATGAAAAGCAAAGGGAGATTGGTAGATATGCCCAGGCTACTCTTGAGCAGGACATCGAAGGCTATGTGTTGTTCATGGCCAATACAGTAGAGGGTTGGACGACGGAAGAGGTGAAGGTCTACATCTCGCTACTTCGTCGTGAGCTTCGAGCGGGCAAGATGCATCCTTATTATCAACAGAAGGTCGTCTGGGCACAGAAGCCGGAGGAATAAGGCCGATGCACCCGGATGGGATCTTGGAACGTGATAGAGTACAGCTAATAGCAAAGAATTTGAAAAGTGCTCCTTTGTTGTAGAAGCTGAAATCCAGAGACCAAAAGAAATAAACGCAAACACCGAGCCTGAATCAGGTATTTGGGAGTGAAACGACCGGGCTGTTGGTACCAGCGGCCCCTTAGGATGGTGGGATGGATCAGGCAACTGTCAGGTATCGGGCATGAATCATGTAAAGAGACACAACAATCTGTCATGACTTGGGCTAGGAACCAGAAGTTGGTTTCCAAGATTCAAGGGGATGGATTGCAAAGGAGGAGAAAACCATCCTATGAACGATGGTGACATGCCATGTCATAGAATACTCAAGGGCGGGATTGTCTGGCGCTGTCCTCTCGGTCCCCTAACAGGAAGCACTCAGGGGTCAATGCTAAAAAAGGTAACAGAACAGGCGAATGGGAAAATAGAGGGACGTGTGAGTAGTCATTGCATGACTTGCAGGAATAGCACACCTAATATAACCCAGCACCCATGGAATAACGAAGGAAATATTGATCTCTCCACCCTCAGCTCCAGCTTGAGGACCAACGCCTAATGGCTGAGTATGCAGCTTCTGTCAGGCCTCACATATCGTTTCTGACCAATTATTTCTCTATCACATACACACACATATGCTTGGCCAAGACATGCGAGTGCCCGCCGGGGCCTGGTCAATGCCGTTGCGCTACAGTATGTTGGAATTTGAACTGTAGATTCTGAAGCCAAGGACAAATGCATAGGAAGTAACAACAGCGTCAAAACAGCATATTTTACCCTTTTCAAGGTAACGACCTCATCTCTGGCCATCATGGAAAGCCGGTAACCTGCCCCCAATCCCCAACATACCCCCACTCATCTACCGGTATTCGATTCGTCCTCCCAAGATCGGCGACTCCGAGACAGCTGTCTCAGGCCCCCCAAAACTCCTCGATCTGACGGCATGCACATGGGACGGCTCGGGACGAATGGCTATGCATCTAGCTTCCCTCCATCGGGGGGCGGAGCTGCAGATCTAACGCGGAATCGGCAGAGACAAGAGCGTCAAGCTTAGAGACACCCCTCGTTAGCAATGGGGTTTCACATAGTGGAATAATGTTTGATTGAGTCAGGTACTTACAGAACAAGCAAGAGAACTTTTACAATCCCCGCGAGGCTCCCTACCAGTGAGAACAGCAATCCTCGCCTGCGTTTGCACTGCGCCCGGGAACTGTCCGAGATCTGGGGTTGTTCTAGCTGCTCTTGGGCATGCGACCGGGCGGTGGAGAATAGAGATGGAAGCCATATATTGAAAGTAAAATTGTAGGTATGGTTATGGGTTTCGTAGTGATGTCCGTTGATCATGGGTCCGTCGCCAATAGAGGTGCAACTGGAGGCAATGTATGTGTCGTTCTCGATCTTGATGTTGCCATCTTTGGTATCTGCTGTCTCGGGATTCGTAGCAGCCGAGGCGTGTCTATTCTCATCGGTTAAAGGCATGCCCACCATGAATGGATTCGTACCCGCTCTGTCGTACGCTACCACTTCGCTCGTGCTACGGAAGAATGGAGGGAGTTTCGGAAAGACAAATGGGAATTATCGTGCGTGTGGGCCACAGGCGAGGGTTCTTTCCTCCACCCCGAGCAGGGTGGCCAAGTGACCAGGGGGTCCCCTGTCAGCTTTTTGCTGTTCTGCATCTTGGCAAATTTGGCATGACTTCGAAAGCTACGTACTTGATATCCGTAGCCAAATAGTATTTGGAATAAATATATTTCGATTAATCTGTTCTTACGTCTACAAATCAATTATATATGGCAAGAACCCGCGTCTATCAAAAGAAGCCCACAAAGCGCCGTAATAATCACGAGCCCTTTCACTTCATTACTCTTCTTGGAGTAGGATCGATGATTTCTTGTTGGTTGCTCTTTACCATATTCATCCACCTACCTCGTTGGTTATATCAAGACATGCAGGTGAATATGTAAGTGTTATCACTTGTTGCAGCCATCTTCTCAACCAACAAAGTGGCGTAGCAAACAAAACCAACAACTCAGATGGCGCAACAGCCCTGTCTAGTCGAGTCCTCTTGCTTGGCTAACTTCCAACTCTGATTGTTGATCTGAACTTTAACCTTTATCGACCTGAAACTCCTTATTGCGGCTCCCTCTTCTTTCCTGGTTCAGCCCCCAAGGCGTGGAAACTTGTCGCTCTCAGCTAAGAACGACGACGTTGGTTTTCAATTGCTAAAATTGGATTCAAGACTCAAGCTAATCGAGTACAGGAGCTCGATATCACCAGCTACGGGAACCGAACACTTTCTAGCAACGTACGCTTATCATCCTAAATGATCATTCGTCATCACATAGCCGGATCTTAAGCCCTTGAATCTCGGCGTGTGGGATATCAAGCGATTGAGAAATCTTCTCTCTCTGAGCCCAAGAGATTATGGGGAGATGCCTTATCACTCTTGATGCCGCATGACACCATCAGAAGTGCCAGCCCATCCTCCACACTTGAAGGTCAATCTTCATCGTGATTCCACTCTTGCAAAAGTGCAAGACTCGACTTCAGGAATATCTTCAACGTTTTCTAACCCCCCTCGAGCGAGAGTCCTGTGGTTGCCTTAAGATTTCATCTTGGTCAACGTATCAAAAGCTCTTTATTGGCAGCCTTGTCTGCGGTGTCACTGTGCTTCGCCCCCCTTTTGTTGTCTCAGGTTTCACCGCAGTCTGACAGATGAGGCTCTGTTCTTTCTCTTTGTGCTTCTTGAAATCTCTGTCTCCAAATGATGCCCAAATCTTGACTCCATCCCCACCTCCTGGCCGTCTTTGTCGGTCGCACTTTCCAATTTTTGAGGTCGTTTTCTATGCCACGTTAACACAACCATCGCCATTGCTGCATTCTCGCACACCACACTCGTCGTTTTGAGGACAGAATCATCGTCAATGTATCTATTCACGCTTCTTGGCTCGTCTTCACCGCTCTTTGCCTCTTCTCAAGTTTTCACGATTTGTGCTTCAGTCATGTTGCCTTGTCTATCAGCTTGAGGTTATCATGGCAGAGATCATTGGGGTCGCCGCATCAGCGACCCAGCTAGGTATAGCATGCTTTTCTCTGATAGACCTCATGAGGAAGATAAAAGGGGGAGCTTCGACGCTGAAAAGATATCATGAGCAGCTCCAAGAACTTCAGAGCCTTTCTACTTGCATCTCTCAAAACCCCCTCTTACAAACTCCTGAAATTGGGACTCAGACTGAAGCCCTTCTTTCGATAATCAACAACAACTGTCTCAACTCTTTACTGCACAAGGGTCGCTTCCTTCGTATTTGGGGTCTCTTGTATAGAGAACAAGATCTGTTAGACATCTTTGTCAGGCTTGAACGCCAGAAAAGCAATCTCTCCTTGGCTATTGAGCAGATACAGTCAAAAGCCCTCTACCAGATCCAAATCGACATTCGAAACATGGCCGACAAAAAGCCTACAAGCTCTTCGAACCCTGGCTCACCTTCCAAAGCCATAGTAGGGGCTCTTGTTCGAGGTAGATCTTCAGGAAGTAGCCCATCTTCGAACATCCATCCTGGCCCCATCGATCTTCAATCTATCAACCCCTGGGTTGCGGACCTAATCTCTACCTACGTCCCCGAACTGCGATTTAATCACTTTTCCAACGATCAATCCGCTGTCAACATTCAAGCCCCTCTCAATAGCCAGAGCTCGTCCGGCGATCCACTTTCACTTGACGATCGATCTTTCCACAGTTCCAGCCAGCCGAACGCCCCGATGCCAGAAACCAGCGCGGGTCCGCAATGGAACAATATGGTGGCCGGCCCAGGAGAGCAAGAGAACGGGCGAATCTACAGTATCAATGGCAAACTCTCTCAGGAGCTTTCTCAGGGCAAGCCCATGCAATGCATTCATAACAATCCGATCAAGCTAGGGCGAGGCGATCAGTACAACCGCAATCTTGTCGTATTTAAAGGAGATGTTACTGGCGCAGTTCTTCCGGACATGAATGGCGATAGGTGGAACGGTGGGAAACGGTTGCCTTATCCTTCTTCAGAGCCAGAGGCCGGTGTTCTCGGGAGACAATTCAATGGCATTGAGATTCGATTTGAGGAGACGGGGGACACAAGTGAACAGGGCAAGTAGCAGTCCAATACGATTTGTACTCTTATAGATTGCAGTTGGAGGGGGTTTCTTGTCCGACCCAGGGTCAGGGTTGGATCTCAAAGTCGTTCAATATTAGGCAGTCATCCTGCATTACTCAAACCTACATTCCTCGAAATTTGCTCTCAATAGCATGTCTGGTACAGTCCTGGACACTACAGGCTCTTTGAGCTGCAAGTTTGGTAGAAACGGATTTAAAAAAATGTTTATTCTTCTTTTTCCATGATTTCACTTGAAACATTATGGGGGTGATTATCAGATGGATCTAACTTGGACCGCACGCAATGACTCTTTGAAGGAGATCTCGAACCGTAATTACATGTTGAAATTATTTAAAGTGCGTATCTATAAACGTTTCTATCACGTTGGAAAGTAATTAATAGCGTGTAGTCTCTTCAGTAGCTCTCATGTCTCGGAGCGAGGCTGAACCTGAAGGCTTTGAAGATATCTGACCTTTGAGGCCGAGAATCAGAGATAGGGCATGCTATTAGGCAGCGCTGAAATAATTAGGCAAATTAAATTATTTTCTAAGATAGCTCTAGTAGACATTAACTCTCATGCGACCCAGGTTCTGGACCTGGGCATAAGGAGTTTTGTTATCCCCCTTGCGGTTAGAAGCGACCCGGACAGCGACGAAGTAAGTTCCTCGCTTTGGGTACTTTTGAGTAATAGTTAGATCCATGATACCCTTGCCTTGTCCGATGTTCTGCTTGACGAAGTCTCCCGTTCCTTCAAAGTCCCACTCGACGGCGGTGATGGTGCCGGTGCTGGGAGGAACCTCGACGTGTGCATTGAAAATAACGGGTCGTCCAGCTCGTACAGAGACGGCAGTCTTGTTACCTGAAGTAAGGTCCACAACGGGCTGGATACCATTTCGCTTGGCAGCTGTGGCAGGAAGCTTGACCTGGCCATGTGAGACGGAGAAGGACGTTCCGGTGGGAGGCCTCGTTCCCTTCTCGACCCACGCACTGAGGTCACGGAGATGCTGATCAATCATGGCGTTGTACTGGACGAGACGGGCAGTGTTCTCCTTAGGCATCTCCTGGATGTAGTGATCGGCGTGGTCGGTGTAGTGAAGTCGGTAGTTGTCGCCGTATTTGGCACCGAGTTGCTTCTCGACTTGAGATCTGTACCAGTCGGCGTGCCATGGCACAGAGTCGAAGTCCATCATAGTGTCCATGGCAATCACCTTCAGCGTAGTCTTGCCTGTCCATGTAGCGCCTCCACTGGCGCTGTTCGAGATAAACTCGCCAATTTCCATGGCTCGCTGGGGGTACTTGGGGGTGCCGTCGGCCTTGCGAATGTAGTCCCAGGCGTAGAATCCATCCCGAGAAGGAACCTGGTGTCTGTGGTATGTAGTGGCAGCCAGCCAGGCCCTGTTGTCAATGTGGACCTTGATGCCTGTGGCGAGCAACGAAGTAATAGCAGCGTCCTGGTCGGGGTCGATGATGGCCACCTTGGATTTCTCGTCGAGCTGCGCCGTGAAAGACTTGGAAGTGCCATCCTCAGCTTCAACGGTGAACTGGAGCCCGAATTCTGGTGGCTGTGAGGGGACGCTGTTCAAGGTGATCAAGGTCGGGACGCCATTTGCATCAGAGGTGACGCTCTGGACGGTCGCATCGTACTCGTAAAGCAGAGTATCGCGGTAAAAGTCGCCCAGCTTGGACTTCTCGGTTCCCACGTAGCCTTCCTTGGTCCAAAAGTCGTTGACATAGGTAGGATCAAATTGTGCAATAAGAGGGAGAACCAAGGTTCGGAACGAGGTCGGAAAGTCTCTGTAATACCCGGCGACGCCATCCCAATCTTCGAATACTGAGAGAGGAAGACCAAGCTCCGTCACTTCCTTAAGAACCTCACGTCTCATTGAATCCACCACGTTGAAAGGGTTCAGACCACTGCCAGGGCGAACCGCGTTGATGAGCTTTTCCTTCTGTGCCTCGAGGACGATTCCAGCGAAGCCTCGGAGGCAGTAGTTGGTGGGAATGGAGATAGTAATGGCCTGAACGATGGGAATGGCGCCCTGCCAGACATCGTGGGTGTTCTCAATAGCGCCAACAGTGACCATAGAACCACCGCTAGCACCATAGACATAGCCATAGATCTTCTGATCGGGCTTGTTATAGTGATCACGCGCAATGCTTCTCGAGAGCTTAGCCAAAGCGGCATCAGCTCGGTAACCACCTCCTCCGGCTACCTTGAGGGTATAACCCCCGCTGGCAGCACCAAAGCCGATCTCTCTTGCTTCAGCCGTAGAGTTCTGCGTGGGGTACACGAGCTGGAAGAATCTACCATCCCACCCGGTCTCAGGAAGGTAGATGTTGAAATCAATTTCGGTTCCATAAAAGCGTCCAGAGATCCTGCGATGAGGAACGGGAGAGGTGATGTTTGTATCGGCATCGATAATGACAGTCTTGTAAGTGGCATCAACACAGTCCTCTGTGACCTGGAGAGCACCGTCCTTGGTCTGGCAATCAGGGCCAGTGGCCTTGATAGGCGATGTCAGAGCTTCGACAGCCCCCGAGAAGACGGCCGTAGCGCAAAGGCAAGACCTGACACATTGTGAGTATCAAATGTTGATGAAGATGCAAGGATTACCTACCAGAACTGTCTTGCAGTAAGTGGCAACATGATTGCCGAATTGGGTAAAAGAGTGACTTGAAGTTAAGTTCAGATGATGAGGGTGTAGCTGAAAATTAGCTCGCTCTACGGTTTGAAAAAGGTGCTTCCCCGGTGTATGTTATATTCACTAACCCCTTCAACGTATCTCGGATGATAAGTCTCACGAGACTCTGATCGGCTGCATGGGAGTCAAATTTCCGTCTTTTCACCGTTGACCAGGTACTTTGACTAGTCCTAAGAAGAAGGGTAGCCGAGGCCTCGATCGAAGTCGGCCAGCTGCCCAGTTCATTGCAGTTGTTGTGCGCCTTGGCAGGTACAATGCATCTCCGTCTAACAAGGCCGAAGCCAGGGGTTTGGGGCAGGGTTACCTGCACGCAAGGGATCCATGAGGTTGGATGAGTGAGCATGTTGCTTGGCAGAATCCCAAGTTTCCGGATGGCATAAGCAATTGCCGATTGGTAATAAGAACAAATTTGTTATTTCTTTAGTCCGGTCTGGGCCGTCCCATTTGGATACTGGACCTAAATGTACACTCGATTGTATCTCCAGTACTCTAGTTAGTAGTTCCCAAGTTCCTGTGTTCTGGAGACATCTGGAAGTACCTAACTAGGAAATAGATTCAACCCTTGCTAGACATCACCGGGGCGGTTAGTATGACCAGCTTGAGAAGGATCAACTTCCACAACCATTTGGACATGACAGGGTACAATGAACATCGCCACAATTAATATCCACTGATGTTTTACTCTACTGATTTTCCTCCACTCGCTGGCCTAGCTACTTGGGCCGGACATTCGCCCCGAACTAGTAGTGCAAGGCCCCAGAGTTACTATAGACTTTGGGTCTGTGCTTAATCTCAAGGATCGTCAACGTCTTTAAGCGAAGATTAAAGCAACTACAACTCTTAAATGATACAGAATGGATTATATGACCTCAGAATGCAAGCCACAGAATGCGGCAAAGCATCTAGAAAAGGTTCCGACTCCCATTGTGTTGAGACGAACGGCAGATGAACTCCTGTACGCCAAGGCTCGTTGGTTATCACCCATGTTTTCTCGCAGCGCCACACTCCTGCATCGGATCATCTTGTTGGTCAACCCCTGCATGTAGGATCATATCTGTAAGCGAGCCATCATGGCCCTGGACCTTGCATAGATCAATCCAACACCCAGGTTTCTAGAGAGTTAATGCTCCAGGTAATAACGTCTAGTGTCAATTGCGCGAGCAAGTTCATCCAAACGAGAGATCTAGCCAACGGGCCATGGCGAGATGATGAAAATTAAAATCACATTATCTATTTTTACAACTCCCATTAAATCTAATTATTAACCTTGCCCTCATAGACTTACCACTCGTTATCTCGGCCGCCATGTGCGTTCGAGCTTTTCCCCTTTTGCGATTGGGACCCAGACTCAGCTTCGCCATAGTGGACCGTCACGTCAGACGTCTTCATAATCCCATCGTATGTCATAATTTCCTCCTCAGAATTAGTCGGCGACTGGGCCCGGATCGCTGCCCGACCCTTAGTCATGTCTTTCAAGGGGAACGTCCCACGCAAGCTACTCCTAACACCTGTGTTCCCGCGACTCCTGTTATTTGTTGCAATGCCAGTGCCGTTTCCGTTGCCGTTCCCCGTCGACCTACCATACCTACTTCCCGACCGATAGCGTTTGTCCGTAGATCGGAGAGCTGAGAAGAAGTTGGGGAACCACTTGAGAAATAGTGGTCGCAGGGCTGGGGCGGATGCAGTGATGATGGCCAGATTGGTCTCGATGACGGCGTAGGCGAATCGAATGTCGTAGGTGTAGTCTGATTCTTGAACATTTGTAGTTTTAAGTTGCTTGTTTTTCTCAATCATCCAGGCAAGACGAAGGATTCCCAGCAGAGTAACGCTGTTGAAGTTAGCAATATTCCCAACCTACGAGTTGTTTCTACTTACACTCCTCCGAGGGTAAAAACTCCAATGATCGCCAATCGTACTCGTAAAGGCAGCTTCAGACCGATAAATATCCAAAGAGGGAGGACAAGCACCAGCAGGTCCGTCATAATCGTGAGACTTGCTGTAGAGACAAGAAAAGCATGCTCGTTGATGCACGTTCCCGTCTTTGGTGGCGTTTTATCCCAGTAGTAGTCAATTGGTGTGCATTGAAAGACCCAACAGATGAACAGAGCCACCATTTGGCAGAGATTGAAAATCATAAGCCCTATGATGGAGTTGCGGACACTGCGTTTTTGTCCACTAAGTCGCAGCAGGAACAAGAGCACTGATGTTTTAACGAGTGCCAGAATCGGGTTGTAAATAAGCAAGGCGACATAATTCCACCGCTGGGCGCCAACCCAGTCGGCATCTAGAGGAATGTCATAGAAATGAATCCCAATATAGGCGGCCCGCATTGCGATGTAAGCGCATATCGTCTCGGGAATGGCTAGAGCCTGCACTTGTTGTAAGCAGATATTCGAACCATTCGAAGCACGAGGGAGAGTGTACCATTGCTATCGTAATAAGGAGGTCATCTGGTAATCAATTCCCTGTTAGACCTTTCGCATGAGTTCATCGTAGTGTAAACTTACCCCAGCCAAGTTGTCGAGCGGTGATCCGCCCATACATACGCAAAGCCCAAGTACAAAAAGCCGCAGCGCAAAAGAAGAACATACAGGCAAATCCAGATTGCTGCATCGTCGAGTGCGGATAGCCTGGAGATTCTGATGTCGCATCCCTCGAAGCATGGGCCATGCCATCGATCGGCATGTCGATCTGTATCGCCCCGAGGGGAGCCTGGTTGGCTATGAAATCTAGCAGAACATGGGGCATGGTAACAATGTCCAGAAAACTGTTAGTTGGTGAAGAATAGGCTCATGAAGCCAAACTTGTGAACGGAAAACAAGAACTAGAAAAGGGAGGTCAACAAAAGACAGGGCCTGCATTAGATGTAGCAAAATTGTTTCTGCAGCATGTCGTCCCATGGACTACGCCGCTCGGTATAGGAGACTGCCATGGTCCGAGTGGCGGCACCGAGAAGAAGCAAAGTTGGTGAAGCACTATCCCTATGCCAGGACAGGCAAGGTATAGTAGTCAGGTCGTTCAACTCCGTGGCATCATTACTCCAGTAGGATGGGTCGGCGGGTTTCAGGATCGGGGGACCCAACCGTAACCGTGCGTGAGCCGATGCCAAGATCCCCGTTCCTCCTCGAACGGAAAAGATTCTCCGAATCTAGAATGGAAAGTCGAGCTCTCCTCGAACCATCGCTTAACCTGACATGCTGGTTTATAATAGTTGGCTTATACCATATAAACATGTTCCAAATTCGGATAAGAAGCAAAGAAACGGCTACAATCACGGGTCACCTCGGTTACAGCGATCGCCGCTTTATGCAAGCAATTTGCAACTGATACTACCCAAAAGTGAAAATAATACATTTTATGACTTGAAAGATTAGTTTGAAAGCGACACACCCGAGTCCTCGGATCAAGAGGTCAGGTTCGGACCCATTACTTACGAAGCAACTCGTAGGCCCCTAGATGACTCGCAAGGCCACATGGTTGAAATGAAATATTACAGAGTTGAGAATTAAGAGTAGCTACGTTACCTTAGTAATTGAAATAGCCAACTAAGAAAATCTTTGTAATCACGCACCTGGTATGCTCTGGGATGGGCAGCTACAAGCTGCCGTGGTCGGTCACTAGCCAAAAGTACTGTACTTGCATACTTACACGCCAACAAAGAAATAAATACCGATACCCAATACGACTGCCTATATTAGAAAATACATTTGTTATGTCACACTCAAAGAGCTTTGAGGCTACAAAGGACAAATTATCAAGTATGTGGCGCAGCTGGTGCAGCGGTATATGTGATAAATTTCTGGTTAGAAAACTTTCCAACTTTACTACCTAGGGTAGGCAGACGGCGCTCCATGATACGAGCCTCTCACGTGACATGTCACATGCAGCGTAGTGAAATTCAAATTGGCGCCATCGCAAGAGCAATTTTTGACTTCCTGGCCAGTAGCAAAATCGCAGATTCACCAAGTACCTGTGCCAACATGAATTATTTCAATCCATTCTCTTGCCGTGGGGACCAATGGACGTTTGTGGGACATACATCGTCGTTTCCCGACGTCAATGATGATGCAGGCAACTTGGCAAAGCACCGCCTGTGCGACGCAAAATCAATACCAGGCTGCAAAGCGTTTCACATCCCCAAGGAGGATACCTCCTCTTCAAAAGAGGTTGCGGTTGGAGACGATGCTTTAGGAGACCCACTCACGGATCAAGTGCTTGTATTTCGATACAAAGACAGATTTCATGCAGTCGATCATGTAGGCAAACACTGCTCAGCCAATCTTTACCTCAAAGGAATTAACATGTTTTTAGTCATGCCCACATAGTCAGTTCCCCCTTTCGCGGGGCACTCCTTTCGACATCGAAGATTTTGGGATTGCTCTCAGCGTAGGAATATCATGTCCCAAGCACGACTGGTCCTTTGACTTGATCACCGGCATGTCGGATCGCGGAAGTTACAGGCTCAAGACGTGGGAAGTCCAGGTCAGAGATATCAAAGACGAAATATCTATTGAAACAAACGAAAAGGCTGATATGGAACCGGAAAAAGAAGTTTGGGTGCGAAGGAAGCAAAGAATAGGTTGATACAGTCTATACCAACCAGCCTCCCAAGTCTGTACCCAGACCTGCAGACAAGCAAACACCGCCACGGAGGCTTGGAGACCCAAATTTCCGAATTCATATGCTGTAACTACAGCGATAAACATTCACCGGTATTGGATGCTATGGCCGCTTGAGGAACTGCCTCACTCCCTATTCACCTGACCGGCCATAAATCCCATTTGGTTGGCATTTCCAATTCTATCAACGACAAACTTCACCCGACTCAAGTCTGGTAACGATGGAAGCCAGAAAGGTCAGCCATTACAACATAGCATGGATCGCCCCGTTATCCTTCGAACTCGCAGCAGCGAAAGTTCTTCTTGATGACCGACATGGAGCACCTGACGATTTTCATCAACACGAAGTTGATAACAACTCATGCACATGGGGAGGCATGGGCACTCACAATCTTGTTTTAGTGTCGCTTTCTTCTACGGCGAAGGGCCCTGTGCAGGCGGCAGTCACAGCTTCGAGTCTGGTGTCTTTGCCACATATACGATTTGGCTTGCTAGTGGGCATTGGAGGAAGAACTCCTCGGCCACATTTGGGCCGTGATATACGCCTTGGTGGTGTTGTTGTTAGCGAACCTGGACAAACAACAGGAGGCGTGGTTCAGTACGACCTAAACACGACTGCACCCAAGCATACGTGGGAGCGGAAGAGATCCCTCAACAGCCCACATGCACGGCTGTCAAGTGCTATGGGAAACCTGAAATCAGAATACGAGCTCGGTAACTCTAGAATTCCTGCGATGGTTCAAGCTATGTGGGCTGAGAATCCCTCCATGGCGAAGTCTAGCGCCAAAAACTCCGGATGTGTTCACCGGGGTTCCAAAGATGACAAACTTTTCGACTGGACTTATCATCACATCGAAGGGGATAACTGCGAACGGTGTGACAAATCATGGAAGATCGAGCGGAAAGACCGAGAGTCAAATCACCCAGTCATTCACTACGGTGCCATCGCCCCTGGAAATATGGCAGTGAAGGACGCTCATACTCAAGATCAGATTTCTGAGATTATTGGGGAGAAGTGCCTCTGTGTAGAGACGGAAGCTGCCGGTGATACCTTTCGTGGTGAGTGTAGAGGATGTCCATGTCCTCGGGGGTGAGGTAGCCCTCCTCGTACGACGGCCAGTCACTCATTCAAATATCCCAGTGTTCAGGATATTCAAATGTGTGTCATAAGGTTATTCTATCAATATCTTTCCAATATGCGTCATGTACTCCGTAAGCCTTTTATTAATGGAAATCTCAGCCGTGCCCGAAAAGCGCATAATTAATACCAGCTGATCGGTCCAGGCCATTCATCTAATCCATGCATGCTTGAATGGCCTGAATACCCTTGTGGCGCTACGTGCAATAGCGCGTCCCGGGTGGATATTCTCGTCTATCAAGGCGACGCGATTAGGCGTAGGGTCAATCTAGACCGTAAGGACCCCGAAGGAAATTCAATAGGTCCAAAAAATGTATCAATGGCTTCAAAATAGATTGGATTAGCGTCAGTCACGATGTACAGGGGAGACTGCAGCTGATGCTATTTAATCACTCGCTGCGCTGTCGCACCCATTTTCTTGGCATCTTTTGTCAACTCTCTTGCGAATTAACGACCATCTGAGTTTGCAAAGATGAAGTTCTTCGGAATTCTCGTGCCCTTGGGCATGATTGTCGCGGGTGTTGACGCTGCTTATCCCAACCCGGGCAATGGTCGCCCGGATGCTTGTTATACTGGTACGTCGATCTGCTGCCAAATTCGTGGCATTGACTAACAATACGCTCTGTTAAAGCTGTTGCGAAGCCCAACAACAAGCAGCGCACCTCTGACTGCAAGTCATTTCTTCTTACTACAGTAACTCCCAAGAAGGCGTAAGATATCCCAGCCAGGAATGGATACCGCAAACACTAATACAACTTTCCTAGCACCATTTACAAGACAACTACAATCACCAAGAAGACCCCGACTGTTACCAAGTCAATCACCGTCACCAGCACCTCATCCGCCGTCGCCACCAGCATCAGCTCCGTTGTGCAAACCATCACAGACAACATTATTGTGACCGAGACCGTGGAGCATACCAAGACCGTGACCGATCAGGCCACCACGACGATCACAACACAGGGTACCGACTCCAACCCGCCTTTCAAGCATAAGCGTTCTGTACCTCGTATCCCAGAATACCTCGACAACATATGCACCAACTCCGCTCAGTACTCATCGGCTTGCTCCCGCATCGGCGTTACTGCTAAGACGATCAACGCTCCTCGCGCAACTGTCGTGTCCAAGATCGTTCGCGTCAAGATCCCCCGCGCCACCACCGTCAGGACAACTGTCGGCACCACCTGGATCACTCAGACGGTGAAGACCACCGTCGTCTTGAAGACTTACACCACCGAGGAAGTCACCAAGACTGTCGATGTCGTCACTGAAGATGTCACTGTCGCTACCAAGACCGTCACCGAGACCACTACAAAGACCGAAACGGCCGAGCCGCTTGAGACAGTCAGATTGATTGCAATCGGAAGCAATGATCCCTCGCTAGCAGTTTCAAACTCACTGGGCTTCTCAGTCCTTGAGTCCAACGGTGGCAGCACCAACAACTTCTACGTGGATTTCACCTCTGATGCCACGACTACTCAGCAATTTACCATACACAAGGGCACAGGTGAAGTGAAAGCGCTCAACGGACCGGGCAGTGCAGCTGGACTGTCTGCTTCGTACAACTACTCCCCTGGAAGTGGAAATCCCTATGGCCCTGTCATGATCCAGGGCAAGGGTGCCCCGCCCTTGGTTTGCAAGGTCGCGGACGGAGCGGGATATCAATATCTGCAGTGCAAGTTCGGCAACAACCAGATTGCCGACTTTTGGACATGCGGACAGCGTTTGGTATTGGTCAGCCCAGGGTATGACTTCTCGCGCTGTTTTATGGGTGGCCAGGGTTATACAGGTTATAAGATTCCTCTTATCCGAGTTTTAACTGATAACTAGCTAAAGCGCGTGAGCATTTGTGGGCAGTCAAGATAGTACCATGCTCAACATCGAGCATGGCTTGGATCTTTAGCTCTCTATATAAATAGACTTGAGTTATTTCTTCTAATAATATATTAAAATGTAACTTGAGCCGGCCACCCCCCTGGAGACCCATCGTGACTTGGAACCAACGAGATTGACACCACCGTGAGTAGCGTTGTGTGATACCTTGAAGTTGTGAGTGTAGACCATATCTATGACCTCGACCGTGAGATGGCCCTCGTTGTAAGGCCCGTCGGCCCCTCGAGTATATCAGTGTCTGGGATAACTGGGTAGAATGAACTCTGGAATACAGAAGACGCTAATTTCTTTCTAATAGTACCTGGAAGAGCGCAGCCGGGGTAGTCACCTGCCTTGAGGGTACGGCTTTGCTATCCTCCAATGCCAATCTGCGGTGCAGTCGCTTTGGAGCCGAACTATCCAGCAACATTAGGTGGGCCTCTCTAACCTTCACGCAAGCTAGTCATAGCTTATCTGAGACGTAAAGGGAGCCTATGCTTTCTTGAGCATAGATCAATTAAGGTTCCAACCTACACCAATTGAATTCCGAGAAGCATATATTGCTTTAGTATTGTGCTCCCCGCGGATAGGCTGGTTCCAGCATACACTTCGTGCCCCCCTCCCGAGCGGACCACCGGGAAGTGGAGGGTAGTCCGACAAGACCTTGTTGATGCTACCGAATGCTATACCGAATGAAGAAGAACTAGGGCTGCCACGAACTAATCGTGTCTTTATGGTTGGTTCGTGCAGTAGGTATCCTAGTGATCTAGATTGGTCTATGGAGGAGAACACGGGGTAATCTGGGGTAACGTTGGGGAGCCTGGGGAAGCAAGTTGGTTTGCTCTGGTACTTAATAAACCGTGACCAACGATACAAACTTCAGAGAACCTCACCCCTAACTACAACCTCATCTCATCAATATGGTGTCTTTCAAAGAAGCCTTTGCGCTGTCTGCGCAAGAAGTCGATACAGCAACGCCGCCTGGCACTGTTCAGATCCATCGTACGTCTTCAATTAAAATAGGCTAGAAGCCATAGTTAACTTTTGGAAGAGGAACAGGAAGATACCAACACCCACTCGGTCATCAGTTTGCACGTTACTGATGACCCTCGCGATCCCCTCAATTTTGCTACTTGGCGCAAAATCGCTGCGCTGATTGTTGCTGCCATCTATGCCTTTACCGCCAATTATACGAGTGGTGTAATTGCTCCCGCCTTTCAGCTATGGCCAATGATCTTCCCTCAAGATCCGAGAACCCTCTCTGAGCTTTCGAACTTGATTGCTGTACGCAGACCTTCTCAATGAAAACATCTCCGACTTGATACTGATCATTTCTCAGATCCAGATCCTTTTCCTCGGCGCGGCGAACATTTGGTGGGTTCCGTTGTCCAACTGGATGGGACGACGCCCGGTTCTTATCCTCGCTACGCTACTGCTTACCTTCAGCACACTGTGGTGCGGGCTTGCGACTTCATATGACTCTCTTCTTGCTGCCAGGGCGATCCAAGGCATCGGAGGCGCAGCGGCAGATTCAGTTGCTCCCGCTCTAATTGGAGATTTGTTTCCTATTCATCAGCGTGGAAGAGCTATGGTATCCACTTCCCAAAAACCCCCTGCAATGAAGAAATAATACTGACGAACATCTTGACAGGCGGTTTACACCATCATGCTTGTTGTTGGGCCACTTGCTGGTGGTATCTCTGGAGGCTACATAGTCTACCGTCAGGGCTGGCAGACCATCTTCTGGGTTAGCGTAGCGCTGTCAGGTGTCTGTCTCGTTGGTGTGGCCTTATTCGTTCCAGAGACACTATATACCAGAAACATGCCAGTCGAGGGTGTCCTGAATACCGAATCCGAGAAACAAGCTCAACTTGGCAACAACGAGCACGTCGAATACAAGCAACCCGCCACGGTAGGCCAGCAACAACACAGCACATACCAGCCATTCACCTATGTTCAGTCTTTGGGTTTCATCCGGCCTCGAGGAAGCCTATTGAAACAAATCATTCAGCCTTGGCGAACCCTGGCACTCCCCGGTACGTGGGTGGTGATGCTTCACTATGCCGGCTTAGTCGGCGGTGTTGTCACCATTTCTACCATTGGACCGCAGATCGTAGCAAGCCCACCATATATTTGGGGCGCAAATGCTGGTCTTATCAATATTGGTGCTCTGATCGGCGGTATTATTGGGTACATCTACACTTTTATGCTTGCTGATGGCCGACTGGTCAAGAAAGCGAGCAAGACGCGACATGGAGTTGCGGAGGCCGAGGACAGATTGCCTACACTCTTCTTCCCGCTCGGTATTGCGACCTGTGGATTGCTTGTCTTTGGGTTCTGCGCCCAGAACCCAGGTCCGAACCGCTGGGTTGGCTTGGAGGTCGGTTTCGGTATGCTTACGTTTGGCCTAATGCAAGTTCCGTCCGTGGGATTCAACTATGTAAGTCATCAAATCAGCCTCATAATGAAACGTACTAACCCACTTCCTCAGCTTATTGACTCGTACCACTCTTTGGCTGCAGATTGTTTCACCATGGTGACTATCCTACGTGCCATTATCGCATTCGCGTGGACATTCTTCGTTGCTGATTGGATCCATCATGCCGGCGCTGCTGAGCCTTTTGGTATTTTTGGATTGTTGATGGGCGTCTTTTCATTGCTGACTGTTCCGCTGTGGCTGTTTGGAAAAAGGATGAGGATTGCGACAGCAGCAAGGGTGCTTCGATGGCAGGGATTCTGAATGGAGTCAATGAAGGCCTTTGATGACTGCTTGCAGTTTGTGATGTATTTCGGGCTGAGCCAAGAGTTTCGAACCGGAGCGATGGCAACGAGTCGAGGAACGAATTATTTTAGCAACGACTATAGGCTGAATATGTCTTACGATCCTCAGTTCCAGGCATATGCAGCTCTAAGCGGCTATCTGAGGAAACGCAGGGCAACTTGAAATACGGACACCTACCTGGTTATCGGTAGACCCAACTTCCCCTCAAGCCAAGCCGTGAAACTGCCAAGGGTTCAACAACTATTGGTCTCTATTCCCCCATAGACGAAGGCTGTACGACGTCTCCGCTCTGATTGCTCACTTGCCAAGACATTAGCAAGATGCAGAGCGAATATCATCTCACCGCAACAGCTGCGCCCCCAGAGTAAGCCCACTCAGCGACCTCGGCAACGCTCCAGTCCTCCAGTCTCTGTATGCACCTCTCCGTGAAACGCTCTTTGGAAAAAATGATAATTCAGGATACTGTAATTAAAGATGCCTTCTTACTAAGAGGCCTCCTAGTCCGATAGTCCGAGTGCAGAAAAGTACGAACTAGCCAACAACTCCCCTGTCATACGTGCCGAGCCGAGCCCATGCGCCAAGGCGGGTCCAACGTGAGCGAGCAACCGCGCGCCTTTGACGGATGGATATTCAGGGGTCATGGATGAGGAGAGAGTGGACTTTTGATGCAGTGCAGTCGTGGCAGCTTCAGTAACGTTCTTCTCACGGTTGACTCGGTCTTGGAGTTTCTTGGCTTATGTGGAGGGGCAGCCCCTCTCCTCCTGCGCGAGGCCTCTCGTGAATCACTGCAGATTATGCACATATAAACCCTGTGGCTCCGGCATCAACTCTCATTCTGCATCAACATCCCAGCGCATCTTCAACTTCTCTTCTCATCTCACAACACATCACAACTCACAACCGCCAAAATGGTCAACTTCCACGAGAGCTCCGAGGACATCCGCCTCGAGGACGGTCACATCCTCATTGCCAACTGCGGCAACGGTGAGGGCGACTACGTCGAGTCTCAACTTGATCTTGACTACTACATCGGAAACGACGACGGTTCTTTCCAGTGGGGTGGAGAAGGTAAGCCACTCATCTCTCGAGCGTATACGATATGATACTGATGATATGTCCTCAAGGCTTCTCCGGCTCCGCTTCCGAAATTTACCTGTCCATTGAGGGCGACGACAACATTCCCGTCCTGCGTGCTTTTCTTAACCCCATGGACGGCGACCCCGTTGAGGCTAACCTCAACCTCGCCGAGGCCATCGGCAACGATTCCGGCACTCTCGTCTTTGGTATGTCTGATTAGTTTGTCGCATTTTCCGACAATATACTAACTGGATTCATTAGTTCCTCAGTAAAGGAAGTCACTTACTGGATGGGAAGGGGAAGGGTTGAGGGTAGCGTAACACAATTAACGACAAATCAAGTAAAATATTTCACTGGTTGATGTTCCCTATGGGCCGCGCTGTGACAGAATTCTTTGAATGGTATGGCATTCATTTTCTTCTTTTTATTGCCTGACATGACCCCTAAACCGCTAAACTATCGCACTGGACCGTAACAGCAGTAAAGTTGTCCTACCCAGTAAGCCAAGTCTCTCCACGAGATCTGATCGTGCATGATGCTTTGTTGCCAATTTCTTTGTTGTTTCGCCAACTAATACTTTCAAATAATCCTCAAGCGATAGTCAGAATTTGTATAAGGATGAGATCACAGGCATCGGATCAGGAGGTGAAGAATTGATTGTCATCTACTGGGATACCTACCTAGCTGTAGCTATCAACCACGTTGCAGCTATCTAGCTTCGACCATGCCACTCCTTCTGATAGATTGGCAATCTGATCCTTGACACAATCAGTCCCATAAAGTCTTGACAGTTGAAATCATATATTGATCTGGGTATATCATGCATCCAACTTCCTCTTCGCCGAATTCTCAAGCTCTGCCATCAATTGAACTAGCCTCTCCGTAAGATGCGGAACAGGCAGCCCTGCAAAATTATCTCTTACAATTCCCATAACAGCCTCCATGACCTTGTTTGGTTGCGACAGAGGCACACTGATAACCACTTCACCTTCCCCTGGTATCTCCGATCCCCATCGTATACATGGCTGACCTTGCCCAAAACCCTTGAATCTCTGGAGTGCGATGCTATCTGCCTCATCGAGATATACATTCTGGCTCAGCGCTCTAGATACGCCAGAAGATTGGTCGGAAAGGAGACCATAGACCCAAAATGCTAAGCTCGCGTGGTACAAGATTATCGCCATTGGACCGCGCATCGCCCCTTTCGGTGACTGCTTCGCAATTTGAACGATCTGGGCTGCGTGATAGATGGTGTGCCTTGCTGCTTCACTCTTGACCCAGTCACGGACCATGGAATAAACAGCACGTGCGCGTTCTGGGCCTTCCATACCGGCAAATATTTGAATATCTTCGAAAGGCATTTGTAAATGCAGAAAGGCAAGCTCCAGCCGCATTTGTGTCTCTGGGTCCGCTGCAGCCTCAGGGGATAAGCTCAGTTTGAGATGGCCGATAAGTTTCAGCAACTCGTCCTTTCTCATCTCTGTAACCAGGGTATTCCAACGACGTGGTCGCGATCGTTGTAAAGACGAGGTTTGGAGATATTCCCAGCACATGTTCCACGTGCACGAAAGTGCAGCCAAAATTCCAACATATGTATCGACTGATCCTCCCCGATTGTTAAGTACGTCGGGGTCGTCGATGATATCCGCAAGATACAGCGGATCGCTGTTCTCCTGGGAGGCGGCAACTGAACTCCATTGTTCTGGGGATGCGGCAGTCCATAATTCTGCATTTCCTGGTAATGGAAGAAGAACCTCTGCATAAGAGATCGACGGACTGACCAAGAGAGCCACAGAGGAGTTTGCATCGTGAGAAAGCATCCTAAAGGCAAGTCGCTTGAACGACTCATCCTCCACCCACTTGAGCCACTCCTGTCGAGAAGCCATACTTTGCGAGTGTCCAGGCTTGGTGTCGGGATAGGCCGATTTCTTGAACTTTCCGTCACGTCGCATCATAGTCAGAACAGGGTTGAAAAAGCTCTCTGCGATTTCAACTTTGCGGGGAAGTCCACTCCAGATACCCATCTCAAGTGTGATGAGAAAAGCTTGGCTTAGTTGGAGATCTCGCACAAGAGTGTTATCACGTTCCCACTGCAGGAGAAGAGTCAGTCATGCGGTGAAAAAGTGGATTTATAGAAGAACTCACAAGCTTAGATACTGCGATCCGCAAACATTCCTGTATAGCATAACCAAGTTTGGATAAAGCAGGGTCCGATGTTAAAACTGCTCCGCAGGCAGCCATCGCGGCCACTAACTCTGGTCGCTTCTCATTGGGATTAAAAGAGGCGGCATGCACAAATGATGTCGCATGTGTAACAGGCGACGTCAAGTAATATTGCAGGAGCGTGTCCAACAGCTCAGCTGAGGGAAAGGATGCCACAGCTTTTGACAGGTGATCTGAACGACAACTGTTCACAACCATCATAAGGATTCTGTCTCGGGCAGGACCCTGTAACTTGGCACAAGTAACTCTTGTGTTCATATCCAAGGCGACTCCAGACTCAGGAGAAGGATAAGGATAAGCGGAGTCTGCTGAGGGGAGGGAGAGGTTGTGCTCTTCAGCACCGGCGTGGTCTTTTGCATTAGGCCGAAACTTCCAGTGAGAGTTCTGAAAGGCTTCGGTGCACATGGCAGCGGGTTCGCCGGGGTCTGTATGGGACGCGACGCGAGGTGTTTGGGCACCTCGGGGTGTCGGCTGGATGCTGCTGATTTCGAATGGGATGCTAGTGTTGTAGGAATCCAGAAACCTTAGATCTATGTCGTCGAGTTCGTTGTATGTGTACATATTGATATCATTTAAGTTGGTGGAAGTCCAGCCGCCTGATAGAAGATTGAGATCGGGGAATTGGAAGAGAAGAGGGTCGGCATCGGCACCTATCGACTGATCTGGGCTTTAGTTAGCTATTTGCCATGTCATAGTGGACCAGAAGAAATACCGAAGTTTTGGAACAGACTTTGCGTCGTTTGAGGTGTCAGGATATCCAAAGTGGGCTGGGCGCCGATGACCGACGAAGTGGATGATGGCCCAACATTCTCCTGGCCGACAAAGCTATCCATAGATGATGAGCCATTGTCTTGGGTAAAAATGGCCTCATCGTCCTCTTGGTTAGCTTCCGGCGAGGGAAAATCCACGTCCACATCCATCGAGTCGTTCCACTTGCATTCAATGCCCTTTTCTTGACATCGGCGACATGGCTTTTCATCGCTACAGCGTAGGTGATTAGACGAGCACGCTTTACACGCTTTACCGACCCTCCCAGGCATGAAACGGGGTTGTTCAGCTATTGAGCTATCTCCGGCTTGGGAACCATGCCCGGCTACATGTCTCTTGAGCAAGTCCCTGGTATGACCTTAGTCAGCGAGGTGTAGAGGGAGCGTGGGATACCAGGTGAGCTCACGGTCTTGTAAAAGCCTTTGGGCAGACATGGCACTTGTATGGCTTTGTTTGTGTATCTAGCAATAGTTAAGCACTCGCCGCCCAGATCTATGATGTTGTGAGGAGCATACGGGATCGCACGTGACGAGCAAGATGATCAAGACGCTTATAGTTCTTTTTACAAGAACCACATTGGAACATGCCAGGTTGAGTCGTTGCCATATTGAAGAGCTTAAGCAAGTGGAGAGCGCAAAACGATGGGCCGATGATGAGAAGGGATCGGGACGTGGAGAAGAGGAAGAAAAATGAGTTGATCGGGTCGGAACAAATCTCCTCGGTCGATCTGGCCTGTTTGCGGGGGTGGCGTCTGGGGAATTGAGGCTAGACTGAATCTGAGTGTTCAAGGGGGAAATGTTCATGGGCAAACGATCAACCTGGTGGAGGGTTGTCGTCGGGATCTCCTCCACATCCCGACACGGAGTCTGGAGACTATTAGTGTCCGGCGCAACCACCATGGGGTGAGATGGGTGTTTGCGCAAATAGCAAAGCAATCCGTTTGTGTAAACAGTAATTAATTCAGACGAATACCGATTGCATTTGATCATGGGTGCGTATTGCTATTGCTGCATCAATTAATTCAGCTAACAACATGGCAGCCAGTTTAACACCCGTGCACTTCTTCTCCCATGGCTCAACCATGATGCTCGGAGAAGAGTCCGAGTCGGCCGACTACTGGAAAAAAGCTGGTGACCAAGCGCTGGCTAACAAGATCAAGGGAGTAGTTATGATGGTATGCACCATATTTTACGCTGTTGCAGCAATTGATCTAATGTGTTATTAGGGCGCGCATTGGGATGCTGAAGGTGATCGCATCGAAGTCGCAACAAACCCCAAACCAGGAAAATCCCCGGTCGCATACGTTCATCCTTCGAAATACGTCGACTATGAACTCAACCCCGATCTCGAAACCGGTGAGAGATGCATCTCGTTACTCAACAACGCCGGTTTCAACGTCTCTGGCAATCCCAACTTCGAGTGGATCCACGATACATATCTCATCCTCATCCGCATGTTCCCCAACGGTTGTCCACCCACGACGCTTATTTCCATGAACGCCCGTTTCGACCCCCACTACCACATGAGAGTCGGCCAAACCCTTCGCTGTCTCCGGAAAGAAGGCTATCTTATTATCGGATCTGGTGGAGCAGTGCATAATCTTTACCGCAACATTTGGGCACCTATTGTTTACTACTCCGATAACTTTGCGCAGGAGAAACCACCCGAGTCTTGGGCGCTGGAGTTCAGACAAGCTGTTGAGGATGTCATCAAGAATAATAGCGGGCCGCGCCTTCGACGTGCCATGACGCGATTGATGAAGCATCCTTGTTATAGAGATGCGCATGCTACCGATGATCATTTCATGTCTGCTTTGTTCGTCGCTGGAGCTGTGGGAGACGAGGAGGATGAGGGAGTCTATGGCGAGCTCAAGGCTGAGACGTGGGAGTTGACGAATATGTGCAATAGCCAGTTTACATTTGGCACATGGCCCAGGACTCTTGCGACAGCAGCTTGAGCTAGGCAAATTAGGAGAACATTTTGTATTCATGCTGAGTTGATTTACTTTCTAGCCATATTCCAATCTTTAGATATTCACGATTTCTGTTAACCAAAACTTAGAACCCTCAAAGGCTCATGGCGACTACAGCTTAGGACCCAACATATTCACATCCCACTGCTGAAGAATATCATCAACAGTTGCAACAGCATCGACAGCCATTCCATAGCCAGCCTGGAATCCTGTGCCTCCAGCACCATAGTTATGCACGATGATCTTCGAACCGCTAGCCATATTGACATCATGTCTTTCAACCCTCGCGCCGCCGTCTCGGGAAGGTCTGAGGCCAGAGAAGGCTGCAAGGACCTCTACCTGATCACTAGCAAGCTCCTTTCTGAGAGCTTTTGTTCGCTCTGTGATGGATTCGGCTTCGCTTGAGTATGTAGAGCTATCACTGGTGGAACTTAGTTGTGCTTGACTAGCAAAGGAACAGCAGGACTTACGAATTCCCCTTTTGCATGTAGCCGCCCAGGATGACATTACCATTCGACTCCGGCCTCGGAATAACGTATGTCTCGTAGTCCAGGCCATGCCTCATGATATTGGTTTTCACACGAGGCGCACGTGCAAGCAATATCTGGCCCCTCGTGGGGTAGCACTTCGGATCCTCCACCCCGGTGAGGGTCTTGGCGGCATTGCCTACGCAATTAAACACAATTTCTGTGCTGGCTTTGGTAAAAGGTTCTTGGATGTTTGAGATCTTTTGTCTGAGAAAAGTAACACCGTATTGCTGCTGGAGTCTTTGGTAGAGATAGAGGAGGTGACCTGGGGCATTTACGGTCAAAGTGGTAAAGGAGACACCAAACTTTGCTCCCTTGGGCAATTGGTCTGACGGAAGAACTTGGAACTACGACAAGATTAGATCCTGATGGGCAGTTCGTATGAGGGTGGAGTCGCACATCTTCAAGATATTCGGCCATGTCCTTGATCTTCTCGTGTGGGACTTCATCATCCCAGTACTCAATGGAAGGAGTGCGACGGACAAATGTTGTAGAAGGACTTTGCGAAGCAAGCTTGGATAGATGAGCATAGCCCAACTTATCCCATCGCAGCGCATTCTTGTCTCGGCCTGATATAGCTGAGAAATTACATCCCGCCCTTGAGATGTTAGCATGTCGTCTCTAACGGATGGGGCCGTAGTTTACCAAGGCGAGGTGTAACTGGGTGCCGTATCACCAGGAAGATGCTCAGCTATCACCGTGATGCTGTCTCCAAAACCGCGTTCGGCCAGAACGAGAGCGACGTTCAGACCGATAATGCCGGCCCTGAGTATGTCAGTGACAACCAGGACATTGGTTAGTTTGACTCACTTACCCAACTATGACAATGTTTTCCTTAGACCTAGACAGGGACATCTTGACTTGAGGGTTTGGTGATGACGTATGTGGAGTCGAAGTAGTATATTCACAAGAGTACAAAGTAGATGAAGCTTCTGTGTCTGTGTTATCACAAACCACGCCTTGTGAAGAGTCTTGGTATTTAATGGCGTTGTGATTTTATAGTCGCTTGGGCGACTTTCCCGCGGGAAACTCTTGCGGAATGACTCACTCCTCGGAAAAGTATGGTAAGCGCGGGACCTCTTATCGCCAATTGAATTACCGTATCAGGTAATTGAACGGAGTTCGCTTGGCGAGAGGTTGCGGGCTGCCTTCGTCCAACCGAGCATCACCATGGGATTTCTGATTGTGATCTCGCCGGGTTCTATCGCGAAGCAAGTGGGTACGGATGGTGACTTTGAAACGACTGGTATGGGGGGTCGCGGTAGAGGCCGTATTTGGCACTCAGGGCAACCAGATTGCCTTCGCACGCATCTAACGTTGCTACCTCACTCTGTTCTCCTTGATCACCGCGTCCATGTCCATTACTGGGATTCCGGTGCCCTTCCGCCATCTCTCAGGCTTCTACCACGCTCGTTCGGCCCATCGGCCATTTTGTAGGAGTATCTTTTGCAAGAATTTGAACGCTGCGTAGAATAATTTGGCTTTCAGTGGTTCCAGTGACAAGTTTAATCATCGTCAGTGAGTGTTGCACTTCCATAGTTCCTTGTGAGATGGGTCCAAATCTGAATGTAATAAACGTAAAGACTTAATGCTTAGTATATAAATTCTAGTCTATTTCTTCTATGCCTTGTGTCAAACGCCGATTTGAATGCCTGAAACACCATCTATAATGCTTTTTGTAAATGCTTCCTCAGCTCTATCAAGGCTCATACGCCACACCAGGCAACGAGTGAACTCTCCATACCACAGTGCTTATCTAAGCCTGCCTATTTAAGCAGCCGTTGCTGCCTTCAAGAACTCCTCGTGGAAAGGGTAGTCATTGTAACCCTCCTCAGACTTGTTAATATAGAATGTTGCCCGGTTGTACTTGTTCAGCTCCAACCCCTTCTGAACTCTGAACACCAGGTCAGGGTTGGCGAGGAAGTGACGACCAAAGGCAACGAGTACATTCCACTTCTTGTAATGCCCATCAACAGCCGATGCTGCCGATTCGGGAGTGTAGCCACCGGCGACGATAACAGGAGAATGGTTGTCCCAAGTCTCGAGAATGAAGTCCAGCGTCTTGTTGTCGTCGCCCTTGGCATCGGCGAAGAAGATGGCAGGGTCACCCTTGGCTTCAACAAGGGAGAGATATGCGAGAGATCCCAGCTTCTTCAGTTCCTTGACGAGGTACAGATACTGGCTCTTAGCATCCGACTTTTCAGCTCCTTGGAAAGAGGCGTAAGGAGACAGACGGACGGCCACGTTCTCGGCACCAACTGCATCCACAACAGCCTTTGTAACTTCGAGAGTAAGTCGGGATCGGTTCTCAACGGAACCACCCCACTTGTCTGTGCGCTGGTTGACCTGGTCGGAAAGGAATTGATCAAGAAGGTATCCATGGGCGGAGTGGATTTCAACACCATCCCCTCCAGCTGCCATCACTCGCTTAGCCGTAGCCACGTAGTTCTGGATAACTGCCTGGATATCTTCCTCCGTCATTGCCTCTGGTGTCGCATCGACACCGTCCATGGCCACAGCGCTACTAGACTTGTACTTGGAGCCGCGCTCTTTCATGTAAGCAGGGTCGGCGGCGCGTCCAAGGTCCCATAGTTGCTGGAAGAAGAAAGAGCCCTTGGCATGAACGGCGTCGATGATCTCCTTCCACGCGGCCACTTGAGCATCGCTGACGAAGCTGGGGGTGTATCGCTGGCCTTCTTCGCCAGTAGCGATACCAGTAGCCTCGGAAATAATTAGAGTGCCGGGAACAGAGGCGCGGTCGGCATAATAGCGCTTCATGAATGGCATGGCCACGTGCTCCTCGTCATTGCGGAATCGGGTCAAGGGAGCTAGGGCGATACGGTGGTTGAGCTGAACGCGTCCCAGCTTGACGGGTTCAAAAAGTCTGGAGGTGCTCATGTTGAAGACGGAACTGTGAGTAGAGCGAGTCGAGATAAAATCGTCGAAGAGGTGTATTGTTTGCAATTGTTTAAGTCAACTTCTCGGACGTTTGAGGTAGATGTTTGAGGCTCCAAGCACCTTGGAATAGTAAAACTTAGGAAGAAGACTAAAGAATCTAAGAATGTGTCTGTATAATGATGTAATGTTTCGAAAATTAAAGTCACGGAAGAAAAGCTGGCTAGGGGTTATTATAGTTACTAGTCCACATGTCGTCACCTTGGTCTCTTCGCAAGTGAGGCAAGACTAAAGCAATTGCTTTGTCACCCGGGAGAATTTGATAACAGCATGAATAATCAGTGTCTCCAGTCAATTAGAATTTTCTAAATTAGAGGCTAATAGAACTACCAAACAAAGCTATTCGGTCAAGTGGTTGTGGGGGCATGAAAAGGAACTTGAAATTCCGCAGACGGAATTGGCGTGCCGTAGAATTTCTCCATAGGTATCAGGCAAATAAAAAGGCTTCGTCGAGTAACGTTGTTGTCGATTACTTAGCATGTGGGGACAACCCCGGCTAGGGGTCACAGGCTTCGATTTGCGGCGAAAGCGGCATCTACCTACCGATCTAAAACACGTCGCGCATCTTTTTTCGCATTCGTACAGTACGAATAAACTTTAAACAAGGGTAGCTAATCAGGCATGATGTTGTCATTGGCCATGAAAAATTACTATCCAGCGAAGAGCCTGTAATTCCTGTTTTGCTCAGAAAAGTGCTCTGTCAAAAACAATTGTTTGGCAATCCAATTGAGACCTCAGGCGCTTCCAAGGACACCTCAGCCAACCGGATGCTAGCGGATAAACTCCATGACTTTCTTTCACCAGCAACTTGGCTTCTGGTATAAGTACCATGGGATGGCCGCTCGGGAATAACGTATCGTAAGCACCCGGGGGATAGGATCAACGTCGTGACATCACATAAGCTTTTGACCAACCTCGGCTTCGCTGGAACAACGGTCAAACTCAGCCAAGACAGAAAGTCAATTGTTACCAAGCCATAACAGCTCTGAATGAGGAGGGCAAACAACATTTCGAACGCAAACATGGAACAATTGGCCCGAAACCCATGCCCTGGGGAGGAACCAGTCATTCCTACATACCATCCAAGACCGAAAAAGGATGACAGGAATTCCGCTTCACTGGGAGCACAAACACCGCCACAAACCGGTTACGGAGCCAGGGACGGAACGAATAAAGTCGATGGCGATAGCGAGCCTCCAGAGAAGGACCCGTTTGAGGTCACTTGGGACTCGGGACACAACGACCCATTATGCCCCCTAAGCTTTAACAAAGCTCGCAAATGGCTCATCGTTTTCGTTGTATCGTTCTGTGGTTTTACCGTGTGAGTTTTCCTGCCCGCCCTCGATCTTGGACAATATGCTTACAGACCTCTAGGACCTGCGCCAGCTCTATCTATACCTCAACATATGCGCAGATGGAACGCGAACTCGGCAACTCGAGGATTGTATCAATCTTAGGTTTGTCCATGTTCGTGTTGGGCCTCGCATTCGGCCCCATGATTTTCAGCCCTCTTAGCGAGTTCTACGGTCGGCGACCTATATATCTGGTAGCTTGGACAATGTTTATTATCTGGATTATCCCTTCGGCCGTTGCTCAGAACATAGAGACTATGATTGTCGCGCGCTTTCTTGATGGCTTTTCCGGCAGTGCGTTTCTAGCTGTTTCTGGAGGGACGGTTAGTGACCTGTTTGCCCGACATGAGATCCACGCGCCAATGGCTCTTTTCTCGGTGGCCCCTTTCCTTGGGCCTGAGATTGGGCCGGTGCTTGGAGGCTTCATCAACTTCAACACGCATTGGCGCTGGACCTACTATACACTTCTGATATGGAGCGTCACCCTCGGAATAGTTATGATCTTGCTAGTGCCAGAGACATACCGTAGGTCTGATCATACTGATAGTTATAAGGCGCTAACCAGTGAACCGACAGATTCGGCCATACTGAAAAAGAAAGCCCAGAACATGCGTAAGGCAACGGGCGACGAAAGGTGGTATGCACCTACGGAAAAAAGCGACAAGACTCTCTTAACAGCTATCGGGTACTCTCTCCTACGACCTTGCCAACTGCTTATCTTCGAACCGATGTGCCTCAATCTTTGTCTTTACTCCGCCATACTTCTCGGCATCCTTTATCTCTTCTTTGGCGCATTTCCGTTGATATTCTCAAACGTTTACGGATTCAATCTCTGGCAAATCGGACTCTCGTTCCTTGGCATCGCTGTTGGTTTACTCGTTGGTATAGCTACAAATCCCATTTGGCACCGAGTCCATCTTCGTCTCCAGCGAAAAGGGGCTAATGAGCCGGAATTTCACCTGCCTTCGGCTGTCGCTGGTGCTGTGCTTGTTCCTATCGGGCTCTTCTGGTTTGCTTGGTCAATATTTTCCTCGGTGCATTGGATAGTGCCCATAATTGGATCAGCAATCTTCGGTATGGGGTGAGTAGCAAGTTCACGCAGCAAACATGAGATTTCAGTGACTAACCTAGCAATGTCTTACAGATACATCCTCCTATTCACCGGCATTTTTACCTTCTTGGTGAGTTTTCATCTTGCCGCTCATCAATCTTTGGTATGGTGGCTGACCAATGACTCAGGTGGATGCATATCCCAAATATGCGGCCAGTGCCTTGGCTGCCAACACGTTTGTGCGATGCGTGTTCGCTGGTGAGCTCTCTTTAACTCAATCTGTTCATTAGTTTGACCACTGTGCTTATCAGGTTCTAGCTGCCTTTCCATTATTTGGAAACCAGATGTATGAGCGTCTTAATTACCATTGGGCAACGTCACTTCTGGCCTTTCTCAACGTTGCCATGATGCCTTTCCCTTATATTTTCTTCAAATACGGTAAGAGGATCAGGAGTAATAGCCGATTTGCCTCAGGCTAGCCATATTTGTCTACCATGTGATATAATAGCGAAAGGAGTTCGGGAATATGAGGCGGTAGATTACATTTGTATTTGGGCATGTAAATATTCGGTTTGATAGACCACTGCAATAAAAGAAAGCTGCTTCTCAGGTTCTACTCAGCGAAAGTAACTAAGAAACGGCATCAATTTGGCGGACTGGCGGTGACCGTGGCGGAGGACTGCATCGTCAACAAGAGCTTCGAACTGTTTCCGCAAAAGTTACTCTATCCCACTGACTACTTTCCGTTGGAGGGTTCTGGGGCACAAGAGGTCTTAGACACATTCATCACCAGTCTTGAAAAAGAAAGAGGCATAAAATCCGAGAAATTCAGCGTAACCTCAATTCTTCGAGCATCCAATCCATACATCGACACAAAGTCCCTCACTGAGTCGCTATTCTCAACTGCATTGAGGTGGGACTCCTGGTACGGCATCAGTAAAGATCTTGTCACTGGATGGAAAGCATTCTATCCAAAGTCAGGGGTTTCCGTCCCCGGATCTTGAATCACGTCTCAACTGCGCTAGCCATAACACCGTGAATAGGTCGGCATACGAGGAAGTAGTCAAACACAAAGCCAAGTTCGCGGCCTATGTACAAGACAGAATTCTCCGGCCATCAGATGCGGCATGCTCAGAGTCAATCTTGATACTCGAATCCGGTGCCCGCGGCAGACCCTGCTATCGCGAGGAGTTCCTGAACCACGGAAAGATGCTGGCTTTCTATACATGACAGACCCCAAGCCTTGGCTCAACCCTTTGCTTCTGTCACCTCTGTTATCGACTCCGCAAATTAACATACCTATTGGGCAGGTCGATTACGATAGCCCTATTAGCTTGCAGACTAAGAAGCTACCTATCGTTATTGACTTGATGGCTTATCCTGGCCGCGATAATATGTTGATGAGCTTGGTGGAAAGATTGGCTGAGAAAAGTATCATCAAGACTGTCAGGGTGGGAGAACGGCGTTTTAAGCGTCCAGGAATAGATCAGTATAATTACCGTGTCGCTTGGCACTCAGAAAGCCCATTCTGAGTACCATGAAGAAAAGAAAATGATTTCTCCAAAAATCATTTTTAATTATTGCTCGTGCAAGACCAAGTTCTCATAGGATTATATTTTCATAAAAAGTATTTATCACTGGCTTTAGAGACCGGGTCAATTGAATGTGCTGCTATTGTGATATCGTGTGCAGGACCCACAACAAAAGGGCTCAAAGTGAAGCTATCTAGAAGTGGATTACAGAACTAACCTGAGACTGGCTTGGCGTTGCGCACTTCGATGTTGGTTGTGGTCGGGCCGAGATTCCAGCGGACCTATCAAGTTGATACCTTGGGCATCTTCGACGCAGATTGTTCGAATGGGTTTGTCTCACGTGATACTTTATGTGGGCCTTTGATTGATGCTTTCATTTAGAAATTCTTGGATTTTTAGCCGATGTGCTCCAGGGTAGGGTTGCTGGCTGTGTGCTGGGAAGCATAAATTTAAACTGGCATGCAGCAATACTGGATACCCGAGTAGTTTTTTTTTTTCTTCTTATGTTCTTTTCTTAAGCGAGAATAAGCAAGTTTACTTAACAAGGGATCTGATATGGCGTGGCAGCGTTAAGTCGGAGAATGCGGAATCGTTCTTCGGATTTAAGTACCAAAGATGAAAAGGACGGCTTGATCTGGCTGATGCATGAAAGTGAGTATTTGGGGAGATCACGTGGTGATTAGATAAACACTCGGCGCTAACCGCATGGTTCACAACACCAAGCCCGGCTAATCTTATTTCCTCATGTCTTTCTAAGTACCTTCATTTTGTGCCCCTGCGCCTGTGAGCGTGTATCCCGCATCAGCTTCTTTCGTGCATCGGTCAAAGCTCGAGACCCCTGAAAGGCTCGTTTTGCTTGTTCCTCGTAGGATTATACCCTTGACGTCAATAATTTCGGACTTACGGTTTATTTTGAAAGCCTCAAGACGTAGTTTATAGGGTTTCAATGTCTAAGACGAACAATAAATACTCAGCCTGTAAAGCCCCCTCTGATAACCTGGTGATCTCGGCGATGTACCTTTATTACATATCAGATGAACTCGCCGTTTAACGCTAATCATATCTACAATATAACACTCGAAAACTAGCAGTCTCTGTAGTATGTGGTGGCATTGTATCCGACATCGAGAAAGCAGAGTTGGCTAACTACGCCCGGTGTAAAAGAGGATATATGATCAATGTCTTGATTATACGTCAGAGTTTGCGAAGGGCCGCAGCCCTTTACGCCTAAGTGGTATATATACAATATGCTCATTAAAATTATGATCGCAGATGGTACTGCTACCATGGACCGCCATCATTTTCCCGCAGGCCCAGAATTAAAAAATTAGAATATCTCAATGTGTTTTGGTCATTTAGCTGGAGATCTGTAAAGCTGTTAGTCATTGTAACTACTCAAGATATGATGTTGTCACATACCTCAATAATGGCAGGGCCAGCAGCGACAGTGTCGTCGGAGACAACATCCTTGCAGCTAGTGAGGACAACGTAGGTCTGGCCAGCGAAGCCCTCGGGGATCTCAACAGAGAAACCACCGTCAACAGCCTCGGCCTCGACAAAGGTAGGGCCAGTGACGGCGATGAAGGCAGCGTAAACCTTCTGGCCCTCAGCACCCTTGAGGGTATATCCAGGGGTCTGGAGGGTGACCTTGTCACCAGTCTTGACCTCATCCTTGGAGGCCATAGCGGCCAAGGCGGGGAAAGCCTTGACAGGAAGAGCGGGGTTCTCCTTGGGGCATCCAGCGATGAAGCCAGAGGCCAGGGAGTAGACCTCGTTGTAGCTCAGAGGAGCGTCGAAGGGCTGGGCAAAAGGAGCCTGCTTGAGAGCAGCGCGGATGTAAGACGAGTGACGAGCCTCGACGGTCAGGATGGAACCGGCAGCGGTGAGGTAGGTCTTGCTCATGATGTCGGCAGCGGCACCGAGGTAGGCAGAGACACCAACGCCCTCGAGGATGGAGGCGGTAGCGAGGAAACTCTTGACGTCAGTGACACCGAAAGAGTATGTGCACTCCTTGACGGGTGTGACACCGGCAGCTAGATATCTCATATTAGTCCAAACCCTTTTTTGCAAATATTGGAACCTTGTAGACATACCCTTGAGGCCCTTGGTGAGGAAGTCAACGTGAGCAGTCTCATCAGAAGAGACCTTCTTGATGTTGTTGTAGAAGGTAGAGTCGAAACCGGCATCGGCAAAGTCCTTCTCGGTGAAGTTGGACAGACCCTGGCGGTAGAAGTTGTCCTCAAGATGCTCAAGAGTAAGAGCGTAGTTGAGAATGACTCCGTCGTTGATCTGGGAAGCACGCTTCTCAATAGCGGGAGCGGCGGAGACGAGGCCAGCGGCCGCGAGGGCAACGGTAGCAGCAGTGAAGTGCATCTTGATGGTTGGTGTGTGTGAGTGTTGGAGGGAAAAGAATTAATGTAGGGGGTTATTGAGGAGATGAGGATGTAAACGATTGAACTTGTTGTGTTGGAGTGTGATAGAACAACTTCTTGACGGATAGTCGGTATATTATATTTACATGAAATCTGAGTAACTCCATGCGCCTTGTATTAGCTTCTTCTCTGGAGTCCAATCTCAAAACTGGCCTTAGTCTTATCACGCGACTCAACTTACAAAGCTGCTCCCCCTTGTCTTGTTGTCCGGCTTGTTGCCCCTCCGCTCCCCATATCTCGGGCTGTGCAATCTGACCAACATAGCTAACAACAAGCCGATCAAAGTAGCGTGCAGCACTAGCCTAGACCTAAAAGAAACAACAAGACATGTTTTCCGTCCTACAATAAATTTCAATTGCCGAGCGTAGACGTCACCGTTCTCAAAAGAAATTCGATAGCCTTAAAGATGGACCAAATCGGGCACGTGTGGACGATCGACAGGGACTGGACGGCATCTTTCATATCCGTTCATGATAGCTTACTTCTAGCGTCGAAGTTGATTTGTGTTTTGTTTCCCTATTGTGGGGCCACCATCTCACGGGAGACTGTGTTTCCGATGAGCTAGTAAGAATCGAGAATTAGCTCGCATTCTTCAAGTGCATGTAAGACAAAGCAACGGAATACCCACTATCCGACCAACGTCTCGCTGTCTAGTCTTGCGGATCTCAGCCTCGGAGATATCAACTCTGGGGTAAGAAGTAAGGAGTCCGATTCAAATTACTATGTGTTAGCTTAGGCCTCAAATGATGGATAGGCGCAAACAAAGGCATGTTTGATAATATGCCCGACTATCCGAAAGCATTCGGGGGAGATTTGCTCCGTGGAATTAGCAATCGACTAACTGTAGGTAGATCTCATGACGGGAAATTGCTGTTGTGGTTTGTTTTGTAGTCACACTTCTTAACTCCCGTCTTGTCCCTTTTGATTGTTTCCATTACTTTTTCTGCCATACAATCCAGTCATTCGTTCTTTGTCTCGCACTCATTTCGCAACCACAATACCCCTTAGCAAACATGAAGTTCTTCGCTGTCGCAGCCCTTGCGGGTAAGTCCCTTCGTCCTCTTACACACTTAATAGTCTTGGCTAATTCTTTGCATAGTTCTCTCTGGAGTCCACGCCGCTGACTCTGTGTCCACTACCATCACCTGCAGCGGATGCCCCTCGGCCGTGACAACGCCCGACATGGTTACCCGATCCGCGCTTCCTACTACATCTTGCACCGAGAAGCCTCTGACAGTCGTCTCCAACACCAAGGGAGCTGCTGCGCCCACTGGTGGTTCCGGCTCTGGTTCCGGCTCTGGAGCTGCTGCTACTCCTTCTGCTCAGGTCCCCGTGTCTGGCGCAAGCAACAAGATGGGCAGCGTTGGTGGAGTTGCTGCCGCCGCCGCCGTGGCAGCTGTTTACCTTCTGTAAGACCATGGCTGGATCTTGGAAGAGATGGGACCGGTGGCAGATACTGCCAAAATTTAATATTCTATGCAATACCAATACTTAATAGCTGGCACCATTGGCAACAAACAAGTGCAGTATAGTATATGGGGAGCACACGCAGGGAACACGAAGATTATATTAGCTATCTTAAATACCCATTTTGAACGATGATAGTTAAAGTTTCAAATGAAGAAGTATCTTAGAAGATGTTAGATACATAGTGTGGTGATGATATGCGATAGAAAGTTTATTGTGATGTGGCATTGGTCCTGGTGCCTCCTGTTGTGCCAAAGAGGTTACTGCTGTATCAGTCCTATGAAGAAGCCTTCATCTCGACATAGGGTATATCATATTGAAGAAATATTTTATAAATCAATGGCTCTTGTCTAAAAGCTGTCTAGTTGGGAATTACCGGCAGAGTAATGTAGTTCTGCAAGCGAGGGCCGAAATGGATATGATTGTTACCCTGGAAGACTTCAGGAGATCTAAAATAACGGTATTAGTAACATACATTGAAATATTGAGAGTTATGCTTACCTGTCAACGGGGTCATCATGTAAGAAAATGCCCGATCCCTGTGTATCACCAGACGACACTTCAAATACCAGCTTGCCACCTTTCTCAACAACAACGTTGGTGGGCCAGACTTCAACATCAACAGTGTAAATCTCACCCTGTATCACAGGAAGAACATCCCTGCTGGTGTAGTTCCGATGAGGAAGCTCATCACGGTGCTTGGGATGTTGTTCATCCACCTTACGGAGGGATACCCTAAGCCACCCCTTGGTAACGGGTACTGGATCGCCCGCAGTGCCAGTGTAGAATACCTCTTGTCCTGAAGGGTCGTAGTGGCGAAGCGTGACAAATAGATCGATGTCGCTAGGTGTGGGACCTGAGGGGTCAGGGGAAACTGAGACATTAAGATGGGCAACAATGTGCCCTGTAATCTCCGTCTCTAAGTCAAATGGACTGGTCGAGAATTGCACCACTTCTGGGCTCTCTAAAGTTCCCAGAGCCTTGTAAGACAATTTCTTGCGATCGGCACTTGGTTCGTCCCAAGTAAGACCAAGGTCAGGTGTGAGGAAAAGTTTCTTGTATTGAGTGCGCGCAATTGGCCACTCGTTTTCTTCACGTCGAGGATAGACCTTTTCCTTTTCGGCATCGTTGAATCCGACATTGCCCTTGCGTAGAACGAGGTTGACGGGGGAAACTTTGCCCTCCTGTGACCAACCGACACGGTCTTCTCCTTTTAGGAAAGCATCTAAGAAACTGCGCTGAATCTCAACTTCTTCTTCGTAATAGAAGGGAAGATCGTGTCGGCCGGTGATCAGTCGAAGATACTTGAACTTGGATCCTGCATGAAGATAGCCTTCGATGTTTCCACGCAGATGAAGAAGAATGCCTCCCCAGTTGCCAACCGAGAGCAAAGGTACCTCGATATCGCCCATATCGTACTCCTTGGATGCGTAGTATGGCTCATCTCGGAAACGATTTACTTGATTGTCTTTGGTCTGATCTTGTCTGTTGGTTTCGAGTTCATCTTCTGGAAGATCACCCTCAATAGTATCGGGACCCCAGTTGCGTGCACTCCGACCGGGGCGTCCATACTGGTTGGTGATGACTTGTCGATTCCACCAAAACTTAATGAAAGCATTAGACAAAATTCCTCCATGTCGGCATCTGTCCCTGTAATAATCTGACATGCCCTCCCAAGGGACAATAGCACTGAGGCCCTTTGGCTTACGGGCGGCGACTCGCCATTGGCTTCCAGCGTAGTAACTGATGCCAAGAAGACCGACCTTGCCGGATGACCAGGGCTGCTCGGAAGCCCACTCTACTACATCAAAGAAGGCCTCGCTGGTACCTCTTGACATAGTATCGAGTTTTCCAGTTGACTGGCCAAGACCTCTTTCATCCGCGCGAACAATGGCATATCCATGCTTGGTCCAGAAGCCAGGGTCTGGTGTTTCCCATGCTGAATGCTCTGACTTGTGCTGAGGATTGACCTCACTGAACGACTTGGGGTGAAAACTTGACACTTGTTAGTTACAGAAACATGCTTGAAAGAGACAGAGTCTTACTCTTGGTACCAAATGTCCTTTCCATAAGGGCCATATGTGACAAGAACAGGTACCTTATCAACACCCTTCGGACGGTAGACGTTAAGACGAACTAGACCATCGCCGGCCTTCAGAGGAACAGTAGCATTTTGCTCAAAAATGTAAGGAAATGATTTATCATCCACTGTGTGGATGTCTTCCTTGATTGGGTTGGGCATGGTGATGAGTGTGATATGGAGGGTTGGTGAGTTGAACCTTGCTAAGGGAAACAGCCCTTGTAATCGATCGCATTCATAGCTCTATTTCAACTTTCTTTCAGTGGATAATTCTCCTCAATTGCACCATAGTTTGGGCCTCGAACGAATTACTCGGTTCCTCGGTTGACTCCCAAGTGGAGGGTTCCGATCCTGAGGGCTTCGGTTACGTGGGGCCGAGTCCCGAAGCCACGATATGGCCGTGCTAAACCCCCATTTACCGAATCGGGACATGGGGGAAGAGGTAGCAGCCATGAAGTTAGCGAGTGATGATGATGCTTACTCTGGACAGGGAAATTATTTAGTAGAGAGCGATTCAAGATGTGCCATACGAAATTTCTGTAGATATTACACCATATCCGAACCGAGTGTCAACTAGTAGCAGCAACCATGGCGCAAAATTCGGAAGCAACACCTTTGAACGTCCTCATAGTTGGAGCAGGTAACTAACATGATCAGTCGTGTTATTGCCATAGCTAACACCTGCAGGTATCGGGGGATTGACCGCGGCACTTGGTCTGCGCCAACAGGGTCATCAAGTAACGGTATGAGGAAGTCTTTCCGTGTGATAGGTAACTAGGCTCACAATCCACAGCTATTTGAGAGATCACAGTTGGCAAGGGAAGTCGGAGCGGCTATTCATCTCGCGCCTAACTGCCACGGCATTTTGAGAAGGTTCGGAGTTAAGCCAGAAAGCTTTGGCGCCAATCCCGTCAATGGAGTAAGTCGAAAAGCAACAGCGTCACATTTTAAAGGAATATTAACATTCTATAGATTACCGAGTACGATGGTTTTGGACATCTAAAAATTGATTTGGACCTGAGAAAGCCGCTCTCGATTTGGGAAAATGTACGTTGCTATCATTCCATCCCATACTATGATGTGGCCTGCTAATTATGACTCTAGCCATGGATGCTTTCCCATCGTGTTCGTCTTCACGAAGACCTCAAGAGATTAGCAACATCCAGCGAAGGGCCCGGAACCCCAGCTATTCTCAAGACGTCTAGTCTTGTTGTCGACGTTGACCCTGATACGGCTACGGTCAAGTTCGAAGATGGCACTTCCGTCGCTGGAGATCTGGTCCTCGGCGCAGATGGCGTCAGCGTAAGTACCAATACTATTTTAGCCTCGGTAGTTTAAGTCTCTAACATCTGGCAGTCGATAACGAGAGAGATCGTCGCGGGCCCAGATATCAAGCCTTTTGGGTCAGGAAAGAGCGCGTTCAGATTCATGGTCCCGATTGATACCATCCGTAATAACGAGACTACGAAGTCATTCGGTGATCGTCAAGGATACTTGACTATGTGGATGGGCGATGACCGCAGGTTGATCATGTATCCATGCTCTGACAATACCGTCATGAACTTTGTTGCCATCCACCCCAGCAGTCTTTCTGCAGGAGCTAACAAAGGAGGGGGTGAGTATAATCCAGCCTTGCAAAATACGAACACATGACTAACCCTAGTTCTGTATAGGCTGGGGTCGTGGGGGAAGCAAGGACTTGCTTCGTGAAATATTCAGCGGCTTTGAGCCAAGGGTTCTGGCGCTATTGGAGCTAGTGGATCCCAGCGAGCTGAAACTCTGGACTCTCTTGGATATGAACCGGATCCCAACTTGGTATAAGGGCCGGTTGGCACTGTTGGGAGATGCTGCGCATCCATTTTTGCCTCGTAAGTTGACTGGTCTAAGGCTTACGATATGAATCCAACTAACCACTTACCCTTTTAAGATCAAGGACAAGGAGGTGGAATCGCAATCGAGGACGCTGCATCTTTGGCTGCCTTACTACCTCTAGGTACAACGACGAAGGACCTTCCCAAACGGCTTGCTTTATATGAGAAGCTTAGAGATGAGAGAGCTCACACAGTCCAAGAGTTCACGAGACAAGCAGGCGAAGACCTCAATGCAGAGAACCGCGCCAAGTTTGATAGTAAGTCATCATTCTGAAGTCTCCAAGTAGTTACTAACCACTGATAAGTCCAAAAATTCTTGAACTACAACTTCAACCATGACGAGTGGCACAACTCTTCACGAGCACTCAAGGAGCTTCTGTGGTCTCAGAACGGCAACGTACACTGGAAATCGCCGGTATCATTTGGCCCTATGCCAAGCCCTCGACAACACCATTATGGACAACGCCGTCCTTCTGATGACGAGTCTTTCAAAACATGGTCCGTTCGCTTCAAGACTTCAGCCACCTATCTGAAAACCCTACTCCCCACGCCTCAGTTTAGCTTTTACAAGCCAGGAACCGTCGCTGAAGCGACGTTCCTGTGCACAGAGCTGAATGGCATGAAATGGCTTGGTGGAGGTGGCTACAAGTACTTCGGTCTCTGGATCCATGGCGTGCAATATGAGAAGAAAGATGGTGGTAAGATCTATGGATCTTTCCTTGCAGTCTTGCTCGAGGACCTGGCTGATCCTATCATCACTGGCCGAGAGGAATTGGGCATGCCAAAGCTTTTCTGCAATATTGATGTCGAAGAGAAGGGAGAAGCTACCAACATTCGTTGCAGTTGGCGAGGGGCTCAATTTGTCGATATCACCATGAATGGTCTTGGACCAGACGTCAAAACAGAGACCAACGGCACAAATGGCACGAATGGACACGTCCCAACGAACGGTGTTGGTTCGTCTTCAAGCCCAAAAGAACAGGGAACTCTAGTCTACCGATACATTCCATCTGTGGGTAATCCAGGCGTTCCGGATGCTGCCTATACAGTGTTTCTCGAGAATGGAATGGAGAGCACGACTCGCAAGGTTGAAAGAAGCTCGATTGGCAGTAGCAGTAAGCTGAATCTCACGGAGGGTACATGGGATACTTTGCCGACACTTAACAATATCGCGACTGGGTTTTCGGAAATTCCTATCCATGAGGTGGTTGAGAGTAAGGTGGAATCTGGACGGGGCGTTGATGACATTTCACATGCACGAAGGGTTGATTAGTTGTATGAATGTAATTTTCTCTTTGGTCTAAGAAGGCTTAATATTTCTTCAATAGCATTATGTTACTGTGGTTTCCGAATCTCCTGTTGGCCTGATCCGATGATCTCTCAAGCGCGTTCTGCTTTATGGTCAGAATCGAACCGCCATAGAATTCTGAATCGTAAGATACTTGCCGAATCTGTAGGAACATTAAGCATGTTGTACCTATGCCGTAAAGGATTGTGGATGCCACTGCGATCCAGCCCGGTACGTACGCATACGGGACCATGGCCAACGACAAGAACAGAAAAGCCACCACTAGCAATGGCCACAACAGCGTGGAAGCAAAAATAGCTATACCCTCCCATTTCTTTTCCCGGCCGTTGTCTTCATTTCCGCCGCCCTGGCTCTTAAGAAGTGCCAAGAAGCTAGAACTGAATCCTGCAACCGCAATGGAAAGAACAAAACAAAGCCACGCAGCCCCTAGAAACGTGCGGACTGTCTCTATCGCAAAGGGCGGCGTTTTAGGTTTCCAAATATCTGCAGGGTCTGTCATCTGACCAATGGCTACAGCAAAGGTCGAAGCACCGAAAATGGAAACGCCAAACACTAGAGTTATGAACATCTTGTACTCCTCGATAGAAGTATCAGTGCGGAGACTCGAGGTTTCTCGAGTTGACAAGGCTGCTGGTACGATACTCTGATCCGAGCCGGGGCTGCGAGTTGCGCTGGTTTGCGTGGCTGATGTCCTGAGTTTAGGCTCGACATCAGCCATGGACTGGGTAATAAGCTCAGAGGTAGGCATCGGAGTTATCTGGGGTGCCATTCCGAGTGTTGAGATGTCTGAGCCGGAGAAAAAATTTCGGATATGCTATGGGGAAATATTGCAGTTCCAGAGCCTCGTTATGTATTGAGGAGGGTCAGATTCAACCTCCTAGCCAGTCAGCTGCGTCAACGTCAACCGCTTGCATAAGCGACCAACTTGCCACTTCGTTGGCTGCCTCGATCACAAGACCTACGCAAGGCATTTTCGATGGTTTATCTTTAATGGCAGTATTTTCATCTTAAGTCGTTACTCAGTCATTGAAAAGAATCCTAATTTTGAGCCACAGTTTGTCCTCCTTCGGCACTGCTACTGTCACTCTGCAGTATTGTTTGGCAACTTTCAGTCTGCGGATCAGATCGGGCTGGCAGCTTGGTGTCAGAGCCTGATTCTGCCTTACCGCTGTGGCCGCCCGCATATTCCCCCTTCCTTAAATATTTCCTTCTTTCTTCTTCTTAATTGTCCTTTTATTTCTTGCAGTATATATAAATTATTCTACCGTCGAGTCCCAAAAACAATCTTCCGGTGCAGTGGTGTCAGAAGTTAAGGCTTCTCGGGGTACATCTGTGAATAGAGTTTTTGCGACAAGCAAATAGATCCTATTCTGACATTGACGGGGAAACTAGAACCTGCGAATATTGGATTGAAATTCTCGGTAGGGAAACAAAGTTTCAGGCGAATGAGATATTAGAAGTTGGCGCAGACCAAAGAGACGACAGTTACGACAGTAGGCGAGTGGCAAAGGGGAAAAGAAGAAAGGGGAAAAGAAAACGCACGTCGACCGTAAAACATGTAAGGTAGACTATTTTCGAAAAGCTAGTTGACGTTGAATCAGCTACTCTCACTATAAATTGCGTCTTAGAGTTGAGTTCTGGTTATGGTAAAGTTAACCTGCGTTCATAGGGCGGTAGTATTTCAAGCATTTGTAGTTGAACATGGTAAACCTTCCATCACTGTATATGAAAATCTCAGTAAGATCGTCCTGGCGTCAGTCGACCAACGCATTCGCCAAATCCAACACCTAATGATGGTTCCCCCGCAACAGCCGTTATTCTCACAATATCTCCATCCTCAAGATATCCACGTTCTGATCCATCGCTCAAAGCCACCGGCTTTGTACCGCCTTCCGTGGTCTCGAGCAAGCAACCCCGGCTTTCATCATCTGAGCCACTGACCGTGCCTGTGGCCAGAATATCTCCAGTCCGAAGTGCACTGCCCGAGCTGACAGAATGCGCCACCATCTGTTGTGGAGTCCAGTATAGAGACTCTACCGGGCATGTACCCAAAGTTGTTGCGTTTGAATTTGCTAGGACTTCAACTTTCATTGTGATAGAGAAAGTCGATGGGTTGGGATGTTGAAGGTACGAAGCTGTTAAGGCTTGCTGCACAGGTGATTTTGTTCGGAAAGCCTCCAGAGCATCAAGTGTAATGATCCATGGTGAAACCGAAGTTCCCAAACTTTTCCCATTGAAAGGACCCAGGGGACTCATCTCGAAGCCTTGGATATCGCGAGCTGGACATATTTGTTAACGCTTGATCAAAATCCAAGGCGTGATAACTTACCACTCCAATCGTTGAGAAGGATAAAACCAAAGATGTGTTCCTCAGCGTCCTTAGCGTTTAGTCTTTTCTTCATAGGGAGTGGTTTTCCAACGACGGCCGCAAGCTCCACCTCATAATCAACCTTTTGCGATGGTCCAAAAATGACAAAGTCTTCACTTTGAGAATCTGAAACTGCAAGGTTTCGATATTGGCCATACGGACGTTCAATATCTGTTCCAGAGACAACGATAGAGCTTGTTCGGCCTTGGTAACCAACAGGGAACTTAAAGAAACCAGGAGGTGGCTTTGCATTATTAACCACTATACGTCCTGCGTTTATAACGTGATCAAGTGAACATGAAAAGTCTATTATTGAGTTAGCATAACGTCGTTATAATTCTATTTGGTCAATTACCTGCGAAATCTCTAATTTCAACCGGCAAATGCATCGTCACGGCGTTTATGTCTTCCTTGCTATGAGCAGGGAATCCATCGAAGCTGTGCTGTCGAAATTTTTCTTGTATTTGTTTTCGAACCTCTTGATGTGCGCTTTTAGGAAGGCCAGCAAAGGCATTCAGGGTGGGTTGGTTGAAGACATCCTCCGAAAGAGTTTCAGACTCCTTCCAGAATTCCAAAGGTAGATCGTGCAGGAAAACTACAGTGTTTCCCAGCCTAGTGACTACCTGAGGATTTGCGTGCCTTTGGGAAGAGGCAATCCCAAAAGGGATGTTCTTCTCAGAGAAATGGCTAGAAAAATCTGCGGTTTCCATTGTGTAACTGATGTCAGATTTCGGGGGTCTTGATAATACCAGATTGAATGGTTGAGCCAAAACAAAACAAAACTATCAAATAACACAATCTCAATTATGTTGCACGGATAAGTAACCTATCGGGACGGATCTTTCTACTCTAGCTACCGATACCTGTCGATTACTGCCGAGAGCATTAGCTGTTAGCCAAGTGGGCAATCGGACACCGCAAAACGTCGGCCGGATGTGGAGGAACTCCACATCCCGATCGGCAGATGGACACGGCAGAACCGACTGAACGAGATCGTTATAGAAGCAGTGTTTATCTCAATTCGATATGCGGCAGCAAAAAGATAGGACTTTTGAGGTTGAAGCCTAAAATTACAATTTTAATTAGCTCACACAATTCTGTTGTCTACTCTACACCCTTCACAATGGCGCTCAACGGCAAACTAAGACAACCGCAACGCTACATCACTACCCATAATGAAGACGGCCAAGCTATCGTCGACTCAAAAATCGAATCAGCCGCTCCCTTCTTCGAGCTCCCCAGCAAGGATGCTCATTTTGCGCTAGGATACGCCACCAATGACTTGCCAGTCACACTGGGTAACGATACAGACGTGAAGTCTTACCAGGGCTTTCTGGGTAATCAACCAGGGCTCAGTATCTCAACTGGCAGTGTCCTTCGCTATGTTGACATGTGTCCTGGACTCGTTTCTCCTATGCACCGTACCGTCAGTCTTGACTACGGAGTTGTGCTCGAGGGAGAGGTGGAACTTATTCTCGACTCTGGAGATAAGAGGGTTTTGAAGAGAGGCGACGTTTGTGTGCAAAGGGCGACTATGCATGCGTGGAGAAATACTAGCGATACAGAATGGGCTAGGATGCTCTATGTACTTTTGCCTTCATCGGCGCCGAAGGTTGGGGATAAGGAGCTGGGAGAGGATTATGGCAATATGCAAGGAGTTAAGGCATCGGAATAATGGAATAGAAGTATATTTTAGTCTATATAAGAGGAACCTGACATCCATAGAACAGATTACGAGAGTGGACCCAAGCCTTCATTAAAGCCACGTCTTCTTCTTCTTGATGCCCCAACAAGAGTTTAAAATTTATAAAAACATATTGATATTTATAGGCTTGAAATAACTGTTCCGCATACAATTTGAAAAAAGTCAAAAAATTCGACACACTCTACAAATGCTGTTGATCTAATACTCTCCTCCCACAGGATACTTCCACACTTTATCTGTGAACTTGCCAACCGAAGCTCTCCAATATTGAGCCGCACACTTGAAAGATGATTAGTGACAGACATCCAGTGGTCTTCAAATGGATACTCACGGCGTTGAAATTCAGCCCGCGAAACATCGCAGTAATGAAGAACTGTTCCGGTGTGCTAGTGTAGACTCTGACTCCAGCTGCGTGCTCCGGATCTTGGTTACGCGGTCTATAAGCAGGCACGCGTCGATGTGGCAGGTCAAACTCGGGATGGTTCATAGAATTTGGTGGTGATGAGTGAGACTCAGTCGGGTTATCACGGCTTTGAGAGTGGTGAAGTTCATAGTCTCGCAGGATTGAGCTATGAAAGCTTCCATTTTGCGCGTGGGTTTGTGTAGTAGTGATAGTCGACATGGTGAAGATGACCTTTGCCTGTACAAAATCTTCTCCGAGACTGATGTGAAGCGGTGATAATGGATCGAAATCCTGTCGGAAATTCGTCGATATAGCCTGAGTTAACACGGGATTTCATTTCCATCCGTCCTCCGGTTACTCAAGTTCCAATGATTGGACGGACAGCCGGGACATGAGGATGACCTCCACTCGGGATGTGGAGGAGCTCGGCGTGGCCACATCCGAACCGATGGAGAATCCGGGGACCCCGGATCGACCTAACATTTGACCCTGGTCAGCTTAGTGCATCGGAATTGGGGGTATTGCGTTCATTGATGCTGAGCTTGAATACTTCATGCCTCACCTATCCAAGACTTTGGCAGTATCTAGCGCATTCAGCAAACGCCATCTTCACAATGACAAAACCATTTGCAGCAATCAGATCAGCAGCCATTGACGGCCGTGTTCACAATCCATTCTATCGCAAAGATCAACTAAGAAGCCTTCACAGCACCCTCGCAGAAAATGCAGTGCAGATTCAAGACGCTATAGCTAAGGACTCCAAACATCAGCCTGCAGAAGTTAAAGTTGAATATTGGCTCGCTTTACAAGTCATCTCTGAGACTTACGTCTCAATTGACCCGTCAAAAGATCTGGAGCAGGAATATTCTGTTACCAAGGGTCATGATGATACAACTAGCCGAGAGCCTGTTGGAATTGTAGTTATTGAGCCTTCCTCTCATGCCTTCTTCTACAGTCTGATTTCAGCTTTGGTGCCGGCTCTTGCGGCAGGGAACTGCATGATAGCTCAGGTAAGTCGTGTTACAAACAGACTATGAGAAGATATGGCTAAGAGTCCCAGGCTCAAAATTCATTGCGGGAAACTCCGCGTCTTGTGTTTGGCCTGATTGAGAAGTCTTTGGACCGCGATATTTTTGCGATTTCAAACCAAGCCATCAGTGCTGAGGACATCGGCCTTCCGCATATTCGCGTCTCACAGAATGGATCGGATGTGCCCGTTCTAAGAGATCATCTAGTTTCAGATCCGAAGGCCCCTGTTGTGGCGTTTGTTGAAAGAGATGCCGATATCCAATCTGCTGCCAAAGCCCTAGTCTCGGCTCGGTTCGGCCTACAAGGAAAAGCACCTTACGCACCGGATGTTGTACTCGTCAACGAATGGGTCAAGAAGGATTTGCTGCGCGCACTCGTTCAACAGAGCACAGAATTCTTAGCCAGCTCTCCTAGCAAAGTCAGGCCTCCAAAGTCTGGGCTGTCGAGAGAAGTTGAGAAAGATGAATCGGTACATGTTGTTTTGTCTGGGTCGAATGGGGTGATCCTCGATGTTCAGAACCGGTAGGAGATATCGTCCTTACGATAACTTTGAAGGAATCAAAGCTGACTATGGGTAGACAATCTACTCTACTAAGACAGAAAGTATCAGAGACCACCCTCATCGTTCACTCTGTTACGAGTATGGATGACGCGATTGACTCGGCAAAAGAGTATGAGCCAAGACCCCTATATAACTTCATCACAAATCTGACCCTACTCCGTACAGTATCGGATCGTTGGCGGCCGCCTATGTTTTCACTACACCATCAATGGCCAAGTATCTATGTCAGTTCGTTGACACTGCCGTCAGCTTCGTCAACCATATTCCTACCAAGTTACTCTGTAGGCCTTCAAACAATCCCTTCGTTTATCATAGTCCGTGACTAATAATTACTGCCAGACTCGCCCATAGCGCCGCCTGGTCATCCTCCACAGTCTGACAGTAGCAGTGTATATCAGCAAAGCGTCTTTTCCAAACCAAAGCCCAAGTATCTTACTTTGTCTGATATTGATGTGAAACTTGGCAAGATTGCCAGCTTATCTTCATCAGCCGAGCTCAGGGCGCTGGATCAAGAAGCGACCAGCAAACTCCAAGAGATGAAGAGACCACTGAAAGGAACAACTCTAGGTTTTTTCGAGCAGGGTATCGTAACTAGTTTAGTCTTTGTTTTGACGACGGTAGTGTCTGGAACTGGACTACTTGGTTATTACGGAGTGAGATATTGGCGGTCTTAGCCCATAAATCAGCGTATCGTTTGTCTCAGCTTGTAAATTCATTTTGTACACTTTCACTTTACAGAAACGGCGTTTGAAAAACCAAGCAAATGGAGGCTTTGAGAACGAAAAACAAGCCGCTTTGACCGAGTTTGCTCTACGCTGTCATACAATATCAAAAACTTGTCGCTTATCGACATTCTCTCCAAGCCTTTCCAGGGTCTCTCCGTGCATAATTCCTTGCACAAAACATTCACCGACCAGCTCATACGTTTGGTGACCACTCTCACCATCCTGCTTAACCGGCCGTAACAGGTACGGGACATTCCCTCCATCTAATAATACAACCACATCACCCTCCTTTGAGCGCCAAGGACAAAGTCCAAACAACCCAGAAGTCGACACAAAGAAACAAGGCTCAATGCAAGTAGGCAACTGTCTCGTCTCATACCATTCAGGCTCTGGCGTTCCGTTGGGCTTCAACGCCTTGAGCTCCGACCTTTTGACGTAATTCCAGTGCGAACCCATGTGGTCGACATATTTTTGGTTGCATGTCTGCATGCTCTCCTGTTTAAAGTCGTCTGCGCCATTTTTCCGCGTCCAGAACGGTGTCAGGCCACAAGGATCCAAGATTTTGTCGAACACTTCCGGGATTTCACTCTGAAGGCCAATTTTCCGCTCATAAGGATAGAAGTATTCGATAGGGAAGTGACTGATTCTTTTGATCTCAGTGATGCGTAGCCCTGAAAGACGAAGAACCAAGGGATCTGTAGTTTTGAGAAGCTCAAGATTGGGTTTTGTGTCACCAGCTGCCCTGAACTTGAAACGGGCGTCAAGGTTTGCTTGCGTCCATATTGAGCTTCCTTTGCTGTCAACAGACCAAGTAGGTCGACCGATCATAGAATTCTGGGCATCTGGCCCTTGGGTCCTCCGCCATGTCCGTGCTGGTTGGCAATGGATAGATGATAAGATAGCCACAGAGCCATGTTCACGAATCCACCAACGCGTGAAATCGGCAAAGACTCGCTCCTTGGACTTGTCATAGTTGGGTCGTACAAGATCATCAAGCTTGGAAGCATCGTGCGTCTCATTGGCGAAAGTCAGTAACGCAAAAAGCTTATCGCGAGGATCCGTAGCCTTGAGATCCAAGCCTGAAAGAAAAACTTCAAGAATACTCGACAGCTCCTTAGTATCCTGTAACTCGATGGGAGTAGAAGGAACCTCACTCGTTTTTCCCTTGGGCTTTAAGGTTTTCCAGATGGGTGCCATGGAAATTTGTTGTGAGGCATTGTGTGGACTTTGTGCTGCGTATCCGGGATTTTCGAGCCAGTTGCTCACTTGGACCACTTCTTCCCAGGGGACTTGTTCTCCCGAACAATGAATAAAGGGTCTTTGTGCCGAAAGGGCTTCTTGAATAACCCAGACTCGCGTGAACCACGGATTTTCGTATAATGTGCTCATCAAAAACGAGAGCTGGGTGTTGCCGTACCAGCCCGCGAGATCGATGATCTCTCTTGTCCAAGTTTCGAGATGGATGTCGAAAACTTCCCACATTCCCTTGAAAGATATCCCTTTACCTTCATTCTTTTTGCTTTGCACGCGTGCATCGATGTCATCTAGCGAGAAGGAGTGAGCTGTACCCTCGCAGGTGCATTGCTCACCGCCTTTGCATAGTCGACTGTTGTAGTTGCAGATATCTCGGATAAGCTTCAAGCAAGCTTCGACACCGTGATTGTCCTCGCCGAGCCAGATGTGAACAGTCGAAGCCAACGAGTATATTTGACTCATCAAAGTAACTTGCTGGGCTCGTTCTTCAAGATCATCTTGATTGATACAAACTGCGTCGATCCAAATCACCAGAGCCTTACGCTCATGTCTTAAGCGACGAAGGGCTTGTGCAGCTGATTTGCCGATACTGAAAGGATGCTGGGTTCGCTCCTCCTCAGTGCTGTTGTCTCCGTGAGCAAGTAAGATCTCTTCACGCTCAGTAGGGTCACCCCAACAGTAAGACAATGCATGAAAATCGATCCCTTTTGACTCGACTTCCTTGAGACTCGCTAGACTAAAATAGCCTTTTATGGGATCGTCAAAAGTTCCTGGTTCCACGTGGAGTAGTCGAATATCCTGACGATCCACATCCAATTGTTTGGAATAGTGTGTAACATTGGAAGTAAGTTGGAGTGCCTGGAGGTCTTCGTTTGGCTCTTTGGGCTCGTACTCGATCTTGATTCGCCCTTCATCAATGATATTCACCCAAGCCATATACATGGCCCGAGGAACAAGTTGAATGATGTCGCCCGGCCGCAACGCTTCGATCCATGTTCGCTTGCGGGGTCCGAGCCAGATATGCCATCGGTGTGTCCAATCATGGGGCTCATCATTTGCGAGACGGTTGTTACAAACGAGGATAGTGCGTAGATCTCCCCGCCCTTCAGGTCGCTTGACGGAGGCGTCAAACCAGGTGAAAGAAACAGCTTCTGATCTGTCTGCCCAGCCTATTCATTGTGATTAATAAAGTACTTTTTGGGAGTATGAATTTGACTTACCTTGGTCGCGTGAGATTCCCCCAAAGCTGACTGCGATAACTCTTTTGGCGTCTTGCGGTACTTCTAACTCGACGTAGGGCTGCTCAGTGCAGTGATCGTGGACTTGAATAGCATCTTTGCGCTCAACAAAGCACTCTTTGCTTATTGAAGTCATTCTGCAACTGAGATGGTTGTGTGTGTGTCAATGCGTTTAGATCTTGACTTACACCATCGTTGTTGTGTTAGTCGAAAACTTGAGTCATTTAAGGATGATGATTGCAAGGAGGGCTCCAATAGATCCCTGCTGTTTTGAGGCCCTCGCCAATCTAACACCCAGTCTTGAAACCATATTCCAACCAGTAGGAATGCTGTGGATAATTTGACAGGGCTGACAGGGCTGATTGCGTGGGCGCAGCACGATCCTTTGGGGGGCTAAGCACCGGGCCGCAACCCAAAATTAGATACTGGGATATTAGCCTTTATTTCATTTATCCCTTCTCTTCAATGTCTCTCAGTCAAAACTTCAGGCTCTGGGAACGGCTGTTTATTGATTGCGGCATCCGTCAATTAAATGTGTAGAGGTTGTCTAGTTAACGTGGGTCTCTACGACAGTCTCCACCATCAAGCCCCTTCGCAGTCTCACTTCAAATTCGAGGGATACAAAACGTCACCAATCGTACCAAAATCCTCCTTAATCGTTCTCGACGACATAAACCTCTGTGAAAGAGTCGCTGAGCCTGCTTTATCATTTGTTCCACTTGCGCGAGACCCTCCAAAGGGTTGATGGCCTGGCATGGCTCCAGTACATTGATCACTAAATCGCGTTAGCTTGATTACATGGGTTGTAGGAGTTACCCTAGGATTGGCGTACTTGATGGCAAGGTTTCCAGCACTGAAGCGAAGCTCTTGTGTCGCTTCAACAATGGCATCCCGGTCATTGGCAAAAATGGCGCCACTCAGTGCAAACTCCGTGTCGTGTCGATAAGTTGGAAGAGATCCCTGCCGAAGGAATCGTCTTCGTAAACATCAACAGCGACAATTGGTCCAAATATCTCCTCTTTCGGATATACGCTATCCGAACCTGCAACCTTCAAGGTTGTGGGCCGCTACAGAGGCAAAAAGTTGGCAAGCGGCATAATAAAACACCCAAGAGGTGACAAGGAGATGAAAGATTTGATCGGACGATATAATATCCGACAGAGTCGCCGAAATCACCGCCTTCTAAAATTTCGACGGACGAGTCTTCTTTCGGTCGAGCTAAGCGGCATGGCATTGAAAACATTACACAAGCCATCTCGTTGGTGATGAAGGTTTGGAGAAGAATAGATCGGCAGATCATAACACCGAGGAGTAGTAAGGTGGTTGGGTTGACTCAGAGCTTGGCTGTGTATACTGGAGGGACTTCATGCGTGAAAAGGGGTTATACATGATGCTGACGTGAATGTAAGTCCAGTGGTTCTGCATGGGAAGTGATGTATCTCGGGCATCTTTTGGATTAAGAAAGCTCTTGTTATATAATCAGCTTTGCTATTTGGTAATTGGAACATCATTCTATGCTTTCAAAGCTTCCCTCATCTCGCTTCGTTGTTGTACCAATGCTCCTACAGCCCGAGCAGCATCCGTATCCAGATTTCCAAAACCTCGAACAACACCGTCACGGTCCCCCTTGCGCATTTCCTGACTCATCTTGATCTTTCCTTCCAACCTATGAAGCACAATCTCAATACCCACAATGTTCTTCTTCATGATATCGATGTACCTTTCAGGAGCATCAGAGACTTTCCAAGGTCCAGGCCTATCACCTTTGCCGGTATAATCCATCACAGATGTCTCTGTATGTTGAGAGAGATCATCGATCTGTCGCGATAGAAACTGCGACGATTCTTCTGACTTAGAGTCATGATAGACCTTGATTTTTCCGTATGCCTGTACGGCAGCGTAGTTCCAAGTTGGGACCACCTTGGCAGTCGTGGGTTTGGTTTCGGTGTAAAATTTTGGCGTCACATAATGGTCGTAACCGGCAGTGAACAACACTAGAACTTCTTGATCCAAGACTTGGGAGTCCTTTCCCTCCTTGCCGGCTGCCTCTAAAGCAGCAATCACAGCTTGGGTTTGTGGATTTTGACGGGCAATATGTCCCCGAAGTCGGCCGAGCTCTGTGTCGCTCTGTTCATCATCGACATCTAGAACCCAGGGGATGTGGCTGGACAAGATCAGGGGATGTTGATCTGATGGTATAGCTGTCGTGAGAACACCCAGGGTGGTGGACCGTATAAGTTGACGCAACACAGGGATCTCTGTTTCTCGGTGAACAGCAGGAATAAACATGGTGACGAGACGGGCCTTGAGTGGAAGCTGATTTGAGGTTGAATGAGGAGTAAAGATTAAGACAGGCGAATTATCAGCTGTCTTATAAAGAGAACAGGCTTTGTACTTGATTCCAAATTCTCGCCCTAGTGACTCACTAAATCCTCTCGGCAAATTTGCGTCTGCATATTTCTAAGCATCTGTTTAACCAAACTGTATCGCCCAAGTCAAGCCAACACGCAACACAAGTTTTGTCAACGTGAAGTCAACCAATCAGACGAGGGCTGGGAGTAACACTTCCTAGTGTCGGATCATCGTACCAATCACAACCCTTTCCGTTCTGATCGAAAACAACCGTCAAAAATGGGTCGTTACGGGGTATCGGACCAAGCCATGATTGGGCAACTGATAGATAACGAATTGATAGCTTGAAACGCCATCAAAGACTGAAAGAAGGTCTGTAGAAAATGAGTCATCATAGTGAATGAAACGGTCGGACCCTTTACAGCGTGGCTTTTCACCCTCAGAGATATCGTACAGAAGCCATGTCTCCCACTGAGATTCACTTAATTACCGGCAATGCCAATAAAATAGCTGACATAAGAGCTATCCTTGCACCCACTGGGATCACTGTCAAAAATCAAGCAATTGATTTGCCAGAAATACAAGGCACCATCGAAGAGATCACTGTTGCAAAATGTCGAAGAGCTGCAGAAATTGTATGGTAATCCTCCTTATTCCTTGGGCCTGTATTAACTTGATCTTACCAGATAGGAGGCCCCGTTGTCATTGATGATACCGCACTCTGCTTCAATGCCATGAATGGGTTGCCAGGCCCTTACATAAAATCATTTCTAGAGGCATTAGGCCCCGAGAAACTACATCTGATGTTGGCAGGATTCTCCGACAAAAGTGCCCAAGCTGTTGCAACACTCGGGTACAGTGCAGGACCGGGTCATGAGCCTATATTATTTCAGGGCCGAATTGACGGCACCATTGTAGCAGCGAGAGGCACAATGAAGTATGGATGGCAGACTTGCTTTGAGATTGAAAAGATGGGCCAGACGCTTGCGGAAATGTCGGATGAGGAGAAACACAAGATATCTCATCTTGGAATTGCACTACAGAGACTGGTTACATGGCTTAACCTTCAATTAGAATAGGGATTATCCAATACATTGTGATGGCCTTACGATCTTCGTTTAACTTCCGCTAGAGTGTGATGCTGTGCCGTCTCTGACTTCGTAACAGAAACCAGCAATAATGCATAGGGTTACGTTAAAAGTCGCATATACTGCATCGAATCACATTTGACTTTGACAAACAGTTCAACTCAAAAAGATTCCAAATCGACTCCCCAAGTCCGTCCAATAACAGAAGGTACCGAATCAAGCTTGACCCAAGATAATCGGGGCCAGATTAATACCCAAATCGCCTAGTTTCCGCACAAGCTCCCACTCGCACTAATGAGTCTTGCTAGTCCTGGATATGGTAGACTAGACTTGTTATTATATAATATTCTCTGGCCAAGAGCCATACAGATCTCTGAAGCGCGGGAGCTACCATTATTCAGACTGCACTAACGTTTAGTGAAATAATGATATCAGTTCACTTCATTGTTCACGAGTCCTTTAAGGCCCCGGGGGCCTATGCGACTTGGGCTAAGAACCGAGGGTACGTCACCACTTACACTCGACTGTACCTTGGCGAATCTTTACCAACAGCCGTCAACCTTATCGATCTACTGATTGTCTTGGGAGGTCCCCAAAGTCCATCAACAACTAAGGATGAATGCCCGCATTTTGATGCTGCCGCCGAGAAAGAACTCATCGCGAATTGCATAAACGCCGGTAAAGCGGTTGTGGGCATCTGCTTGGGCGCGCAGCTTGTCGGCCAAGCATTGGGTGCACCCTGGCACAAAAGCCCAGAGAAAGAAATCGGCAACTTTCTCATCACCCTCACCGAAGACGGAAAGCTGAGCGAGAAATTGAAGCACTTTGGTCCTAGCTTGCAAGTCGGACACTGGCACAACGACATGCCAGGGCTCACGGCCGATGCCAAGATTCTTGCTTTCAGCGCTGGATGCCCCCACCAAATAGTCGAATATACGGACCTGGTGTATGGATTCCAATGTCATATGGAGTTTGATCTGGAAGTCATCGAAGCTTTGATTGAGGCGACTGCGGACGAATTGCCAACTCTAGCGCATCATCGATTTGTACAGCAACCGCAGGTTTTGCGTACGAATAATTATGCGGACATGAACGAAAAGTTGTTTTTATTCTTGGATCACCTCATAGATTCATATCGTGCGTCTCAATCTTAGGTCGATTCGGAGAGTTATGAAGCCATTGTTTGGTGGGTGACAGCTCCATTTTGGTGGTTGCAAGGACGACAGGTTCAAGCAAGCCTTGTGAGGCTGGAGGAGTTGGATTTAACACGTCTCTTTTTTTACTCGTTCTACCTGAGAAATGTGAAGATTTACAATTATTGATGTCAGATGATCGTGATATTCTAGCTACCTTACCTACCTTACCTACCTTACCTACCTATGTTTGGCTTGTAGGTATAACACAGAATTCCTGGTATTGTGGAGTCGACCAATCAAGATCGAGGTATATCCTGACTAAGCCAACCGTTTGTGCAAATGACTCAGGCCATAGAATTTCACCTTTCGCAAGGGCCAGACTCATTGCCTTACAGCATTGTTCATTGAATAGGCTCAATTCTATACTGCCAAGGCTGGCAAATATTGTCCAAGGTTGAGTTATCACAGTAACCCTTGAGCCTCCCCTGTGCCATGCACTCTCGGCTAAAGGTAGCCACAGCCTGCAACAAGTGCCGCCGTAGAAAGACAAAATGTGACGCCCAATACCCTAGTAGGTTTCAGAAACAACCTTTCATTATGAGCTCGAGTGTGAGTTAATCGTTGTTTTCTCAGTGTGTCAGCCCTGCCGTGACAGAGGCGAACAAGTATGCGTCTATGAGCGGGATTCAAGTCGAGTTGAAACACGACTGTCTCGGCATAACTCCAGTCGAATAATAAAGCCTTCTCCGATGAGCAGAAACACGACCAGACCACATAACCCAGATCTTGAAAGCGCAGGCCAAGAGCGAACAGGGAGCGGTCCCGAGCGTATACGGTCGCTCAGTCACGAGAGCCCGCAAGCATTTGATACTCTATCACGTGGACACCAAGATCCCGCAAATGCTCATTCAACACATCCATCGAGTCTACCATCAGTCACTACCGGTTCTTCAGCCGAGCATGAACTGGTTTCCGACCAAGCCGATGCCATGACTGGCACGATTGGTGACCCATCGACAAGCAAAGAATTCTTTGGTCGCAGCAGTGTCAGCTCCTTCGTGAGACAAGTGAGCTCAGTTATCAACACTACACCTGCCAGCGACGCCGAGAAGGTAACGCCTAGCCAACCCAGTCGGCTAGGTAGTGTGCAGAGTACGGGCCCTATAGATCACCACGACTACATGTTACCGCCGAGAAGGTACGCCGACGATCTTCTTGTTGCCTACTACGATTTAGTATGGGCGGTATTTCCTATCCTGGACCGAACAGTTCTCCAAAGCGCATACGAAGGCTGTTGGCTAGGTTCCAGTTGCGTCATTCCAGAACATGTTCTATACTGCATCATCAACCTCGTCTTCGCCTTGGGCAGTCAATTTTCTGCCGCCGTGGAGCCAAGCAAGCGAAAGGAAACAGGCCTCTCGTTCTGGAATAGGGCCCATAAATTGTATCACTACGACAACCACGAGGCATCCCTCGAACGGGTCCAATGCCTTTTGTTGATGGGCCTTTACCTGCAGAGTACTTCTAAAAGCTACGAGTGTTGGATGACAGTCGGATCGGCTATCCGCATGGCTCAAAGTCTAGGACTTCACTCTTGCATACATTCAACGAACGACCTGAGTCGCCGGGAGAATCAAATTAAGCGAAGAGTATGGCATGGATGCGTTTATCAGGATCGGTAGGTACTCTGTTACAGCAGGCTATGGATTCCAGGACTAACGTCGAAACAGCGTCTTATCCATGACATTCGGCCGCCCGAGCATGATTGCGAAATGGTTACAGACCCCCAGCGGACTACCTGCGATGATTGACGACGAATTTCTGGACACCCAAACCGAGCCATCAGCCATTCGACCTGATGGCGGTCCGACGGTCATGGCATTCTTTAGGAAATCTCTCGAATTATACGACATCATCAACGATACCCTAATCGAGCTCTACCTAGACCCTAAGGATTCTAGAAACAAGGAGATCAATCATCTTGGACTTGTCCTTGGCCTGGACCAGCGCCTGGTTGAGTGGGTCGAATCGTTGCCCGATCACTTGAAATACTCACGCCCTGTTCCAGATGAACCCCTTGCCTTCAGGAGACAGCGCGTTGTCCTACGGGCGCGGTGAGTTTCCCCATGATATAATTATTCTTGGAAGCAGTATGCTAATTCCGATCTTCGAAGGTACCTCCAAGCTCGCATGATTCTTTTCCGTCCCACTCTAGCTGATCTCTACTTGAAACCTCATAATGGCATGGATACTGCATCTCGCAAAGAACAAAGCCTTTCCCACGGCCTTACTGTGCAGTGCGCCAGACTCTGCTTCGAGGCGGCACATGAGATGCTAGACGTGCTATACGACAACTTCAACTTCGACACAGTTACGGGCCCTGTGCCAGCTTGGTGGTTTAGTGTTTTGTGTAAGTGGATTGGTCCTTGCTTCAGTATGTCCTCGATAGAACTAATCGGGGGATGCCAGACATATATACCGCGGCTACTGTGTTACTTTCCGAGCGACTCCCATCAGTATGTGGGCCTTCTCAAGTATCAGAATTGTGGACGCACTATTGGGATCGAGCAATCGAGTTATTGGGAGCTTATGCCCGTGTGGGTGAATCTGCCAAACGTTGCATGGCTGCTCTTGGTCTCTTGTCAGCAAAAGTTCAGGACGCTACCAGTCGCAGTCGGGGCCAGGATAACGGTATCTGTGGACAAGCTGAAGAGCGAGGTGCCGATACTGCGACGACCTTAGGGTCAGACTCTGAGTGGCTAAATTCCATCGAGCATATAGACCTATTACCAGATCTGGGGCATATAGATTTCGATGTAGATGACTCGTCATGGCTTATTGGCTCTAACGTCGATATGATATTGGAGTTATAGATACGGGTCTTCTAGAAACCAGCTTACGACAGAGTGTACAGTCCTTTGCGTCTTTTTCTAAGCAAACTTGGGTCTGCGGTATCTCCTCCACGTTATCATCAAACTGAACATGCTTTCCCGGATCATTCTTCTCGTGTTCCTCTCGCTCTTTCTCCTCTCGAGCCTTTCGACAGACGCCGCATTCAGCTGATTGACTCACATCTCGCGCCTGAATTCCCATGCTACATTGGCCATACCGACTCAGGATTACTTCCTCGCACGAATCGTAGGTCACAGTCTGCCCCCATTTGTGGCCGCATGCGCAGACATTCCACATCGTCGATTTCCAGCACATCGTTGCTGAGCGGATACAGTTTTCTTGGCGCGAAGCTAACCACTGTGGTTGAGGCAGAGAATACTCAGTATATCTTCGCGACTTGAGTGACAAGAACTAATATATTGTCAAATCCAATGCCTTTTTAAAGGTTTGGCTTGAAGCGCTCATGCTATTTATATGTGGAGTCGGATCAGCTGTCGCGTGAATCCTCCCTGGCTAAATGCATCATCCACTCAGAGACGCATCGAAGAAGGCGGCCGATAATCATTAGACAAGGTTTATGGGAGATGAAAATTTGAAGACGTCTGAAGCATCTCATCTGGTTAGTTTAGGTCGGTGATTATTAGAAAAGGTTCTACACGGACACAATAAGTTTGCCCTAGACTGATTGTCAGTCAACAAGCAAGTAGCACGGCCGAGCTGCGTCAACGGAGGGCTACAAGTTTGTTAAATCTTAGCTTTCCGTATTGTGAGGAGTGAATACCACCGCTTCCTTTTCACTACAAGTTACATGTACTGCCCAAATCCCTCACCCACATCAACTTTGTCCATCGTGCTCACGAGGCAGTATCACTTCTTCTCGTCCATTTCATCACCATCGCCATCACCATTCTCTGACTGATCCACGACAGAAGATTGATCCATGGCAGTAGGAACCTCGTACTCCGTAGGTTCATCCCAAGCATCCTGGAACCTCCGCTTGCGCTCCTCCTCAACTTCCTCCTCGCGTCTGATCTTGCATGGGGGACATTCATCCGGAAACTCCTCCTCACGAAGAGTGACGCCATCCCCGCACTGACCAAACTTCCAGATGGTGACCTTCTTGCAGTTGATGTTTCGTACGATCTTGCTCCTGCGCTGCTTGCAGGTGGGACAGCACTTCCACGTGGTGAGTTGCTCGCACATCGTGTCGGCGCTTGGGTTGCAGTGGTTGGTTGGAAAGAATGGGCTTCGGAGTTTGTCAGTATGCTGTATAACTGTGTCTTGGAACGTGACGGGAGAGTTTGCTAGGAAATGTCGTTACTCACATTTATAGTCAGACGTCTGCCTAGCAGTGCGTGTTCAAGTTTGGTTGTCAGTTCAGATGTTCATAAACGTGATCAAGGCAAAGCTTCATCCGAGTGGACTTGTTGAGTTGCTTTGTCTCTGTGGACAAGTCGATGGTTGGTCAAAGAAAGCGTGGAATGAACGCCGGAAGTTCAGAAGGTCTTTGCTCGAGATCAGGACAGCGATTGCAGAGGCTTATGCAATGGCAAACGGTGAGGCCATCGCGATTGATTAGGCGAAGTCGACAAAATCATTCAGCACGTGCAAACGCGCAAGTCCGTTTAGCAGTGCCATTCAACATTGTTCTTTCCCTACGACTCAAACGGCATCATGCTATCAAATCTACCTAATCAAAATGGAATGCCCTCTATGCCCTCCCTCCTGCTAATTAGATTGAAGACAATTGAGAACGCGATTATTCACTTAAACTTTCAGGTTCGAATGCCCACGTAATTATGATTACTTGCATTACCGCATTTAAAGCTTGAGCACTCTTCCTTGCGCTTGTTATCAAAGAACCAACCGAGTTCCTACGAATCTTCGCCTCAACGGGCCCAAACGTACCAACTTGTACAGCGCTCATTAGAGCCCCCTTGGCCTACTCGTAACTCATTCCTGCAAGAATCTCCCGTTCACGCGCCACTTCCTCCTCGTCCTCTCGTTTCTTCTGGCAAAGCCTACACTCGCTGGCTTCTTGCTCTTGCTGTCGGTGCTTGACTCCTTTGTTGCATGTCTTGTATTCCTTCGCATCCTCTGTCTCTGGGCAAGTTTCGATGAAAATCGTGCTACTGAGCTTCTTGCGGCAGGTCTTGCAGACCTTCCAGACCGTCGATTCGCAGCACATCGTTTTTAAGTCGAATTAACCTCTCAATCAGAGGCTCTCGGGTTGTTCTGTCTCTAGAATCGAGGTATGCTGGGTTGGTTGAGCACCTGATGGATATGGGGATCTGGGAAGTGTGGTTGGATATCTAGCGAAGAGGGTTTCATGGAGTCGCGGCGGCAATTTATATAGCTATATATCAGGTGATGATGACAGTGGCAGAAATGAAAGCCCATTACCAGATTGACCAAGAGGCCAGCTTTTGTCCCTCTTGGCCATCCTAGACTAGTGCAGAGACCAACTGTCGTATTGTCATCCAACCTCCGGATCAGTGAGAACCAAGGCATGAGGTCATTATATGGCAGTGATGTACCTTATTTGCCATCAAACCAGGTACTCAATGGTATAGTAATTGACCCCAGACCCGGTAAGCCGGGGACTACCGATAAGCCTGGCGTCTAGTCAGTCTCATGCACCAAGTCAATCCACCGTAGGGAGCGGCCCATCTTGAATCACCCTACAACAGCTGACTCATTCCGTCTCTTCCTTATTGAATGATTATTAATACATGCATGCAGCATATGCAATACTGAGGATGGCCGCAAGCGCGGAAATCTGCAGGCCGGTCTGCGTGAATACGATGGCTTCATCAGCAACTACCCGTGTCTACAAAAGACTTGCATGCCACATTCCTTAAGCCTATAAGAAAGGGACAGGCCTTGTTTAGCTTGCTGCACAAACCAGATCGCCAACAAAAAGGATTCGTGCAACGAATGCAGCATGAACAATGCCATTGCGGAGGCAATTAGGGAGAATGATATCCAAGGGACAGCTACAAGGACCAAACAAGTCAAAACACAATAACATATTGAGGCCATTCAGCTTTGAAGGCTTTATACCAGTTTCCAAGCATTGGGGGCCGCGCACCCAAACTTCGGTGTCAAAAACACGGGCTCGACGCCGCTGCAACGTGCATGTTTACCATTGGCGAGGCCTCTGTTGGACCTTTGGTGTAACTAACTCAATGGAGGTTATTGATAATTGCTTTTAATTTGTCCAGGTTCAGGCATAATCACACCCCTGTCTCATGGGTGCCTAGTGAGGCTGTTCGCAGCTTTTGGTATTTAATTCTCACAGCCTCGTTTTTGCTTACGAGCCTTTGATCTTCCTGAGTTATTATTCTTCAAGGCCTGATGAGCCACGGTAACGCGAGTAAACGCAACATCATCTTCTTCCCCCCCCGCAGCTTCTAACTGCAAAATTGTATATTCACCTTCATCCTCTTCAAACTTGTTTTGCCTTCAGCGTGTGTCACAGCGGCAAGCGACGACACAAACTGCTCGACACCCAATCACATCACCCTAAAAACACGATTTTCAACCATGTGCAGCGAGCACTTCACCCACTTCTATTGCATGCACTGCAGCTGGTGCTTCAAGAAGGGATACGAGTACGAGGTCTGCGAAGAGGCGCTCAAGACTGAGACCAAATCCATGGGCTCCTGTGGATATACTGATGATGGAGTGGTTGCCAACGTTTCGGAATATTGTCACCGCTGTCCGCCTGCGGATAGGAAGTGGAATAGAGTGACCCTCGGCTCTGAGCCAGGCCTCCATTGAGCATAATCGCTTGCATTTTTTATTCGAGGAAATTTGCGCAGTGTGGTGGATGGATCTCCATATTATGTGTTACGCAGTAGGGATGTACGGCAGCAGCCAGGTCTTTGAACGAGACCGGAAAGAGATGTTTATATAGTTTCACCTCCACCCTCATTACTTCATGTCACCAATACCAAGGTTTAGGCTAAGTTCTCTACTACTTTACGTCACAGATTACCTGAAATATGTGTACCCAAACTAGTCATAGCCTTTGTAAGTATCCAAGGACTTGAGAATTGCCTGATGTGTCACGGTCGTCACGAATAATCTGTCACGGCTCCTGGTATGCTTATCACTTAGCTGAAATATGCATACCTTGAACTCAAACGTCGAGGCAACTGTAGTCTATCAATGAATCACTATCTTTATTCCCATATTTATACGCAAGTAAGAACCAATTTCTCTCCTCTTATTCCGCACTCCATTGCCAAAACATCCACGGCACGACTGTATTCTACCCATTCAAGACCTCGACCTGCAACTCACTTCCAACCCCAAGACCCCAGCTACTCAACCTAAACTAGACAAACGCAAAGGCAATTCAACACCATGTGTTACGAAATTACTATTCATTACATGTGCTGTTCATGCGGAAATAGACTTGTGCACGAGAAGTATCAATTGACGTGCATGAGAGCCAAGGCGACTAAAAGAAAGAAGTTTGCCTCATGCGGTCATTTAAACCCTGAGACACTATGGAATACTACTGATGAGATCTGCGACGAGTGCTCAAAACCCAAGGACGAGACTGAGCGGCCCTGGGATCCTATGGTTAGAGGTGCTGTCTACTTTTAGCATCGAGAAAGTATAATATGAATCAACGAGAGTCAGGGGGTTATTTTGCTAAGATATTAGCACAGACCCAACACATCATGGCCTCCTTCACGTCTTTATTCTATGTAAGCATGGTTTTATGTATTCTGGTGCCTTTACATCAGTATTTCTTATATTAGACTGCAGTTATTTCATATCAGTTAGTTCAAGTTATACAATCGTAGCCCGTAGAGCACTGCGTCTGAGCATTGTTAAAAGGTAATGACCCAAGTTCATGTAGTAAAGAAGTATGACGGCCAGAGTTTAAAGCCAAAGGGTCTTGTAATGGCATTATATCAAACGTGTTTCTCTTCCAACTCAGGCATGATGTCAAAACACGGGTAGCAATTTGACTATTGAGTAATTAACTCGCATACCACAACGCTTGTCCCAACGCACAAGGGCAGATTCTCGTTTGCCAAGAAAGCGGCTCATCAAAGGGCTCATCAAAGAATTCACATACACGCCGTTTTTAGGGAAATTTTATTCACTATTCAATTGGGAAATTCTTTATTATGCAGTGCCAGTGTCTGCTTTTTTCTCGTTTACCAAGCGGCAGTGTCAAACACTCCACTCCTCTGACTTGGAGTATTAGAAAAACAGGCTGCAAATGTCCGACTTCGTCTAAAATCTCCTCCGTCTTTGAGACCTCGGCAGTGTTCTCCTTCAAATCTGCGTATCAAGTCACAAAAACCAACTCTCGACGCAATCACCCAACCATAACCCATATCTCATACGCCAGATCGATCACCAAGATGTGTACAACTACCCAGCGTATCTATCTGTGCAATCGATGCAGAAAGTCCATCTTTGTTGACACAAGCGACACAAACTACTGCTTCTACTTCTTTTGCCTCAAAGCATTTGGAAAGAGCAACATCATTCTCTACCACAAATGCGAGCCCGCCCTCTGCCTGTTATGCTCCTCGTTCCCGGCAGACAGCCCTCTTCCTTTCGAATCTTGAGCACTACAGCTAGGCGGCTCTCATTATTCGCCGCTATGTTTGTTGCCAGGGAGCGAGTTTGAAGTTCCCATTCGTGGAGGCCCTACGGCAACAAGCCATCTCGGTATCTCTAGGTGTGTGTGTCTTTCTGTGCTCGTCCTTGGGTTCGTTTGCTGATTTGTATCCAGTTTCTGCTTAGGAAACTGTACCATGAGGAAGGAAATTACATACCGGAAACTACAATCAAACACGCTGGAAGACAAGAGTGTCTGATGGGACGCCCGAGCTGGTCGGCTGGGAGGATATACATGGCAACTCACAGTTGTGTCGGCGTTCAGTTGATAGATAAATTGATCTAGCAGCGTTCGAGCCGGTCTCTCAATCACAAACAAGCTTCCCACAAACTTCACTACTACCTATAGTAATGTCAACGCGCTAGTGATTTAGTGTTTCGTTCTTGGCAAACAATCCTATCGATACTCCATCAAGCCTCACAGCTATGCATGATCTCTCTATCACCTCTCGGTAGAGGTGGCAGGAGGATAGTTAGAAGAGTCCATCATGTGCTTGGTCAGAGTTCCAGGCAAGTGAGTTGCTATGCGAATCAGCTGCATACAAAGCCAGAAATCAAAGACGTTATTGATGAGTAGTTGAAATTTTGCCAGGCAAAGTCAGTGACCATCTTTGTCACGTCAGGTCTTTCAGATCAGAAGGTGTACAAATAAGTGCCATAACGCGTGGATATCCAAGTGTTGTCTAAACATAGCCTTGACTCGGTATATTTTGCGTCAAATCCACCTTCAACTCACATTTTGAATCAATTACAGAACTGACAGTACATCTCAACCCGGCCCATCAATATGTGTACCATGGTCTTTACTAGCTATGTCTGCAGAGTTTGCGGCAGGCTGACGGACTCGGTAAACCACAAAGCTAATTGCGAGGATGTAGGCGGAACCTCGTGTAAGCCAGGAAACAGATCGAGAACAATCGAGGTTAGCTATACGCATTGCAAGGGTTGCGTAGGGAAAAAGAACGTACGGTACGTGAGACAGTTTCTTCTGTTCATCTTTTGACAACTCTCGCCTAACGCTTCACGTCTTCTGTATAGGAACTCTACCATTCACAAATAGCTAAGGGTAATGTTCTCAGACTTAAGCTTCGATGCATCTCAAACGTACTTGTGAACAACGGATTCTGTGTCCGCCCCGGAAAACGGATTCGGACACCGACGACGGGATGACGGGATGTAAGCCTACCGTAACACTGAAGCTCGACAGAACTCCGTACTTATATAACCTTATACCCCAAGTCCCTCTCTTCCAATAACCCTTCATAAAGACCGCCACATCTCAAGATAGCGCCGTGATTCCCCTTTCAGTATCACAGACGAATACAGCCCACTAAGATGTGCACCATCACCTTCGTGAAGTACCACTGCCGAGTATGTGACCAATTCATTGACAATGAGGCCACGACTGAATTGTGCGACTCTGCCAAGACGTCGAGCAAAGCTTGCGAGAATAAAGCCGTCTCGGAGTCCACTATTCACACCCGTCAGGACAAATGCAGGGAGTGTCTTAAGAAGCATAGAGGCACAAAGCGCAAACATTAAGAGGTCTGCATAGTCGGAAGGCGATAGACTAGATAGCAATACGTTAGCTTGGTGTAAGCGAATCAAGACCTTTTTTGACACATTGGAAGACTAAGGTAAACTGCTTGGAACTTCTTGAACTCAACATTAATGTCCAGACTATCTGTGACACGATGCACCGTTTGAAAGTGACACAGAAACGCAGTATTATCTTCCGACTTTGAGCCCTATTTGTGAAACTCGAAAGCGTAGATCATATCAGAGCAGACATATAAATACCACTATCCGCTTCTAAAAAGTAGAGCCACATCAACAACTTTACAAGCCAGCCTGTTTCGCTACCTTTGTGCCAACAAAGTCCTTTTTCGTTCGTATTTTAATAAGAGAAGTGCACTTTCTTGACTTATTGTCCAACGATAGCCTGAAATGTGCAACTTCTACAGTGTCGGGTACCTTTGCCCATGAGGGAAGATAAGTGCGAGCATGTCAAGCGAAAGAAGCCTGGGCTATGCGCCAAGAGCACGCGGCATGATACTGTCTATGTTCACGAGGATGAGTGTCCGAGATGCAAGACAGGAAAGAAAGGCACATAACTAGCTTTAGAACAGTCATATGAACATTGATGCTATGAGCTGAACTTGGTGGCCAAAAGCTGAAGGCAAACAAAGACTAGCGAATGCTCAATTTTACGTATGTTCATGTTCCTGGTTGTTCTGGACCAAACACCTTGCGGGCTATCTTTCTTTGAAAGCATTATGTGTTCAACTCGCTCTTTGTTGTGAGTTCGCGAACAAACTCATCTACCATCAAGCCGTCGTAGTATAAATAGTCGAATTTTCCCAAGCTGCAATCCACGATCACAACTATCTCACTTCCATCCGTACCTCCACAACAGACGCACAGAGTCCATTTCTACCACAACTACCAACTTTCGCAGCCCATTTCACTCAAACTCAACAAAATGTGTCAGTTTTGGAGCACCGCCATCATCTGTGAGCAATGCCGCCGCCTCGTCGTCTACAAATCCGACGAGACGCTCTGCCTGAAAATGCGCCAGCACCTTTTGGCAGGCGGTGAAGAACCCGAGGAGCGAGAATGCCTCGAAGAACCAAAGGAAGACACCCAGTACGTTCACCAGGATGCGTGTAAAAAATGCAACCCACCCAAGGAGGACCTTGCTTGAGGCCGCATGTGGGGAGACTGGGGGGGTTGAGCTCCCAGCCCCGGAATTAGAGGCGGCTAACGTTACCCCAGTTGTCGAGGAACTCTTGGTGTGTTAGGTAATAACCCTGGCAGACAACGGAGGTTAGGTCTGAGTAGATTACCCTAGAGCATTGCGAAGAAGAAGAGTATTATGGATGTCGAGTTAATGAATTTGCAAACTCTTTATCTACACCAGCGATCTATTCCTCATTTTTGGTCTTCATATTCCCCAAAAGATTTCTTTTAAAAAGACCCAACGCTCAACCAAATGCGGATGATATGTTGTTTGTGCATGTTGGAATTTAGCAAAATTGGAGACAGTGCCAGGGACTGGACTGGCTGGATTCACAAACGGTCTCCAAATTCTTTCTGGGATTCATGCATGTAGAATGGGCTAATTGACTAATAACGTTATGGACTTCAAGATACGAACACATTATTCATCGTCCGCCCACCAAGGTTAGCCATACTGATGAATTGTATGTAAGACCACGCAAGTTTGCATGCTTGTAGTTCAGGCTGCAGGGATTGTTCAAGCCAAGTTCCGCACTTTGACGCCCCATTCCGAACTGTTCCCACATCAGAACATCGGGACAAACTCTTTATTATTCAATCCGTGAGCATCTTTCTTCAATGGACAACCCTAAGAGATTGGCTGTTCTTCTTATAATTGTACTGCCACATCTTGAGGCTTCTGAATTGCAACTGTAAATTTGTGACAGGCAGTGTAAGTGCCACCGAGTCAGAAACTGTGGGGAAACCAGAGTTCGTCCGACTCAGACACCATCCCGACTCACTGTCAACCTAATTTTCGAGAATGTAACGGGACCCCGGTGTAAACAGCCACGAGACACCAATTTACGCATTGATTAACTTTTCGGGTATAGACACTGACCCAATGCCAACTTAATTCCGAGTTTGAGCCCACCTACTCGGATTGCAATGCAGCCTTTTTGGAACCGTTAACATGCACCTTTATACTATGGCCGAGTATACACCGATAAGATGGGAGAATGCAAGATCAGATGTCCAAGACGGCAATTACTCGCGGCAGTCTGGACGAACAGGGCATCGGGTTGTATTCTCGCGAAATGAAGAGAAGACCGAGGTTGAAGAAAGAAACGCTAAACTAAAATTGATACGAAATCCGCATTGAAATGAAAACTCCAACCCTCACGTGTCTACGGCCTAACCTCGATTGTTCAATGGAGACCATGAACTAATACAACGTTATGAACGGATATATCACCCAAGAAAAAGGCCGTTCGTCCCGGCCTTGGGTCATTATGGCATGTCCATCTATCGAGGTAGTATATCCGGGCCGAAGCGGTTGGAGTTGCCCAAATTCGGAATCTCCGTCCTGGACATTTCGCTGCAACATAGAGCGTCACCAGGCCACTGCACTGGGTCGATAAATTGAACCCGATCAACGTGATTTATCGTGGGGGAAGAAAACTTAAACCAGTGACAGGGTCGGAACCAAGGATCCGATGGGACAAACAGCTGTTTTCCAGGTATATACTTCGTATACCACTAGGTCAAGATGGGGTGAGTTAATATCGATCTTCATGAACCGTCTTCTCCGCATGAGGATGTCGAGTCCACAACAGGGCCGAATTAATTGCGGAGAAGAATGGAAGAACGTTGGACCCCGGTCTCTCCCCCAGACTCAAGAAATACTATAATCCGGCACTTGGGGCTACTAGGAGGGTTTGCCAAGCCTTGGACTGGTGGCTATTGGGGAAAAAAACTCATTTTAATCCGTGGAAGAAGTTCGGAAGCTCGGTCTCATAGCGGCCGTATTACCAAACCAGTGGGGACCGTTTCCCCGGCCTCTTTGTGTTACATCACCAGACTAACTCTCAACCCAGGGCTCAAGCCGTCATGACACCACCAAAAACAGGTTAGCGAGTCGTAGTACGACCAAAGAGCTTGCTCTGCAGGCACAAAAGGCGAAGAAGAAAACGGTTAAGCCACGGCAAAACCGTTGCCGTTAAAGTTCGCCGATGGACCGCCTGGCCCGAAACTGGGAATACCATCACACGATGGCTCTCATGTCTACTCCGCATTTCACTCCCCGCACAGATTTTTTACTAGCTCACATGGACAAAGTGGATGGAGAAGCTAACCTCGCCATGACGCAGTTTTGGGTCGTTGGAGTGACAATTCCACCGGCGTGTTCGCCGAGTCCGTTTGTCGGAAGATGATCTATTGCCGGATCTTGGGATATATAAGTCAACGATGGACGGCCATGAATAGAGATCATCACCATTGAGCGCCATTCACCTCTTCTTCAATCACAATGGCTAGCCTTCGATCTATGCTGGTCTCTGGCCTTTTGGCCGCGAGTGTCAATGCTCAAGCCTACAATGCGGGTGACCGTAGTGAGGACGCGTTTAGCTGGGTTCAGCCTAAGAACACCACTATTCTTGGACAGTATGGCCACTCGCCTTCTTATCCTGCCAGTATGTTCGATGTCTCGAAAATCGCCACAGAAAACTAATCCTCGGTAGACAATGCTACTGGCAAGGGATGGGAGGACGCCTTCGTCAAGGCTCAAAAATTCGTCTCTGAACTGACACTCGAGGAAAAGGCCGACATGGTCACAGGAACGCCTGGTCCCTGTGTCGGAAACATCGTCGCCATTCCTCGTCTCGGCTTCAACGGTCTCTGTCTCCACGATGGTCCCCTTGCCATCCGAGTAGCTGACTACGCCAGCGTATTCCCAGCTGGTGTCTCTGCCGCCTCATCCTGGGACAAGAACCTCTTGTACCAGCGCGGTCTCGCAATGGGACAGGAGTTCAAGGCCAAGGGAGCTCACATTCTTCTCGGGCCCGTCGCTGGTCCTCTTGGACGATCAGCCTACTCCGGCCGTAACTGGGAGGGTTTCTCCCCCGACCCCTATCTGACCGGTGTGGCTATGGAGCAGACCATCAACGGCCACCAAGATGCCGGTGTACAGGCTACAGCCAAGCACTTCATCGGTAATGAGCAGGAGGTTATGCGAAACCCTACCTTCAAAAAAGACGCTCCTCTGGGTACAGTCGATGAGGAGGCCCTCTCCACTAACATGGACGATCGTACCATGCACGAGCTCTACCTTTGGCCTTTTGCCAACGCCGTCCATGCTAAGGCTGCTAGCTTCATGTGCTCTTACCAACGACTCAACGGCTCCTATGGTTGCCAGAACTCTAAGGCCCTCAACGGTATCCTACGTGACGAGCTTGGTTTCCAGGGCTACGTCATGTCGGATTGGGGTGCCACCCACTCCGGCGTTTCTAACATTGAGAGTGGCCAGGATATGGATATGTAAGTACTATGTTTTTACGGTGCATTCTTCTAAACTAACACCCCCAGGCCCGGTGGTCTCGGCTCATATGGCACGGCCTTCAACGTCGGATCTTTCTTCGGCGGTAACGTCACTCGGGCCGTCAACAACGGTACCCTCGATATTAGCCGTATCGATGATATGGTCGTTCGCATCATGACCCCCTACTTCTGGCTCGGCCAGGACAAGGATTTCCCATCCATTGATCCCTCCAGCGGCGACCTCAACACCTTCAGCCCCCGTAAGACCTGGTTCCGCGAATTCAACCTCACTGGTGAACGCAGCCGTGATGTCCGCGCTGACCACGGCGACTTGATTCGCAAGCACGGCGCCGAGTCTACCGTCCTTCTCAAGAACAAGAACAGCGCTCTTCCTCTCAAGAAGCCCAAGTCTATCGCTGTCTTTGGTAACGACGCTGGTGATGATACTCAGGGTTTCTACAACCAGAAGGACTTTGAGTACGGAACTCTTGTTGCCGGTGGTGGTTCCGGTACTGGCCGAGCTACTTACCTCGTCTCTCCTCTTTCTGCCATCAACGCCCGTGCCAAGAAGGACGGTTCTCTTGTTCAGCAGTGGTTGAACAACACCCTCATTGCCACTTCCAACGTTACCGACCTCTGGATCCCTACTGAGCCTGATGTCTGCCTCGTCTTCCTCAAGACCTGGGCTGAGGAGGCCGCTGACCGTGAGCACCTCGATGTCGACTGGCACGGTAACGATGTCGTCGAGTCCGTCGCCAAGTCTTGCAAGAACACCGTCGTCGTGACCCACTCCTCCGGTATCAACATCCTCCCCTGGGCCGACCACCCCAACGTCACCGCCATCCTCGCCGCCCACTTCCCCGGCCAAGAGTCTGGTAACTCTATCGTCGACCTCCTCTACGGTGATGTCAACCCCTCCGGAAGACTCCCCTACACCATCGCCTTCAACGGCACTGATTACAACGCCCCTCCCACCACCGCCATCAACACCACCGGCAAGGAGGACTGGCAGTCCTGGTTCGATGAGAAGCTCGAGATCGACTACCGCTACTTTGACGCCCACAACATTTCTGTTCGCTACGAGTTCGGCTTCGGTCTTTCCTACTCCACCTTTGAGCTCTCCGACATCAGCGCCGAGCCTCTCGCCGACGACATCACCTCCAGCCCTGAGGCTCTCCCCGTTCAGCCTGGTGGCAACCCTGCTCTTTGGGAGAGCATCTACAACGTCACTGTCTCCGTCTCAAACACTGGCAAGGTCGACGGTGCTACCGTTCCCCAGCTCTACGTCACCTTGCCCGAAAGCGCTCCTAAGGGTACTCCCCCTAAGCAGCTCCGAGGTTTCGACAAGGTCTTCCTTAAGGCTGGCGAGAGCAAGAGTGTTAGCTTTGAGCTGATGCGCCGTGACCTTAGCTACTGGGACATTATCTCTCAGCAGTGGGTTATTCCCGAGGGCGAGTTCACTCTTCGTGCTGGATTCAGCAGCCGAGATCTGAAGGAGACTACCAAGATTACACCTGTCAAGGCATAGAGGCCTAGGGGTAGAGGATCAGTATGTTACGATGTATGAGAAATGTCATAATTAGATGTTGTATTTACGTAGATGTTAGTGTACATATTAATTGCACCTGTTGTATGCATTCTGGTTTCCAATCTGAAGAGTGACTCGAAATGGCTAGTAGAACAAGACTTTGACTGAATTGTCTACCGTCTTTATGCAAGCATGTACATACTAATATAGCATTGTAGTCTTTGGTTTTCTCTTCTGCTGGTGGTGTTTGGTGGCGGTCTGTCACTGGCGGGCGGGTATTTGGCAGTGATCAATCTCAGCAGTGATTCATGCAAAACAACGGAGGTTATCCTAAATAACATTAGGGCAAATCTTTCTTCTTCTCTCTCATCCCAACCACTCAACACCATCATTGCACTCCGCAGCATACATTCACCTCGAGATCCTTTGGCAAGCTCATCTATCATCTCGTAAGTTCCCCTTTCCCCTTATAGCGCAAGCTACTCACACATAGCAGCAACATGTCCGACAACACCGATGACCACCAACCCGCCGAGGAACAGGAAGATAGTTTCACTTCCACCATCCCTCTTCCTCCTGTTCCCTGTCACTCATTCGCCCGATCTGCCCTCGAAGTCGGCCGACTTATTCGAGACACTCCTCTCATCACCGACAACCGCAGCGTCATCACCAGCAACCGTACGAAGAACTCGAAGGCCTACCTCAGGGTCACTCGCGAAGGTATCCGCACTGGCTTCCTCTGGTGCGACGCCGATGGAACTGATGTCAAAAGGAGCTACATCAAAAAGACGCAGGGTCTCGTCGTGACTCGCGTCAAGGAGGATCTTGTTGAGATGTTCAACAAGGATGAGAAGGAGCTGTTGAGAGAGTATAACAAGGCTCTCGCTATTACTCTTGGTCGTCGTCGTATCGTCAAGTTTGCTCGGCGTGGAACGGCTCGTCCGCCTGTGATTGATGACGAAGATCGTCTTGAGCCCTATAAAAGAAGTGAGGCACTCTGCTCTGTTTCAGATCCGGAGCTGAACTAGACAGCTGATAAGGAGGTTGTGGTGATTCGTGTTGAGACTGGAGCAAGGGCACAAGGGATGATGAGAGAATATCTGAGCAGTGTCGTAACAGGGTCATAATTGTGAGCTCATATACCACAGAAGACCCAGAATAAGAGATGACCATCATCCAAGGACCTGTATTATCGTTGATGAGGTTCCCTCAGACATCACTCAGACTTACCAGCACCGACATAGTGTTCATTCTCGTGATAGCATGTAGCTACTAGATTGTGAATGACACGTACAGCTCCTTATGCCATAGTATGTCAGTGAGATCACGTCGACAAGGGCATATATAGGCCAGCTCTCAAGCCTTGTGCGACACTTCCACGTCAAACACTCGTGTCTCCCCAATCAAGCTCCCATCTACATTCCAACCCACATACTACAACTCTCAGTTCTACTGACTTCTTCCCAGGACCATGTGTATAATCTATAGTATCGGACATCTCTGTGAGAAATGCGGCCATTGCATTAACTTTGAGTGGCGCGAAGAGCTATGCGAAATGGCCAGAAAACCGAACTCCGAGGGATGTCTGAGACGACCTGTGCATGACACCAGATCTGTTAACCAAACAAGATGTGAAAAGTGCAAGCCGCGAAAGAAACCTCCTCAAAGACGTGTATAGAAGTGTGCCCTGAATTGGCATAACGCTCTGACTGATTGACAATACGCAGTAAGACATCAGCCTCTATTCGAGCACATCAAGTCGCGTATCACTGAGTCAAAGTGGAGGTCTCAAGTAAGAGGATATATACTGTTACGATGTTGGGTGGTAGCATATCATCGCAACCATGGTGACTTTATCGTGAGATAGTCAACGAAAAGGCTTGTCTGGCCAATATTACAAACAGACCCAGGCAGTTTGCAAAGAAGAAAGTGGCCAGTGAGCATAGAAACAGGTGAATACCATTCTCTTCAGTCAATACTATCTCAGCCATATGTTCAAGGAAGCCTCATGTGAAATCAACGTTGCTGTAGGGTATCTCTATGAGTCGATGAGCTCATGGCAACCGGACTTGTCCGTGGGTAGAGCTGTGGCGCGTAGGGCTGACTCGGCAACCTCCAGTGCGGGTGTTAATTGGAATGAGATACGCGATTTACCGTGTTTGAAACGAAAAGCAGGCTGCCCCGGAGATTGGTGAGCCTGGAAGCACAACAAGGAGTGAATGGTTGCTCCCCAGAGCTTAGAGCATCAATATACTACGGCAACCTGAACATGCAATGAAGAGAGAACAAACATTAATTGGGTCACTAAATGCTCATCCCAACATTGCAGAGCGTGTCAATTGAAGGTGTTTTAATATCAGCCAAAGGGCATCATGGTTGTGATGCATTGACACGGTTTCTCGTTGTCATCTCAACTTCGATCTCATCGAAAATCAAGGAACGTGACATTGAACGCAAGCCCTAAGGAAGAGAACGTCAAATGCGGATATTTGATGTCACTGCAGAACAAACAAGAACGAATGAGAACAAGTGCAAATAAGCCCAGCCAGACACTTTTTCTACTTTTTTGCAAAGGGATTGGTCTGGAAGAAACCAGACGCGATTCTGGAGGGGCTTGGTTTCCATGGATTCCTATGGTGGAGACGTGTTTTTAGAATTTGGAGGTTGAACAAGAGGCTGGCTTTTCAACGGTCCCGCAATGTGAACAAGACAAGAATTTTCAATGCAAAGAATTTGACATTGAGTAACAGTAGAATGCGAAGCAATTGCTTCAGAAAGAAAAAAATAGAATAATTGAAGAAAGAAAAAGTAAATTGAATGCATAAAGGTCCAATGTGAGACCTGTCAAGCAAGGGACCCCAGCCTTAACTACACGCAGCCACTATAACCCAGCGCGTCCAGAGCGTCATTCCCTTATCGATAGCCCATCCCTCGCGCGGACCACCACTAAACGCGGGCGCGTAAAGCACCTAAGCCCGTTGCACATCTCCCACTAAAATTATGCTCAACACCAGTGTAGACCGCTAACTTCCAGGTCATCACCCCCTATAACTCACTGCACAAGATGCACAAAAACGCCAACGCCAAAAACCCGCCAACACGGGCGCGCACCCTCTTAAAGTGGCCCGCGTTCCCGCGTCCCTGGTCAAAAGTCGAAGCGGGCACCTCTTAAATACCTCCCACCACCAACGCACCACACACACGAGACACACACTCAACTCTACACACGCCTTCTTTCTCCCTGCAACTTCGAAGGTTTTAGGACCAGGTCTCTTCTTTGGGCCTCGCTACTAATTATTCCTCACTTCTATTCATGCTTTAACCGCCCGACTCAGTCTTATACATCCAGACCAGACCGCCTTTCGTGTCGTCATCATTCCACCCAAGACCTGATCACCACGACTACGCCCTCGCGAGAGTTCGAGAAGGATTCAGGGAAAGGAACAAGGGAGGAGAAGAATAACAGTCGTTTCTTTACATCGAAAACGGGAACAAGTCCAACAGCATCTCTCATCAACGCGTGTTTCTGGTCTCTTCTCCCGCTCTTCTGGACGCGATCCAGCCCGATCCTCGATCCTCCGATATACTCCCACGACACGATACAAATCAAACCAGTCACAATCCAAAATGGACTCTCTCAACTCATCACCGCGAAAAGGCTCATCCGCCGAGCCCACACTTCCCACCATGAAGCCCTGCTCACTCGCCGGCTCCAAGCGTTCCGCACCGACTCTTCTCCCGCCCTTTGAGCCGCTCTCGTCCTCACCAAACCTGCCACGACCCGTTAAGCGACAAAACCTCGGCTCTGGCTCTGGAACAGGACGTTCTCGTGCTTATCTCAAGTATCCTACTCCTGTTCCCACGTCAAGCACTGGTATCCTGTCGAGTTCCCCGCCTCAACGGGCCGCTTCCGCTTCCGAGCGAGCCCCGCTCGTTGCCGTCCCCGCCGTTGAACTGTCGGAAAACGGCGAGACGCTCATTATGGGCCGATCCTCCAACTCGTCCCACTACCAGATCTCGGCCGACCGCCTTGTTTCCCGTGTCCACGTCAAGGCTCGCTTCGTCGCTGCTGCTAGCCCTCTTGAGCCCAGCAAGATTGAAATCATCTGCAACGGCTGGAATGGTCTCAAGTTGCATAGCCAGGGTCGTACTTGGGAGCTCTACAAGGGTGATAGCTTTACCAGTGAAACCGAGGGCTCTGAAATCATAATTGACGTGCAAAACTCGCGCGTTCTCGTCCAATGGCCCAAGCGGGCTCTTGACCACCTTTCTGACACCACTTGGGACTCACCCCCATGCCAGTCTCGTGCTCAGGCTATTCTCCAATCCTCTCCTCCCCGCCGTGCTTCTCGTATTGCGTCTCCCGAGAGTCCGACACCGGCCAGCCTAACCAGCTCTCGCCGTCTCCAAGCCCTGCTCCCCGGACAGCGTGACATCGAAATCTACGAGGATGATGCTGAACCTGAGTTGCCAGAGCACACGCTCGAGTCCATTGATGTTAATGTCAGCATGCGCACCGACGTGACTGCCAGCTTCAGCAGTGAGATCAGTGATGGCGAGGACCACAACCCCGATGAGGAGAACGACCCCATCGTGCACTCCTTCGGTCCCTTTGGTGCCGACATTTCCTGCCGGTTGGCTTCGATAACGACAAAGTCTCCCAAGGTGTTTAAGGGTGCCAAGCGAGCTGTCAATCCTCTTCACAGCGCCATTGCAACCGATCTCTTTGCTCCTCGCCAGATTCCCTCTGCTCCTCACTCTCCCCGAAAGCAGCAAGTCAGGACCGAGTCTCCTCTCTCCTCACCCCCTCGCGTGTCTTCTCCTACTCCCACTCCCGAGACCTTCAAGATGTCCTTTGAGTCCAACCCCGCTGTCGCCAACCATGTAATCAACCAGCTCGCCTTTTCACGCCTGTCATCGACACCTCTCTCCACCATCATGCAACACCTTCCCGCCGAGGAGAAGCGAGATATCTCTAAGGATGATCTCCGCGATGTCATTGAGAGCACACCCTGCATTGGTATCATCAAGCGCCAGGGCAAGGACGCAGCTGGCAAGCCCCTCGAGAGCGAGTACTACTATGTCCCTGAACAAGACGACGACCAGCAACGTCGCGCAGCCGTCGTCGACGGCCTTCGCAAGCCCAGTCTCCGAGCTTGTCGCAAGCAACACAAGGTTTGTAATCTTCATCATTTCGCAAAATGGACTCGAAGCTTACACAGCACAACAGCAATACTACTGGAAGCGTCCCAAGACTCCCTAATCAATTCGCCCCTTCATCAAAACGTACATACCAATGTTCTTCTCTGGAGATAAAATTCCAGCATTTCTCAACGAGTTTCCTGTTATTTCATTTTACCTGGTGGCGGATGTCTATTTTTGCTGTATACCCCCATTTCATTGTTTTTGTTCTACATTGTTCATGTTATTTTTTTGATCCACGACTGCTCTCGACGTTTGCAACCGCATAGCCCACGGCGTCTTGTTATTTCTACATGTTTACTGCATGATGGAGTTGAAAGGAGTAAAAAAGGAAAGATGCCAGAAGCCGAGTCGACAAAGAGCATATAGATAGAGAGAAAGGGTATCTGGGAAAGGGAGGGTCTAGCGATTTTTTTTTGACGTCTGTATGGCACGTTGTAAGAGAGCAAGCACGAATGGAATATTCCCCTGTTGATCAAACCACGTATGGACGATTTTGTGTGAGAGTTAACCTCGGTTGGATGATCTGATAAGTCATGCGGACAAAGGCCAATGGTCTGGAAATGGACGGCTACAGGGTGGATTGTGAGAAGTGATAATGATTCCACCAACAGTAACGCATGTTTAACCTGGGGATTGGGGTAAAGATACCGAAGTACGGAGTACATGCATGTGAGATCGTTGCAACCCGCTTCGCTTTGACCCGGTAGATGTGAAGGATAGTTAATTCCTTTATTCCAGAAAAACAGAGAATAAATGAAGACTACTATACACGGAAATGTCAATCGTTATGCAATGATGACCGCCAAAGTGCTGATCCCCAATTGAAGCACACTTGCATACAGTAGACTGTAACCATGGAAAACACAATGCAGATCCGTTCATCCCGAATGCACCCAACTCGTATAACCCATCACTCAAAAACCATACGATCCAACTCCGAAGCCCGATCCCCAGCAGAATTAAACTCCCGAGATAATCACGCCTCAGCGTCACATCACCCCAGAACATCATGAATCCATGGGACGCACAGAGGGCTGGAACTGGTAAAAACATCAGACCATCATTCGCCACCTCCAATCATTAGCTTACCGTGCGTGAAGCTGAAGAGAGGGGTTGTGATGATCTAATGCTGGGATTGAGCTTATAAAATGGATGGCTTGGACCCTGAATTGAAAGGAAAGCTGTAAGCAAGAGCTACTCACACATTGAAGATATCGGAGGTAAGTACGGTTGTGATTACAGAGAGACATTGACGTTGATGGCTTTAACTACAGCAACATCCACCCATACCAAACAAATACCGACCCTAACCTCATCAACACCAACTTCACATTATTTGATCTTCTTCAATCAATCACATATATCGATTCCTCCAAGAAATAACCATCATCTTCATCATGGACCGTCAACCAACCGCCATTTCCACAACCGATCACACTTCTCCTTCTCAAGGTACACTCCCTCACTCCAACATCTTCCCCCAATGTTCATGGCTGACCTCGCATCTGCAGCCCCCGTCTCCCCATCCGCCCAAGCAGGCGCCGACCGCTGTATGCGCCACACAAATAGCTGGACACCCTCCTTTGAGCGCCGACAAAGCTGGAGTCCCGAGGAGCAGAAGCACGAGATGCACATGGACAAGATTGATCATGTCAGCACCGGGCCTGGCTTCTCGGAGCGACAAGGTGCTTAAACATGTGTATTATGGAAGATCACGGATAACATGAAATTGTAATGGTAATCGGGAAAGGATGCAATAAAGAATGATTAAAAAGAAGCTTGTTCAACGCGCTTGGGCCCCTCAAGTCATAGTCAGAATGAACAGAACCTTGATAAACAAACGAGTGTTATGTATTCATAGCTACTGAATGCAGCAAAATGATATGCCAAGGTATCTTTACTCCTGAGCTCCGTGTTATGTGCTCTCGTGATTGAATGCGTATCCCATGTGCAAAACACCCTACCAGCAAACGAAAGAGATAAACGCTCGGGAATGGTCAATTGCACTCAGTCCATACTCGCTCCATTCCTAAACTCCAAAGCAAATACCAGTTTATATACCTCATAAGTGATTCGCTGCAAAACTCCGGTCCAAATAACAAAATAGTAACGTCATGGAGAAACTAGGGCCGTCGTGTCTGACGGCTCTCTGGGCCTTGCCTCTTGGTGCTAAAGTATTGTGCTAAAACGGCCGCCGCATAAGCCGATCCTGCAATCCCTACAGTTCCCATGAGAACCTTTCGGCCGAGCTTTCTCTTCTTTCCGGTTTTGGTACTAGCAGAAAGCTCAGGCCTTTGTCCTATGTTGTCAGTCGAAGCGTCGGAGGTAGCAAAGATTCCGCCTCGACTGACCATTGCATCAAACGAATTGAAATCAGCATCAAAAGACTCTTCCTCCGCGACTGGTCGTGTCTGACGAAAGACCAACGCATGTTTACTTCCCGAAACCACTTCATAGCCTTGATGTTGAAGCGATTGCAAGTAGGGGAGAAACTTGGCAGGTTCCGCTAGTTGAACAAGAGCATCGGGAAGCGACGTCGAGCTTTCGTTGTCGCTTATCGTAGAGGTAGCGCCAGCCACACTCATCATTTGCGAAGCTGGGTCGAAAGCAAGTATCTTGTATGAAGCTGTTCTGGGCTCTTTCGTCATTTCAGGCCCCTTTGCCTTGGACTCCTTTACCTCGGGCTCCTTGCTTGTGTAATGCTTCTCCTGGACCGGCATCGTCGATTGACCACATTCTTCAGAAAAGCTCGTCTGTAGGCCCTGGGGCTCATGCGAATAGGGATCCTTAAATGCCCTCCCCGCGTAGCGATCCAGTGCCGGCTGTAGCTTCGTGTGCTCAATAGGAAAGCTCTCGTCCATTGATCCTGGTTCCACATCATCCCCGTCGGCGCTTGAGATCTCTTTCACAGAAGTTGCTTCTCCCCCATGGTTGTTAGGAAACAATGTTGACTTGGTAGGCGAGTTCTCTTTGCTCCATGATGCTGCAAATTCCTCGGGAAAATCTCGAGCATAATTCCCGGTCAGTTTTGGCTTGGTTGCGGTCTGTTGCGACACGGCTGTGCGATCTCCACTGCCTGGCAGATCTTTGATCTTAGTCTGCTGGCTTCTCTCATGGGCTCTGCGTAGGACTGCAGCTCGGATTTCCTTGGCGCTTCCAGAATCGACCGGGTCGACACTAGTTTCCGTAGAGTCGGGAGAAGACCTGTTCCGTTTATGATAATAAGTACTTGATGGTCCATCCGGGGAATTTTTGTAACCTGCCTTGGAATCGAACTCTCGGAGGCCGCGGGCGACTTCATCCAGAGGAACGGATATTTTGCTGTCCGGTTCGTTATAATGAACTGTGTTGTATTTATGTAGGTCTTGGTAGACTTTGGAGGCTTCCTCGGGGTCAACAGGGTAAGCTTGAGCTTGGGAGACAAAACCAGAGGGCCTGTAGCTGCCAAGATCGGTGTAGTTCTTAGTCAACTCCTCAGGATGGATATGTTGCACACGGATAGTCTCCTCAAAGCCAGCACTGGGATACTTGTCGAGGTCCTTGTACTTCTTTGACGCCAATTCAGGGTGAATGCGCTCCGTCTTGGGCCCGTCATTCTCGAAAGCAGCATATGCGCTCAGGTCGGCATACTGCTTCGAAGCCTCTTCTGGGTGAATTCGTGGAGTAGCCGTATCCGAATTGTCATAGTGGCGGTATGCAGGCAGGTCCTTGTAAGCCTTCGAAGCTTCCTCAGGATGCACCCTCGACATGCGGGGAGATAAGTCACGGGCAGCGTAGAGGTGAGTGTCATCGTAATGCTTGGACTTCTCCTCTGCGGTAAGTGGTCGTAAACCGTCAGGCTCGTTCCATCTCACGGCATCGTACAAGTGCAGGTCCTCATAATTCTTGGACAACTCCTCTGGAGTGAGCTTTCGGAGACCATCAGGCTCGTTCCAGCGGACGGGGCCATACTTGTGGAGGTCGTCGTATTTGCTTGCAAAGTCCTCAACGGGAGCATCGACTTTCGGCGGTAGAGGCTTGCCTCGCATGGTAGTGTCCATCTGAGACTTCTCGTAGGCCTTCAAAACTGACTTACTGGCTTCGAAAGGGTTCTCGTATGCATCCAGGTCATCATACTTTTTGGACTCCTCCTCAGGTGTCAAACGGCGAAGACCATCTGGCTCATTCCACGCAATAGGCCCGTAGGAGTTGAGATCCCGGTAATCCTTGGAAAGCTCCTCCGGCGTAGGCTCACGCAACCCGTCGGGTTCGTTCCAGTCCACGGGGCCGTACTTATGTAGGTCATCGTAGTTCTTGGACAGTTCCTCAGAAGTCTGCACTCTCAATCCATCTGGCTCATTCCAATGTACCGGCTTGTACTCATCCAGATCATCGTAAAGCTTGGACTGCTCTTCGGGGTTCAGTTGACGGTGGGCCAAGGGACTGTCGAACCTAGTCGCAGAGTACTTGTGAAGGTCCTTGTATTTCTTGGAATCTTCTTCATGGGTCGTAGTTCGCTTGCCATCAGGTTCATTGTACTTGACAGGACCATATTTGTCGAGATCCTCGTATTCGATAGATTGCTCCTGAACAGGTCTCTCGTCAATTTCCGGCTCATACTTGTCGAGATCGTCGTACTTGGGTGGTGCGGGCTGTTCTGTATGCCTGTCATCCTTGATGGGCTTGTACTTGTCCAAATCGTCATATTTGGGAGCAGAATCAGCCTCTGCAGTCACATCAACAAAGTCGGTCGGCTTGTAGCCTTCCAGATCTTCGTAGCGAGCAGCTGGTCCCGTCATCGAAGACTTTGACACTCGGCGGTTGGTGATGGGATCAATGTAAGTGGCGTCTTCACTTTGTGTAGTGGCGCGCAAGACATCCTTGGGCGTTGTCACACTTGCACGGGGACCGTTGAAATGGTGTACATTGGTCAAGGTAGCCTTTTGGATGTTGGCTTTCTTATCACCACGAAACAAATGGTCAATGGCACTTCGCTCTACATCTTCGATGTTTGCGCCAGGTCGAATACCCGTCAGGTCGCCCGCCCAGGTCTTGATTTTGTCCATGCTGGCAAACTTGCTGGGGTCAGAAGGCCGATTGAAGCCCTTCATGGCCCTCCTGAAGGCAGCTTTTGGCTTGTTCTCCCAAGAGATATTGCGATTCATGGACTCCATGTATCGAAATCGAATCATACGACGATGACGACGTTCATTTCGGGCTTCGGAAGACATCGGTGACCAAGGGCCAAATGAAAAGTCCCTACTTTGGCCACATCTTGACAGCAGTGCGGTAGATCTGAGTATTGAACCAGAAGCGCAAGTTTGAAGAAGTCTTGCGCGTGGAGTAGTTCGTGAAGCATTCAGCAACATTGTGAGGTTGGGAATATGGATGGTTTGATGTAAGCTGTTTTAGGATCAGCATCATATGCGACAAGAGTCAGCTCTACAGCATGTGCCGATTGCAATAGCCGGGCCCATGAAGTAGATGCTTGCGACAACTTACCAGGAAGATAAGAGCAAGCACCCGAGTGACGATCTCGGGGCTGCTACTGAAACGGCGAGCTCAAAATGCACACAATAACCAAGTGGCTAGAAACAGAAGACGTCGGTATTGGATGTGAGACACAGCAGCGACTAACACAAGAAGAATTGGATGAATTGCGAGGGTAATGGTTGTAACTGCGTGAGAATAATGAAGCTGGGGAATGAAGAAAAGATGACGAGCTACGAGAGGGGAACCCAAGACCTTAAAACAATCCATGGACGGAAGCGACAAACGACGACACGCGATGGGGGGCCTGTTTGAAAGGGACGGCCTGAGGTCAATAAAGGCCGGGCGAGTAAGAACTAAGTGGGGACCCTGTAAAGTTGGGGGAGTGGGGAGGCTAGAGCACAAGAAAAGAGGGGACACGGGGAAAGAGCAGCCCATTTCACGATAGGACACAACGGGACTGGACGGACGGGGAAAGAGCTGGAGGGCACTTGTTGAGTTCGGTTGGGCTTTTGGTGACGCTGTGATACTGTAACACGGCAGGAGGTTGTTAAACACCCCCTGAGCTCAGTAACACTGTACGTATTAAGATTCATGGATGTTCATTGACCGAAGACGGGACTTCTCATGATTGCGGTATAAATGGACATTATCTGATGCCGCAAACATGTCTCAGCCTGCTGATGGATTGGGGGCATTAGATACCTAGGCAGGGCAGTGTCATGTCTTACCCGGACCAGCCAGTCGCTACAACGAACTGTTACTTGCGGCAAAAGCACCCGACTCAGACCCACTGGGCGTCCATTTGCGGGGAAGACAGCGTCAACCCGAAGCGGCAAGTGGACGCTGTTCCTCCCCACCTGCTTCGTGCACCAGCCGTTGACGTCAAGCTCGTAGGCCCTCAGCCCCTGTAACCCGACATTAATGATGGGCACATCCGCTTACACAAACGTCTGTAACTCCTCACCGTGAGATCTTGTGCGATGGCTCGGTTCAGTGCCAGATGTGGCTTCTCCCAATGCTGCATGACAAGCAACCACCATGACCACCTTAAAAGGGACATTCCGCATGCTACCGAGACGGGAGCGCGGAGTCGTCAACACCAAGTTAGTGAGGCTCACGCGAGGCGGCAGGGATCCTGGTTGAGGTACCATTCGGCTTATCAGTGAGGACTTGGCTAGGGTCTTTGTCCTTTGAACCCCTAAGACATTCACCTGTAAGGACAAACGGAAGCAGATATTGACACAATGCGGCCGTATTGAAACGGAAAAGCAAAGAACTGACCGAACGTATCCGGCGCTGGCTTCTAACCCAGAGGGGTATTCCACTCCCATCACGCCAGACTAATGGTCTGGACCGACTCTAATATCTAGCTGAATCGAGAGGCTGTCTTCGTCTGTTTGCTGGCTAATTTATTAGCGCATGTCGCGGTGGTTAAACAACCCAAATCCTACTTGGCATCTAGGTATGCATCCAATCGCAGGACAACAAGGGTTCTTGTCACTGAAACGGAAGGGATGAGTTTCTCTCACATGCTCACTCGCAGCGGCGATCCATTGCAAGTTCATCAGCTGAAGTCCCCCAGCATTCTTTGCTCTCTTTTTGTTGAACTTGGGAAAGGCGACACAGGTAGACAGGCTACACAGGTCATAGCTATTCGACTGCTCTTGTTATTGCATCGACGCTCACTACATCCCTAGCCTCTCATTTCTGGTGGTTGACATGTCAGTTCCGTGCCTCTTGGAATCACTTCGCTAGTGCAGTTGCCGAGGGCTGTAACTCGACGCTTTTAGGAACCTATGGTTGCAGGGGATCCCTCCAGCTGACTGGTACACTGCGTGAAAGATTGCCGTTTGGCCTTTGGTGGGCGGTTAGGTAGTATTGAAGGGTTATTCAGGTACCAAAAGAACCCAGCAGAGCACCCAGAGGTACGAATCCTATCAGTCTTGGTTAAAAGGGCCGTTGTTAGCTCCAGCCAAAGTGCCCAAGAGTCATTTTGTACCTGGGCAGGATCGGCGTGAGTCAAGGCGGCCAGGGCAGTCTTCGGCGAGCGACGGGCGGGTCCAATAGAGGAGAATTGTCAGTAAAACCACGACAATCTTGAGGAGATAAAACCAAGAGAATTTCTCCTAATTATAGTTGCATTCCCATCTAAATATTTCTTCGAATTAGATCAAGATCACACAGCTGAGCAATACGGTTTCGAGTACCTGATAATACCTAAGGTAGAACCTGCAGGCTCAGCTTTGTCTCGCAATACTTAGCACATTAAAGATGTATTACCTTTAAGCTATAGCGAATCTTCCCATGTAAGCGGTTAATTTTTTCTTTGGATACAGAGAGTGCTCTCTTTCTTCAGTATCAGCTAACTCATCAATCGTAGCATCATTCATTCTCTTGCTTTCTCATCGTTAGTGAGGCTCAATCAATTACAGTGGAGCGACTTGACGACGACCCGCTCATGTCACTAGAACCAACCACGGTCCGTGCTTACGTGTGACATCACTTGGTCCCTCACCACCAAAATTCACATCATCATCAGGCTTGCAAGCTTGCCGATTTAGAGAGTACCAACAGCCGAGCGGCACCTGACACTTACATTTCGCTTCACACCCCTTGAACTTGTACCTGGATTTAGATCTTCACCACAAGCTCACAGCCATGAAGCGGTCTCAAGGGAAACCGGCCGGCCGTGGATTTGATGGACCCCGCTCCGGGTTTGCGAGCTTCGGAGGCTTTGGCGGCGCCGCCTCCGGTACCTCCCTGTCATATCTGGCTGAGCCTCCGTCTTTCACAGCCGTTTCTGACCCGAACGTTGTTGTATCGCTCAAGAACGTCCTCAAGAAAGACAGCACTACCAAAGCCAAGGCGTTGGAGGAGTTGTTAGCTTACGTACAGGCTCATCCGTTTGACAAGGATGGCGGGGTTGAAGAGGCTATTCTTGATGTTTGGGTGAGTGGACATGGGCATGGTCAGATCGTGTATGTATCATGCAGAGTAGCTAATACCTTGAACAGGTCCAGTTATATCCTCGCACTTCGATAGACAACTCACGTCGCGTTCGTGAGCTCACGCATAATCTTCAGTTTGAGCTGATGAAATCTGCCCGCAAGCGGTTTGAGCGCCATCTACCCAAGGTCGTTGCCGCCTGGCTCGCTGGCCTGTATGACCGCGATCGCGTGGTAACCAGGGCTGCTAGCGACGGTCTAACCTCGTTTCTCACCACCCCTGAAAAGGTCCTTGCGTTCTGGAATAAGTGCCAGGCCCAGATCCTTGACTACGCTATCGAGGCTATCCAAGAGACACAAGACACGCTCAGCGACGAGCGATCGACAACAGCAGAGGATGCTGAAGCAAAGTACTTTCGAGTCGTTACTGCCAGCTTGTCACTTGTCTTGGGTCTACTGACGAGAGTTGAACCTACTAACCTGGAGAAGCTGCAGTCTCGCTACGATGACTTCTTTGCTGAGGAAAATGTCTGGAAGACTATCACTTTCAACGATTCGACTGTCAGGAAGACAGTTTGCCAGCTGCTGTTTGCTTCTATCGACCGTAAGCTGCCTTATGCGGAGGACACCAAGGTCAAGCAAGCCTTTATCACCGGTGGACTGAAGACCAATCAAGCTGGCTCAGCTCTCGAATATGTGCGAGCTCTCACCAAGATGACACAAACTTACCCTGACGTTTGGTCGTCAGCGAAAGCATCAAGTGGTCCAAAGTCTCCTTTGGGCAGACTGCAAGCATTCATTGCCAAAGGCTCTCAAGGAAGTCCACCCAAGTTTTGGGAGTACTTGGATCAACTCCTGATGGTTCTGCCTTCGGATCTTATCACACCCGAGGTTGCTTCCCAGTTTCTGACGTCTCTTAAGTCTGGCATCACACATCGCGACGAGCCCCGAACAAATACTTCTTTCGCATGGAAATGCTTTATCGACACCGCTAAACGACTATTGAAGAACTTGCCGGCCGATAGTCAATTGCCCTTTGTTCAAGAACATCTCTTCCCTCTCATCGAGCAGTACCTTTTCTCGGTATCAGAAAAGACGGTTGCCATCCCGCTTGGTCCAAATGCTATTTCTATTTTGGTCGAGGCCTACATCGCCACCGTTCAAGCGTCACCTCCTGTGGTATCTGCATCTGAGGAAGAATGGAATCGGCTAGCCAGCATCTTTTGCGCCAAGATATCTGGGTCACTTCCCGAGGTCTCGCGAGAGTATCAACAGTCCCAAGAAAAGATCGCAGAAGAAGGCCGACGCTGGTTCGGCCTTGTAGGCCAGATTGAGGACAAGATCGACGAGCTGGCGCAGGACATCCCTGACCACACGACTGAACCATCTCTCAAGGCTATCACCCAGAGCATCACTCTTTTGGAGAGTCGCAACCTGAAACCTTATGGCGCAGCTCGAATCATCGAATATGCGCTCAGCATGGCTCCTCGTCTGTTCCACGGTGAGGGGGCCAAGAAGCTCTCGGCCTTCTTCACTTCCATGGTCCAGGACGATGCAGTTAAGGCTGTTGCTTCGCCTTCTTCTCGATATCTTCTTTCCTCACTTCACCTTCTCGGCTCCGTCTCCACCCAGTTTGCACCTATATGGAACTCATGGGTCGAGGCTGTGCTCGATCTTCCATCTGAAACCACACGGGACACCGCGCTTGCTTCCCTCATATCGAATGATAGAGGTGCTGTTCTTGCAAAGGGAAACATGGACTTGCAAAAGCATATCATCGGCCACGCTGTACTCCTCGCAATTGGCAACACCGACGACTGGGAGCTGCTGGAAGCCGCCGTCACATATCAGACCCTTACAGACAGCAATTACCGGGAACTTGTCCAGGCGCTTGTTGAGATTCTTGAAAAGGAGCCACAGAAAACAGAGTCTACCCTTCAAGCTTTGGAAATTGCAGCAAAGGGCCGGCCAGAGCTGTTCTCACGCGATGAACGTGTTCACACGACCTTAGTCGCGCTGTTGTTGGGTTTATCCGAGCTCGAAGATGCCGCTATATCTTCGAAGGCTACCGCTATTCGCACCCTTCTAGATACCCATACTGACGGAAAACTGCCCGTTGTCGCTGTCGTTCAAGCTAACCTCGAACGTGCGGGAGCACAGTCTCTGGAGTAAGATGGCCCAGCCCCTGACTTAACTTATACATACTAACTATTCGCAGTATCAACACATTGGCATCGCAAGCGCAAAACGCTGCCTCAAGCGACATCCCTACAGAAGAGCTTTTCCCAAGCACCAATGTGTGGATGAAGGAGCTTGCGCCTTTATTGGAATTATCCATCAACCCGTCTTTGTCCATTACCAATAGCATCGGCGGTGCTGCCGCATTGGTGAAAGGAGCCCCTCGATCTACTCAACTCCGAATTCACAGAGACAGGAAGGGACGTGCTATTCCTACGAGAATGGCCCTCTACGTGTCGCAACTATCAGACAAACTTCCCCTGTCACAGCTGCCAAAGCCTTTCCAGCTCGAGCTGCTGTATCTTCAATGTCTAACTGTGCAACTCATCTCTGACCAGATTACCTGCATGGAGGAGAACCGATTGTGGAAGACTTTGAAGCATGCTGAAGCAAGTGGCCAAGCTGAAGAATTTGTTTCCAAGACACGTGGGGTTTTGAATAGTTTGGCTGCCGATACAACTGCTTTGAGTGACTCTGGAGAGGAGAAGTCAATCATTCATGAACTCGTTGATCTTCTGACTCAGCACTCAAGAGAGTTGACGCCCAGAGGCTTGTACAGCGCAAGAGCACTTAGTGAACTTGTACAGTCTTTGGCAGAGGTCCACGGAGCGTCGTCGGGTCTTGAGGATGCTCTCTTGAAGCCAGACTTGCTGAAGGTTGGCCCTGCGACCGTCTTGCCTGCCTCGGCCATTATCGCCGGGTTTGGAGAAACTCTTCAACCTTCCAAGGCTGCCAACAACTTCTGCAATCGAGTTGTAAGCGAGATTGCTGGGGCCAGCGCTCAAAGCGAAAAGACCCTGATGACTCTTGTTCTACTATCATCATGTGCCCAGATTTACGACGCGGGCGAACTGCCTGTGGCTAACAACCGCATCGTCTTCGCCGTCCGACAAATTACCTCATGGCTTGATGAGCCTGAGAACTTGAGCCCAGCTCTTTGCGCTGAGATTTGTCGCGCTCTCAACAAGTTGCTGCCATGCATGAAGGACGTTTACGGATCTTACTGGGAGAAGACCATTGAGTTCTGCATCTCGCTCTGGAACCGCGCCCATGAGTTCGAGCTGGACGAAGCTCTGCCTTTCATCCACTCTTCTCTGAAGCTGTTCAAGACTCTCGAATCTCTACAGGAGCCTAATGATGATCTTGAAGATGCCCTCAAAGAGTACGCCGGTGCCAAGCCAAGGGCTTTGGTTGAGCTTCTGCGACTTCCTCGAGACACCAGCTCTCAACCCCTCGAGATTGTGGACGCTATACTCTGCCGAGAGGTCGAAAAGATCTCTTTGCGTCATGTACCTGACCTGTCCGACATCTTTGGCTTGGTGGCATCAGATTCGCGCGACATTCAGACGGCTGCCTTCAACTTGCTTCACAAAGCTATCCCTGAGCAGCAACAGCAGAAGACCGTTGACGCTATGCTGGATAAGAACGGTATGTACATATGATGATGACCGGACGAAGTTTATAACTGACTTGCATAGATGCACGACTGCCCGACGAACTGCTCTCGCTTCTGCTTGATGCTCCGACCCTCGAAAAGTACTCGGACGAGATGCTTGCAGAATTCCCCTCTCCCATCCGATCATACCTCTTATCCTGGAAGCTCGTGTTCGATGCGTACTCAACTTCATCATTCAAGATCCGCAACGACTTCAACGAGAACCTCAAGCAAGACAACTACGTTGCGCCCTTGTTGGACTTCATGTTTGATGTACTCGGCCACTCGGCTGCACACCCACTCAAGCTCGAAAAGATCAACCTTACCTCAGAACACATCCAAGACTACGACGTGAAGCTAGCAGAGTCAGAGCCTGAGGAGAAGAACATGCAGTGGTTGCTTATTCATCTCTTCTATCTTCTACACAAGTACACTCCTGGCTTGTTCCGCGCCTGGTACATTGACTGCCGCTCAAAGCAGACTCGCATCGCAGTCGAGTCCTGGACAACGAAATACTTCTCACCCCTCATCATTTCGGATACCCTCGACGAAGTCCAACAGTGGGCCGACACTCAAGAGCCACCTGCCATGGACGAACAAGAACTTGTTGTGCGCGTTGCTCGAGCGGCCAGGGAAGTGACCGCTGGCTACGAAGTTGACGAGAGCCAAGCCGCCATCGCCATCAAGATCCCGCAAAACTACCCCATCGAGCACGTCTCAGTACAAGGCCTCAACCGTGTCGCTGTCAGTGAGAAGAAATGGCAGAGCTGGATCATGACAACACAGGGCGTCATCACCTTCTCCAACGGTAACATCATCGATGGCCTCCAAGTGTTCAAGCGAAACATCATCGGTGCGCTCAAGGGCCAGAGCGAGTGTGCTATCTGCTACAGTATCATCTCGACAGACAAGCGCATGCCGGATAAGCGATGCACAACGTGCAAGAACTTGTTCCACCGAACATGTTTGTACAAGTGGTTCCAGAGCAGTAACCAGAATACCTGCCCGTTGTGTCGAAACCCTATTGACTACCTTGGTGCGGATACACAAAAGAGGGGCCAGGGGTATGAATAGCAGAGTAGACATTGTTAGAAAAGGATAAAGTAAAATAAATTTCTGGATTAGCACATTCTGTTCAATGCTGTCCTAGTAGGGTATCTCTGCCCAATGATCCATGTAGACGTTCATTCCATCGCTTACAACTTGACACCTCCCTCCTCAGTATCTTCGTCTTGCTTCAGCTTGACACCGCCCTCCTCATCGTCTTGTCCCGCCTTGTCATTGGCCCACTGCTTGATCTTGTCCATGTCTTGAGCGGGAAGAATCTTCTGACCCTGGTTGCCGTCCTTGATGGTTTCGCTGGATTTCTTGGAGGCGTCACTAGGAGTGCCGGACTTGTCTGCTTTGTGTTAGAGTTATGCAAGCAGGACATCTCGGGGTGCATACCAGTGTTGTTTGGCATTGTGTCGGTTTGCGTCGTTCAAGTTTGTGGTTTGGTAAAGGTCTTGTTGTACGATGGTGTTTGTGTGGAATGGGAAATGGGGGAGGTGGAAGACATCTCGCAGGCGGAATATATAGTTGGCAAGTGGTAGTGAGTCTGGGACGGAAATGCTCTATTGTCTTTGACTCAGTCCCATTGATTGTATTGTTACGCGGCCTCTCTCAATGACCACTGCCAGCGCACTTATTCAAGTAATAAATGAAGCGTCATGTGATGCCCTGTCAATGCATCCTTAGGGTTCTAAGGCCAAGGCTCGGTGTTCAAATGCCTAACAATGCCAGTCAATCATGTGATTAATAGAAACGATGTGAGAGAGAACTGACCTGCTCGGCAGTGAGTCGTTGACTATCATACCGCACAAGCGATGACACAAGGTCTCTAAACTCGGGATTCACGCCTGGAAGAATCTCGTCCCACGGACGTGCTGGGAAGACAGTCCATAGCTCAAAAGGCGCAACCTTGAATTCCTTTGCTTCAGGCCAAGTCTCAGGAGTGGGTGTGCCGATGGTTTTGAAGACGCTTAGGATAAGGCCTAACTGGTTGCCGTCTTCGTGTACAGCGCGAGACTCGAAGATGGGGGTGGGAGGATCGCGAAGTGCTTCTGATAGCATGACTCCTATTCCCCACATGTCGACCGCTGGTCCATACGATTTATTTCCAAAGAGAACTTCAATCGCGCGGTAGGGACCTGTTCCGATGTCTAGGATTTTATCGTCGACTGGCTCGGATTGAATGGATAATTCGGGATGCCATGCTGTACCAAAGTCGGAGAGGTACGCTGGACCTGTGGGAGAGGAGAGAAGAATGGCGGATGGCTTGATATCTCGGTGAATGATGCCTTGTGCGTGTATGTCCTTCAAGGCCTGGAGAGTATCTCTAAAGATGGAGCGAACAGAGTCCAGAGGCAAAGGGCCTTGGGCGAGAATGTCGGCTAGGGTGTATGGCATGTAAGGGAAGACAAGGACAAACTGCTGCTCTTGGTCGCGAAAAGTCTCGAGTAGCGAAATACAAGGTGATCGTAGAGCCTTAAGGATTTTGGCCTCACGCTGAGGGTTATGTGGCTCGATATTCTGGTACGTCACAATGACTTTGAGCGCCTTATCACCCGAACGATAGACCTGAGACGTAACGCCTTCAGATACAGGGCGACAGTTTCTATAGGAGCCAATTTGAACGCCAGATTCGTCTTCATCCTCCTCCTCCACAGGCTGCGGAGGCGTTGGAGTCGAGGTTGGCTGACAGGCGAGATTATACTCGTCCTAAGCCTTGTCAGCGGTTCCGCAAGTTCTGGACCGCTGCATGGCGTGGGCGCACCTGAGTTGAAGAAATTTGGTAGGCGGCTTGTTCAATGGCGATGGCCTCACTCATGCTTGTTGTAGCGAGAGAGTCTTGACTTGGGGGTGTAAGTCAGCGAGGACATCCTAGCAAAACAAGGTATCAACTCACATCTTTTGGATGGTCTCATAACGTTGAGACATGGTGAGAGCGGCTTTCCATTCTGGCAATGACATTGTCGATATAATGTATGTGGTGTAGTGTGCTACAACTTGCAGGGTTCTATGTGATAAAGTTGGCGAGTAAGACTCAATGGAAGTACTGGTATCGGTAAGTCAATCGCTGTCAAAGTTTGGAGCATGACTTTCAAATTTCCCCGCCCTGGTCTTCTTGGAGCAACGATCAGCCCTTTTTTTTTACCAGGATGTCTCAGGTTGACGTACGCCGAAGGGTCAAAAGTGTTCAGTCTGGCAGAAAAAGGACAGTGAAGAGGCCCGCAATTTCATTAAGCAGAAACAAGGTCCGAAGGAACCAGGTAACAGGGGTTCAGTACCAATTGTACCTCTGTAGCCGTAATTCTTGGTGAGTCAAGACATTGGCTAGGTTATGTAAATGTTAGTAAATACTGTCAATTAGTTGTGAAGCTCAATTGTCATGGCGTTGATATCATCGTAGAGTACCGAGGCTATGAGGTCATGCTTCTGACCTCGTGACTTTGAGCTCATCTTTCTCGGCCGATCAACTTCTCGAAGGCCTCTGACAACCAACCACCGACCACCAAAACGTCTGCTAACCCCAGTCAAGCTACTGTGCTAAGCCAGCTTTAGCAGCCCTGTCCCAACGCCAGCCTCTTCTAGTCTTGTCTTGTCTTGTCTCTCCTTCACCCGTTGTCGTCCCAGCCAAAGCCAAGCCTTGCTTTTACCTCTACCTGCCTGACCTTGCTTTGACCAACCTCGTGTCGGTTGCATCTTGGATCTGTGCATTTTTTGCGGCAATAACATCTACGATACCTACTCCGACTCTTCCGATCATACTCTATCATCGACATTGTTTACCAGTGATACCTCATCCTCATCTTGATCATCTGCGCTCATCGCATCCGAATAAAGCTCTTTGTCCGACGTTGACTCTCCCAAACTTGCTCGTCACCTCCGAAGCTCGACCGACCCCTCTCGCTCACATCAACGCCATGCGCATCACCTCCTCGAGCGATTAATCCTATACTTGATTCTCTCCTCTTTTCCTCCGCATCTATATATAGTTCCAACATCCGTTTGCGCCGCCCATCATGGAGGATATGGCTAGGGCCGAGTATCCCGCCATGCTGGTGAGGCAATCCCCTCCGCTGCTGATTCCGCCGTCGCCACCTGTCGCGATCGAGGCAGATTCGGCATGCTGCTTCAATTAACTGAGACTGACTCATTGTTTTGCGCAATTCATAGGCAGCTCTTCAGCCCAGCCAGGCGGTGCATACCCTTACCGAGCGAATGAAGCGCATGTCCCGTGTCAACAACGAAGTTGCCGACTGGCTCCAGGTACGACAGATCCGGACGACGCCAATGGCTATGCAGCAACATGGCATATTATTACGAGTCACTCCGACACCCGCTAATCAGTTCTGCACAGGAACGCCGTCGCGTTGAGGATCAATATGTGCAGGGTCTAAAGAAGCTCACTCAATTCAAGGTGCCGAATGCTCAGTCCGAGCTAGGGTAAACATGCCATTCCAACTCGAGGATCGCAGTAAACTCACAGTCGTTACAGTGTCTTTCAAGCGCCATGGAATCGAATCATCGACTCGACTGAGAACATCGCTCACTCCCATCACCAACTTGCCGATCGCATCGAGAGGGATATTGAGCATCCATTGCGCAACTTCACCAGCCGTAAAGACTTCCAGAACATGAACACCATGTCCAACAACCTTACAACCATGGCCAAGGATCTCGAGGAATCTCAACATCTTGTCGACAAGCTTACGAAGAAGGGAGGTCGTGCCAACACCTCCAAGGTCGATGCCGCTTCGTCCAAGCTCGAGTCCGCTACCGGACAGTGGGAATCACAGGCCCCTTTCATCTTCGAATCTCTCCAGGCCCTGGACGAGTCGCGTGTGAACAACCTGCGTGATCTTCTTACCCAGTACCAGACTCACGAGTCCGATTCGTCCCAGCGCGTTCAGGAAAATGCTATGGAAACCCTTGCGCTGATGCTCGAGATCGATACCGAAAAGGAGATCCAATCCTTCGTGCACAAGGCCACGGCCGGCAAGGCAAAGCTTCCTACAAGAGCCTCAACACGTCAGTCGTCATTTGCAGGCACAACGCCCTCCACGCCGACGCCGGCGCCTCCGAGCACTGCCGATAGCACCAATTTGCCAACTACAAGTGGTCAAGCGTCTCCTGCGCCTGCACCTGCCCCTGTTCCTGCACCTGCTTCTTCTTACGCTGGCGACGATGATGTTAGCGAGAATAATTCAGTTCCACAAGAGAAGCCAGGTAAGTTTCTCGACAATACTCTCTGGTCGTTAGCTAACAACTCGAAGGAGGCAAATTGCGCCGCCTCGGTACCATGTTCGGCGGACGAAGGCGACAGAGCATGCACGGTGGTTTCGGCCAGCTCTCACCTGGGCCTAAGCTTCCTAGCTTCGGAAGATTGGGAACTAGCCACAGCCAGAACGAGCGCGGTATCTCACCTAGGGGCTCCTCCAACAACCTCCAGGAGCACCACCGATTGTCCTCCCTTGCAGAAACTCCCGACGTACCTAAACTGCCCGACAACGAGACAGAATCACCCAAGCCTGAGCCTACGCATGAGAACACGAACGGAGTGTCGCACGACGGAAACCTCCTAGACAGCCCGATCCCACAAACGAACGCAGGCACGGTCAATGGCAACCATGAACCCGATCTAACCGATGTCCAGCCACCTCCAGGCCCTCCTCCGTCGCACAAGCAAGAGGGTCAGCCACCTGCACCAGCGCCAATCTCAACCAAGGATTCTGAAGGATTCAATGTCCCACCACCGATGAATGACCCCATTTCCGAAGCTCAACGGGAAGCCCAGAAAGAGGCCGGTGAAGACCCTGATCAGTTGCTCAAGGTCAACATTCAGCAGACACCAGTTGAGGATGAGGATCCCGAGGCCAAGCTGGCTGCGCTGTCTAGCGTTGCCAACAGCCTCAAGTTAGGACCGGCCACCCGTCGCACCGGAACAATAAGAGGACGTCGTGACGTGCGCCATACCGTTTATGTCCCACCACCCAACCTGCCTGAGAGCGGCACAGACTCTTCTATAGCCGCCCTACCAGTATCTCCCTCTCTACCACCATCCGTGTCAAAGGGAAGCGCTGTTGCAGCATTGGCTTCCGAGGCCAGCATTGCTGGTACTTCAGATACGCAGTCTGTGCGGTCGGGCAACTCATTGGGAGGTCTCAACCACCCTCAGCATGCCCATATGACTGATCCTGGTTTGAACTCGTCCATTATTGAGAGCGTCTCTGCTGTTTTTGAGGACGGTGTCGTGAAGTCGGCATCCATCACTGGTGAAGTTGCGTTTGTGAATAACCCCAGCGACTCAGGCGATGCGAAGAGTAAGTGAAAGTCAAAACATGTCAATTGCACTATTAACATTCTCCAGGCTACGAAACCATCCGTATCAACAACTTTGCGGCGCTCGAGCGCATCGGACCGAACCGCATCTTTGTGCAGAACTCGTCCCCTGACCATCACGATCAGTTCAATCTCGACGTATCTCACCTCACCAAGAATGCCACCGCGTTCTCGTATCGCGTATTTGCTGAGGACTCTGAAGCCGCATCGTTGGGCGAGCACGCTCCCCTGCTTCTGAAGCCCGCGTGGAAGCCTCAAGGAGACAAGCTAGGATTGCTGCTGCAATACCAGCTTAACCCATCCTCAAAGCTGACTGCCCCTGTATCGCTACACAACGTAGTGATCGTAGCGACATACGAAGGACGATCAAGCGGCGCTCAGACAAAGCCCGTAGGGACACACCTCAAGGACAAACACCTCGTATACTGGCGCATAGGCGACCTCACCCTCACCAACGAACCCCACAAGATCGTATGCCGAATCATTGGCGCAGAAGGCACAGAGCCTAAACCCGGCCACATCGAAGCTCGATGGGAATACACCGCTTCAGGCGACCAACCCGTCGGAAGCGGCATCTCCATCTCAAGACTCGACGAAGGCAAGGGTAAAGGTAAGGACATGTCTGATGACGATCCCTTTGCCGACGACAGCGCGAGCACAAACACGGAGCAGAAGTGGGTAGATGTCCCCGTGGCGAGGAAGCTTGTGAGCGGAAAATATGAAGGGCGATGATATGTTGGAATTATTTTTCACGTGCATGGATAGAAAGAAGCCAAAAAGAACGACGTTTTCATTTGGCGGCGCATTGAATAGCGAGCGTGAATGGCTTGTTTGGGTGAACTTTCACTCTTTTTTTTCCCTTCTACTATTTCTTATCATTTTTTCTTTGTACGCGTATTTGTATCTTTTGGGAATTAGGATTGGAATGAGGAGAGTAGAGGAAGTGTATGTATCTCGTCTTTACCTATGTCTATAATTTCAGACAGATAAACCCATCAATTTAAGAGGATGACCACACCATCATCCTTGCTCATGTATGGTTACAATACAGGTCCATGACTCCCGGATTTTGTTTGTAAATAATAGCACAAATGTACATGGGTATTAAGTCATCATCTCATCCATCCGTCATCCCCTCCTACTTAGATGCTCGTGTATGCTCCTCGTAAAACTCTAGCGTCAGCGCTGCCAGGAATCCCGGAATGCAGCCCTTCTCTCTCACCCAGAACCCGATCTGATCGCTTATCCTCCTAGCAAAATCGCTTCGCGGGCCGCCGCCGACTTTCATAGTGCCGCGCTCTCCGTCGAATACGATCGAGTTCTCGTGCTCTTCTGTTTGTGAAGGGTAGAATGTGCTTTCGACGCGCATCTTGCCGTTAGGGATGAACGTCACTGTCCAACCGAGAGTGGAGAAGATTGCCTCCTTGAATTCTTGAGACTTGGAGCCCCAGACTTCCTTGAGACGACGAGTTCTCTTCTCGGCTGATGCTGTCTCCGCCTTGGCGGCTGTAATTTCGCGCTCCATGGCGGAAAGGACGGAGGTGGGTATCATGGGTACAGATGAGTTGCCGCCGTTAGAGCGGAGTGTCGCTAGAAGGTCCTCGTTCTCTTTCTTGAGAGCCTCGAGAGTCGAGCGCTTGATCGCTTCAAAGTCAGAGGTCGGGTTTGACTTGAGGGACAAGACACGTGTTTGTGTCTGCTGCTTGGCAGATTTGAGTTGCTCGCGGCTGGTAGACAAGTCCTTCTCTAGCAGAGCAACCTTGTTTTGAGACTTTGTCAGCTGCTCCTCCAACATGCGCTTCTTTCTCGTAAGTTGTCCAAGTTGTTCGTGAGCACTGTCGTCCTCCACTCTTGAGCGCTTGCTACCTGTTACTGGCGGAGGTGTACCGGTTGCCGAAGGTTCGATAGACGAAAGCTCGGCGTGTAGGCTCTGGACTTCCGTCTTGTACTTGTCGACAAGATCCTCGAGTTCTTGTACTCGCTGCGAACGGGCTTGGTCAAACTGCTCAGGTTGGAGCGTCTCATCTTCGGTGTCGAAAGTCTTGAGTTGCGCGCGAAGATATTCCACCTCCTTAACGGCCAATGCACGCTGTCGATCGAGTCGCATTCGCGCCTTGTCGGTGTTGGTGGCGTTTGCCGCACTCTTTGCACTCTCGACTTCGCTCTTGAGCTGAGCCTTCTCGTCCTGCAGAGACTGGATGTTGTTTTGCGCTGCAGTAATCTCGGCTTGTAGAGCGCCCACCTTCTCAACATACGATGCGTTGGTCAGACGTTCCTCGACTAGGGCCCTTGCTACAGCTTCTGGAGAGTCAAACTCGGACTCGTCCGTCTCAGCAGCATTCTTCAGATACGCTGACCACGCCAACCGCTCGTCCTCGAGTCTCTGTCTCTGGATACGGGCCTCAGCAAGCTCTGCTTCAACTAATTCTGCTGATTCCAACTTTCGCTGAAGGCTTCGCTTTTCTTCTTCGACTACTTCGACTGCTTTGCTCAACGCTCGCAGGTGCTTGAGCTCGGAAAGCTGGTCGCGGTTCGTCGACTCGAGGGAGCGGATGTGCTGGACCTGTTCCGACAATTCTTGTCTGATAATCTCCATGGTCTCGGCGTCGCCGCTTTGTGCCTTGAGTCGCAAAACATCGGCTTCAAGATTTGCGATCTGGGCGTCTTTCTCGGCCAATTGTGCTTGGGTCTGCTGGAGAACGTTCTCTCGCTGTTCGCTTTCTTGTTCAAACTCCTGGATTGACTTGTGCGACGCAGCGATTTGCATCTCCATGTCTGTGACTTTTCTGTCGGCGATTCGAGCAACTTCCTCCTTGGCTATGGATAGGTCTTCCAGCTGTTCCTGAAGCAGGCGAGCCTCATCCTCTGCCTCACGAGCCTTGCGCTCTATTTGTTTTTTGTCTTGATCGACCGAGTCTTTTACTTCCTCCAATTCTTTTCGCAAGGCCTCCGATTGAGAGACTGCCTTCTCGCGCTCAGCCTCGGCGGCTTGTCGCTGTTGAGCTTCATCTTGTTCTCGTCGTCTGGCTTGTTCGAGCTTGCTGTTGTGTTGTGATAGTGCAATCTCCTTTTCTTGCTCTGTCGTTTGCATGCGATATTGTAGGGTACCGATCTCCGCCTTCAAGGCTTCAATTTCTCGCCTGTACTTTTCGTACTCATCCGCGTCGGGGGGCGCCATGTTCTCCTTATGACTTTCGCGCGAACCGGGTCGGACAGACTCTGCGACGTTACTTTGTCGAGATGAGGGACGAGGGAGATTGGATTCCCCAGTGAAGAGATTGTACGTGGGTTGCGTGCTTGCGCGGAAGGAGGATATCTGTAATGGTATTCGCGATCAGAAACCGTTGATGATGGCAGATCGGCAATGTTTTGTTTTGTTTTGAATGTTGACTTACCCTGGACTGTCGTAGCGAGGTTTGAGGACGATCAATGGCTGAAGTGCTAGCCCTGAATCTGTTGTTGACTGAGCTTCTGCGGCTGCCACGCCCTTCGCCTTCGTTGGGCGTGTAGGCGCGCATTTTCAAGGTTTTGTGGTTGGAGTTGGTTCAATGCAAGAACAATCGCGGCCGCTGCACAGTTGTTTGCGATCACCACAGCAGCTTGAGCTATCACGTGACCGATAAGATCCCTGCTCTAGAGCTCGGAATACCTTGACGTTACAGCAAGTAATATTTGGATGTGATGCCTGATCAATCAGTACTAGCAGTAGAAGGGGTTGTGTATCATGAACTGAATGAATCGAATTGTGTCATATGCGAAACACTAGAAGCCCCAATCTCCAGATATGTTAGAACCTAGGGTAGACGCCATGTAACTTTCGAAACTCCAGTTGAAGCTACGATAGGCTTCCAAGGCATGAGAAGAGTAGATTATCCTGTAATTGAACTAATTGGTATAAAAACCGTAAGCTATTAAGCACGGCCGTTGAGTTGCGAGGCAACGAATTACCTCGAGAGCCGTGCTCTTTTTGTTTACATGTTTAAGCTTCAACGGTTCTGACCCGACCTGGCTGGGGTAACGACTTGAGGCACTAGAAAGTTATGTAGATCAGTAAATAACTATTCATTATAAACTTATCATAAACTCTATAAGTAAACATAAAATGAGTAAATATATAGTGTAGTGCCCTGAAATTTAAATTATTTACAAACATCTATAGAGCCAGACTACTCGACTAGGTAGGATTTGGTATCCCAATCGCGTACCGACACCACGTGTATATACAGTTACAGTTCTAACAGATCCCTGTAGAGCTTCTATCCATATCGAATTATCAATGACGCATCCTAGTAAACCGTTCCTGACCTGTTGCTCTCCCCGATGCCAAGTCCAAATCGTCCAGTGACGTAGCAGTACCTGATGAGGAGGGGGGACCCTGTCCCGCCAATAGAGCAGCTTCCAATTGGCCATCCCACATTGTTCCATGGACCTCGTGACCCACTCCATCTAGCTCGTCCAGTATTTTCTGCTTGTCAAAGTCAAAGCTTCAGCTCTCAAAAAGGCCAAGCCCATCTCGTCAGACCCGACGATCACAGAGCTACGATCCATCCGCTTACAAAACTCACCTCCACTGACGTCGATTCCCACTGAGGGACACTTTGCTTTCTCCCTTGACTTGTCTTGAGTCTTTCCATCTCTTCCTGCTCTTCCGAATGGAGTGTTCTACCAGGTAGCAGCGAGAGCAACCCTCGACGACAACGCAGCTTGAGCTGCCCATTTACTTCTTCCACTTCATCTTCAACGATCGTCTCGATACTCAACATCTTCCACTACCCCCCGACAACCTACATCTTCAACAATGGCCTCAATTGGCTTCCGGGTAAGCTCCAACTCCTAGCTATGCCCCTCCATCTCCGACCCTCCCTCTAACAGCTTCATCTAGTCCTCCGTGACCACCCGAGCTATGTCCCTTCGACCATATCAAGCCCGTCTCCTCCCGCTCTTCTCACGACAACTCCCACCATCACAATACAGCTTCTCATCATCCACATCAAGATGGTCCTCCAACTCAACAAGGTCTCCCAGCACCAGCGGCTCGGAAACCTCGGCAACCAAGTCCGACGAATCCATTTCGAACAGCGCATCTTCAACAAAGACCGGCAAGCTCAACATCTTTAGCAGCGACTGGGAAGACCTCGATACCAAAATAAAGTCCTTCGACGACCTGCCACATCGTCTCTTTGGCGCAAACCAACACATGATCATTAACTATGAGCTTAAGGAAGCTTTGCGCCTCATGCTGCGCCAGTTCAACGCACCAATTGTATACTGCTTTGCTTACGGTTCTGGCGTCTTCCCTCAAGGACCTACCAAGTCCAGTATATCCGAGGCTGATTTCCGTGCTGTTCACCCAAATCCACCAGATGCCCTTGTTAAAGCGCAAAAAGGTTCACCCAAGATGATCGACTTTATCTTTGGAGTGTCGCATACTGAGCATTGGCATTCAATCAACATGAAGCAAAACCGCCATCATTATTCGGGTCTTGCATCCCTGGGATCTGGTGTTGTTTCACGTGTGCAGGACTGGGGTGCTGGCGTCTACTTCAATCCATACGTCGAGATGAACGGCATGCTCATCAAGTACGGCGTTACGAGCATTGATAACCTTGTTAATGATCTTTCTTCCTGGGAGAGTCTATATCTTGCTGGTCGCCTTCAAAAGCCTGTCAAGATTCTTCGTGACCATCCCCGCGTTCGGCTTGCCAACCAGCACAATCTCATCGCCGCTGTCCGAACCGCTTTGCTCCTCCTGCCCCCGGATTTCACAGAAGCCCAGCTTTACAGTACCATTGCCGGCCTGAGCTATCTAGGCGACCCACGCATGGCTCTCCCCACCGAAAACAAGAGCAAAGTTACGAACATTGTCGACAATAACATTGTTCACTTCCGTCGCCTCTACGCCCCTCTCGTCAAGACGCTCCCCAATGTCGACTTCACAGGAGCCTGCCGCATCGATGATACAGACTGGATCATGAACCTCGAGGCCGATAACATGCTGCAGCAGGACATGGACCCTGTCCGTCGTGGTAACATGGTCCGACGTCTACCCCAGACCTTCCGATCGCGATTCTACTTCCAGTACCAAAAGAAGTTCGGTATCCCCCGCGGAGAGTTCAACGAGCTCATGAAGGCCTCAACCGACGAGGAAGGCGGCGCCGTTAAGAAGATGCAGGGAGGTGACTTTGAGCGCCGCATTGCCAACGACAACCCACAGCAGCTGCACGAATCGGTGCGACACGTCATTAAGCAGACGGTCAATTGGCCGAGCACCTCGCAGAGCATCAAGGGTCTTCTCATGGGCGGATTCTCACGAACATGGCGATATTTAGGCGAGAAGTACTCCAAGTATAAGAAGGACCAAGAGAGCAAGAAGACCAAGCAGCTCTCTGAAAAGTCAGACTAACCCTTGCTTCTAAGCCATGGCTGTACATTAACCAACAACACATTTTCCTTATGTCCCATCAGTGTATGTACTAGGTAGAAAGCGAATGAGGAGGAAAACTAAGCGTCGTTTTGGAGTACTAGGACTGGGAAGGGCAGGATTTCCCACAAAAGGATAACAGTATAGATGTAACGAAACAAAACAAAACAGATTACTTTGGACATACAGTTTCCTTCTCTTGACGATGCATGTGCATCCTCTGCTCCTCCCATCCCTACCACGGTTCTCATAACCTGCAGTCGTGGCCTGGTATCGAGCAGTCTTTACTGCACGTTCATTCGTTACATGAGCAACCTATGGCCAATGAAACCATTGACCCTGCCCCTTCCTTTGTTCCTGCCTGCCTCTGCCTTTGCCATGGCCGGAGGGTGGAAGGAATGATTGAGGAGTGTTCCTGGGAGTGATAACAAGCGACACCTTCATCCCAAGCTCAAGGCAGACCTTTCATCCCCATTGTCATTCTTCTTGAGTCTTCTATCCATCCATCCATCCATCAGTTTGGTCGTATCTCATTACACGAGAAGAGTATTATTCGACACCATGGTCAACCGTCCCAAGCCTTCAAAGGTTGAACGTGATTCTGCATCACCAACATCGCCAACTAGACACTCACGTCGCCGCGAACGCAGCCGCCTACGCAACATTGTGAGATCGCGCAGCTCTCCAGCACCAAATTCGATTCCGACACCGGGATCAACCTTTGTTCTTCCTATCCTGAACTCAGGGCCGCCCGGTTTTGCCGGAGTTGCAGACAATTCTGCTGCTGCTTTGCCTCCTCCTACACCTGCCCCTGCACATGCTGAGCTGCACCAAAACGCGGCACAGGATGATGCATCTATGCTAGGGAACCCACCCGACTGGGCTGATAATTCTTGGAACTTTCCGCCGCAAGAAACTCAAGAAGAGTCTGAGGTACTGGATGTGAACAACTCGGCGTCATTGGAAGCACACCCACTGCCTCAGGAACCGGAATTCTAGATACTGTCTCCGGATCCAGGACCCTTACCGCAACCGCAACCAGGCGAGCCACTGTCACTTGTGGGGCTGCGCAGGCAACTCCCACATATAATCCAACTCCGGCTGAAGGAAGAATATGTAACTCAGGTGCAGATCGCCCTTTCGACTTGCTGGCCCATGCAGCAGCTGCAGCAGGACGAGATTGACCGTCGGAACGGCTATTTGGATCATATACGACGCGAGCTCCGACAACAGCAACTGCGTTTACTTGACGAACGGGACCAGCAATAGTCCAATTAAGAGTTTGGAGAACAACACTAGAAACAGACTTAGGAACGAGATAGCATCATGAATTGAAGGGTTGCGATTCTATCATTTTGCCCGTGACCGGTTGCCTTTACGATGTGCCTTTGACCAAAGTTATGATGAGATTATAAACATATCATCTAATTATTGAAGATTTTAGGTTATCATGATACAAATTCTGATTAGACTAGATCTTTAAAGATCAATAACAACATTAATTTCGGGTTGAGACCGAGTCGCCGCAAACACCCGCGCACCGCGGTAATAAGACCCCTTGGATTTCGGTGTGTCCGCCAGCCGAGATCCTCAGCGCGGCTACTTACGTTATGGAGACGGGGTTTTTTTAGACTTGAAGATCCTCCGAGTCAATTAGACCTGGGTTTTTAGACATTACAGTAACGTAATGAGATCGATCTCTTTTGATTGTCGAATTCAAAGCCGGCGAGACCCTTCAAGTAGCAAGGGAGATTGTCTTAGATTGCAGTCATGATTTGCTTCAGCGTGTTGACCTAATGTGGCAATTTTCTCGAACCACTGATCGATCGACTGACTAGAACGGGCCGGAAAACGTTTTCGCTCGGGCCGACGCCAAGTTTTGTGAGTCAAGATGGAGAAAAATATCAAGAATCGGGAGTTCAGAGTCATCATCTTTCATATCAGGCCCATTGATGAACCTGTGTCATTCTCGCCTGCTACTCATTAGACACAGGTACTTTAGTCCGTCACTTAAAGGCAATCTCTTCTCCAATTCCATTGTGGAGAAGCAGCCTCTGCCACTAGAAACTCCAAATTTTTGCTTTCAGTTGGAGTAAAACGTCTCCACAGACGAGAGCAAAAGGGTCGAGCTGAGAATAGTCTCATTGCAATAGACGAATTTCCCCATGGAGATTTACGTAAAGAAACCTCTAAACATCCGGGGAGGATCAAGAGGTCTCTTAGATCGTGGGGACATTTTCAATAAAATTTTCTCTCGCCTCAAGGGAAGAAAAGACCAGGCCATGTGTGGGCCTGCATAGCGTTGTTTTTTAACTATGGGGCTGGTTCGCATCTTTATAATAATGGGGCCACTCTAGCAAGACTTTTCTTTCTTTCCTTGTCTCTCTTTCTTCTTGCTACTGGTGAAATTCCAGATCGAAAAGTCTGTCGTTATGGCTATTGAGAAAGTCACTGATGATGCCCCTGTTGTGGGCGAGAAGGGCGTGGTGCAAGATGCTGATGAGCGGGCTCCTGAGACGATGCATGCTACGGGGGAGGAGTATGAGCAGGATGATTTCATGACCAGGACGGGGCTGAATGCCAAGTCTTTTACGAGGAAGCACTATGGATGGGGGATGGTTGAGTTGGATCGGAAGATGAAGCCGAGACATCTTCAGATGGTGGCTATTGGAGGTTCGATTGGTGCTGGATTCTTTGTTGGCTCTGGATCTGCTTTGAGCAAGGGTGTAAGTGAGCTCGATGATTAAAGGTGATGTGTTGTCTGACTTTGCATAGGGACCCGCTACGCTATTCATCGACTTCTTCCTTGTTGGAATCATGGTTTTCAATGTTGTTTATGCCATGGGTGAATTAGCCGTCATGTACCCCATCTCAGGCGGTTTCTACACCTATGCAGCTCGCTTCATCGATCCCTCATTCGGCTTTGCTATGGCTTGGAACTATACCCTTCAGTGGGCCGCTACACTGCCTCTTGAACTGACAGTCTGCGCTATTACGATTCAGTACTGGGCCCCCGATACTTCACCTGGTATATGGATCGCCGTCTTCCTCATCGCTATCACCATTCTCAACATGTTTGGCACCCTGGGCTACGCAGAGGAAGAGTTCTGGGCAGCGTGCTTCAAACTCACCTCTATCTCTATCTTTATGATCATCGCTCTCGTGATGGTCTGCGGTGGAGGACCCTCGAGTGGAAGCTACGATACATATCAGGGTTTCAAGCTTTGGTATGATCCGGGAGCCTTCAAAAACGGATTTAAGGGATTCTGCTCGGTCTTTGTTACTGCTGCTTTCTCCTTTGCAGGTTCTGAGCTCGTCGGTTTGGCTGCAGCTGAATCTCGAAACCCGACGGCTTCGGTTCCTCGAGCTATTAAGCAGGTCTTTTGGCGAATCTGCTTGTTTTACATTGTGGCGCTCTTGTTTATTGGCCTTTTGATCAACTGCAATGACGAGAATCTCTTGAGCTCTAGCTCGTACTCCAACAGCGCGGCCTCTCCCTTCGTACTAGTCGGAAAGTACTCTGGACTCAAGGGTCTTGATCACTACATGAACGTTGTGATCTTGTCATCGGTCTTGTCCCTTGGAATCGCTTCTGTCTACGGAGGATCTCGAACGCTCCTCGCTCTAGCCCAGCAAGGTTTTGCCCCCAAGGTCTTCACCTGGGTTGATCGGGCTGGTCGTCCTCTTCCCTCCGTCGGGTTTATGCTTGCCTTTGGCTGCCTTGCTTTTCTTAACCTTGATGCGGCGGGCCCTGTTATCTTTGACTGGCTTTTGGCTTTGTCAGGTCTAGCTATGCTTGTGTGCTGGGGATCTATTTGCCTTGCTCACATCCGATTCCGAGCTGCGTGGAAGTACAACGGTCACACACTTGATGAGATCCCCTTCAAGGCCTTGTGCGGAGTATGGGGTTCGTGGGTCGGGTTGATCTTTGTTGTTGTGATTCTTATCGCCCAGGTATGTTCATAAAGAGCCAAAAGACCCTGCCAGTTCAATTTTGAGAATATTGACTAACATCACCTTAGTTCTACGTGGCCATTGTAGCTCCTGTAGGCGAGTCCGGCATGGGAACAGCGGAAGGCTTCTTCACGCAATACCTCGGATTACCTATCGTATTGGCTTTCTGGGCAGGAGGATACATCTGGAAACGAACAGCCTGGATCAGCATTGAAAAGATCGATATTGACACGGGGCGACGTGAACACGATTGGGAGGCTATCAATGCCTGGCGTGCAGAGCTCGCTACCTTCCCCTTGTGGAAGCGAGCGATGTATAGTTTGTTTTAGTTCATTAAGATGTTAATAGGATACATCAAAGAAAAGTTGACTTTGGTTTATACGAATGGTATGCGCGTCTGTTTGATCTAGTTGAGAACTTGGCTGTTGAATGAGAGTTCCTCCCTGCTAGGCTCAGCTTGGATTAACATGAACTCACGTCGTACAAAACTGTTTGTGGCGTTCTATGAATTTCTCAATGCTCTTTGATTTTTATCGGATACCTATAAACGAGGGCCAGTTTGTTCACGAGTTTGTGGCGATGCCCTTGAGGTCTTTGTCCTGAGTGATCGAACACATTGAATGATTTTGCTTAGCTGTACACAGACCAAACAATGTTCCCTTCATTATGAACACTGCTGTGTTCGCAACAAAATAGTATCCAACGATTGCTTGGACTATGAGTATAAAAGAAGCGGGCCTTCCTCTCAGTTTGTGACCTCCAGATCCCGGCATTACACACGCTGACTGCTTACAGGAGAGTACAAGACCTACTACTTACACCACATACTAATGATTCATTTAGTGACAACGAAAGACATGAGCGTTGACATCATCATGAGCGGCACAGAAGATGCTACACCCTACCAGATCCCCGAATCTCTCCTCGAAACATTTCCTTTTTTAACTTCGCAGGCCGGAGAAGCCCTTACAAGACAACTGGAATTTCTCACCAGTGCCACCAACATCGTCCTCCCCTCTTCAAGTGAAGACCCTGGGGGAGAGCGTCTCAGTGCCCTTATCCAAAAGGCAAAGACCATCAATGAGCTCCTCAGCTGCTTGTACCAAGGCTCTGAGCTTCTCGCGCGCCTGGGCCAGCATATTATGGTAGAGCTATATAAGGCCAAGTCCTGGGAGGTGCGGGAGACTCTCAAGGAGATTCAAAACGAGATTTTGAAGCTGCTCCCAGGTGAGCAGGCTATTCTGGGGGATGAGGATGAGGTCGAGGCTTCCGAAGAGTTGGAAGCACTCAAGAATGAGATCGCCCGTGAGCGTCGTGGCAAGGAGGAGAAGAAGAGTGAGAAGAAGAACAGAATCTCGAAGAGGAAGGAACAGTCACAGGGTCGAAAATCTCGTAGCTACTGCAAGCATTGCGGGCGATACTGAATCTGGGTATTCCTTTCTGTAGTTCCGGCCACTTCGGAGATTGATTGAGGATTCATAGTCGAATTTCGTAATAAAAGACCCTCTAGAGCTTTTGTCAAATAAATCAATCCCCTAGCCTTCGTATATTAAGTCCTATCGTAATACCGTAAATTAAAAGGCCAATGGCCAATGCTCGAGCCCCGAAGTTCAGACTGTTCGGATCTAAGCCTGACGTCTAGAGGCGATCTTAGCGCCATCGGATCTATCTAGCTTGAGTAGAGTCTGAGTGGCTTGCCGATGACGAGCAATCTGACAAGCCATCCACGCCACAGGAACAAGCTCTACCCAACAAACGATTTGGTGAGCCGTCATTGAACTTGTTTATTCATCCCCAAACATGAGACATTTGAGCCACGCTATCTAAGCCTTAATTCCATGACGCGACCATGACGTGCCAGGGAGGAGAAATCACGATATCCTGGCTTAGTATATAATGCCACAGCACCCTGGATTGTAGTAATCTTGAACTATGTGGATATATCCTTGAGTGAGAGAAAACCCTTTGGTTCATTAATTTTATCCTAACACATTCAACCAAGCCAAACCACATCTCGAAGATGACGGTTATAAAGATTGAGACGTAAGGCTAGCTTGATTCCCCTCGCCAGCAAATCTTGGGTGACACTTTTATGTCTTGTTCCAAGTCAATTAAAACGTTGAGTTTACTAACACCTCATACTATCAGAGTCGGGCAGTTCAAAGAGACGATCGCGAACAATGCAGTCGTCCTGGTAGATTGGTTCGCTACATGGTGCGGACCATGCAAAGCGATCAGCCCAATAGTCGAAAAGTAAGTTGCGCCAATTGATTTCCATTTTAAGCAGCTCAACTTACCCAATATAACTAGAATGTCTGAAGATGCATTATCTATCAGCTTTATCCAGGTTGATGTCGATGAGGTCGGTGAGCTGGCTGAGGAATATGGTATTAGAGCCATGCCAACCTTCCACATATTCAAAGATGGCGAGAAAGTCGAAGAGTTTGTCGGGGCTGATCCGAGCAAGCTTCAAGCTCTTATTCAGCAGTATCAGTGATGCGTAAAGGGATGGAACTCTTCAAGTACTCCTCGGATAATAAACACGGTGTATTGCTATCGAGGAGTTCTTATAGTATAACAGAGTATCTCGAGGTTGAGCTGATTGATATATACTACTTCTATTCTAAACCTTAAACGTCGTAAATCGCCATCCATCTTCTTTCTCCGGGGTGATGTTGATCGTCTCAGTGACCTGGCTCAAGAGCAAGGCATTCGAGGAGTACCCGTCTTCAAGGTCTTCAAAGACGGTGAAATGATTGATTCTTTTGGGTCGGCTGCACCCGACGAAATACTCCAACGCATTCACAAGTACTATATGCCGCCGACACAATGAATGTGAGATACGATAGTTGTACTAGTTGCAATCGTGTATCAGAATACCCACCCAGTGCCAAGTTGAAAGAGTTCTAAAGGGTTTAACAAACAAATTCGGTATGAGCACTACACCAACAGCAGCCAACGACACAGATCAGGTAATGGGACACTGCTAGATTACATGTGAGAGGCCATTCAGATCTTGTCGTTCTGTTAATCGTGGTACTGGGTACTAATGGTTGTGCTAGCCTGAAGCTTGCATTCGGTGAAGGCGGCCGCGGACAATAGAGATTCCCTGTTTCATATTGGCAGAGCATGCACCGCAATCTAAGGATTCCGCGAAAACTAAACAACTGCTGGCAATACGATCAAACATTCTGGGCTACGCGATCGATACTGAAACATTGAAAATAGAATGATCGTCATGATCATCGTGATCGCCACAAATGTCGGATCGGGCCGGGCTACCACGTTGCGGTACATACTATCGAAACTTTAACCAAACCTTAACTTCATATCTCGAAAATTTCCAATTAAAACATACTGAATAAAACATTGAGATAATTGACTTACCAATCGATGGCAGTTTTAACAGCATCCTGGAGTAAACATCTCAGACACTCCCAAGCCTCATGTCTTGGGGCTTTACTGAGCCCCACATCTGACGATCCCAGAGCATTTATATCATCCTCATCGCCCAGATTGAAAAACACGCCAAACTATGAGTCACTTGACCTTACAGCTGGATAAAGAAGCAGAGAAGCGGTAAGCCAAGCCCAAATTCGACTCACATGATTCGTTGTTTACAAAAATCTCAAATTGTAGGATCATGTTGCTTGATACGCGAAATTACCATAAGGCAGATAACCCCTGTCGATTTAAAATTAAATACTCAGTCAACTTTTCCTTAACTTCGACTTCTTGTCGCAAATCTTTACCTTTCACGTTCTTTTGACTAACACCATTACACACGCTCATTTATCAAGACCAGAATCACTCACGCTCTCTACCTACTTCACCACTTACAAAATGCACCCCATTTCATCCATCGTGGCCCTCGTTGCCCTCACTGGGTTCTCCTCAGCAACCCCCAACGGCTGGTCCAAGACCGTGGAAGCGGAGGATAGTCCCACGAAGCTCGACGACTGCGGATGCGCGCCCATCTACGAGACTATGCAGAAGTGCCAGAAACTTAAATGGCCCAAGGAAGACGCAGAGGAGTGCGCGTGCATCAAGAACCCAGACGGCTGGTATGGGTACATGGATCTTTGCCGCAGCTGCCTGTCAAATGGCGATGACGCCTTTTTTAAGAGCGTATCGAAACACATCACGCAGTTGTTTGTTTCGTGCACCAACGCAGGCGGCGCCGTCACCAGTGATGGTACCAGCATTTGTGCTAGCAACGCCTATGGCAAGGCCTGCGTGTCTCTTGGCGCCAACGGAAAGGCCAGCTGGGCCAGCGTTGAAGATTTTGACGCCGACACCGTGGGAAATTCGACATATAAGCTAGATCTTGCCAAGGATAACTCTGACAAGGATGAAGACGAGGATGAGTCTACATCAGCTACGGGTAGTGCTACTAAGAAGACGACCACAGCCACGGCTATCGATACCGCCAGCACTGATGAGGCTTCAGGCACTGCCATGGCCGTTACTACCAGTACTAGAGAGGCGTCCTCTGCTAGCACTGGCTCTTCGGACAAGGCCTCGGAGACAGAGGCAGACACAGGTGCTGCAACCCCTACGACAGCCCCGTCCTCAGCTGCAGTAGTTGGGGTTGTCAACGGATGGATAATGGCTATCGTAGTTGGGGCTGTCTTCTTCTAGTTGATGTGTTACAGGATCTACTTATACTCTTAAGCATCGTATAGAAATAATAGTAATGATGAAGTAAAAAAAGGAAAAGAAAAAAGAAAGGAGCGATTACACAATACCCACACTGGAATATGACACCCAAGTAAAGCATTTTGTAGCCATTGATTGGCTAAGGGCTTATGTTTGATGCTATACTCTGGTGTGGGTGCTGTGTAATCACTCCCAAAAAACAAGATTTTAAGTCTCAATGCGGCCACCACCAGTACAAAGACTAACATCATGACCCTTCAGGACATCCCCATGAGGTGCTAAGCAACATCTTTGACCACCTTATAGCCAGCCTAAATAAGTTGCGTCTCCGTGATGCCTCTATGACCGGGCGTCTGTCGTTGGCGCAACGTCATTGCGACTCAACAAGTCTTGCCACTCAGGCATTCCAAAAAGATAACCGAAGAACCCTTCAATTCGTGGCATCATCTCGACTCTAACGATATCAGAGCCGTGAAACATACTCAGTTGGCCGATTCTCTATCTTTTAAGAAACTGCTTCGAAGGACTAGAGGGAGACAGCAGTGAGTGCAATGCAGCCTAGATGATCTATATCATAATGTGGTATGACTATGCTCTCTACTTGTCTGAGCCTGGGGCAATTGAGGTCTTATTATATATATCATAGACGAACAAAGCAAGTAATTTTAAGTTTTGCGTATTACTAATTGGCTACAACATAAAATAGCTGTTCCGGTTGACCTCTGCGAGGGTTACAGCACCTTACAATAGGCTACAACATAATCGACTTAAGCTAGGCTCATTGAGGTTGCTATTGATTATTCTATGTAATGCTGCTGCCTTTCCAGAAGGTATGCTTTAACTATAATAGAGAAAGCAGTATTTCCACAATTTAAGCATAATGTTATTGATTATTCAAAGCAGCTAGAGGACCGCATTCACATGTGGAGCAATGGGACATCACCCTCCTCTTGCTCCTGAAGGAGGTAGGAATCGACAAGCATCACGCTGATATGAAGGATTTTGTGGATTCATGATTTCAGCTCGCGTATTTTATAGGTGCTAAGGTATAACAATTTATCAAAATTTCTCCGTGAGCCTGACACACCCAAAGGTCGTTTGCTGATAAAGACTGTATATTTGGATATCTCGGAAGTCCATTGCGCAAGAAATGTGTTCCCAATCGCCCAAGACCTTATTCTTCAAACATATAACCAAATGACAGCCTGGAAGGTAAAGGTCAGGGATGGACAAGCGACACAAGACGCGGAAAAGCGTCCAGCCAAGGTGGTCCCAACTTCCAGTTGTTGAGATCACATGCAATGGCCTCAAACTCGGGGCTGACGCAGACCTGACCACCCTCGACAGTCATCAGAGGACATCCAGGTGGCCACTTGAGCTGTAATGACTCAAGATACATCTTGACGGAATGTCTCGACTTGATGCGCGGATTCGTGCAGAGAAAGTCGCGCAGATCAGGCCATGGGATGTAATCAATGCTCACAGGATGCGGATAGGTATTTTGAACCTCGGTTGGGAGCAGCCACGGCGGCACATCCTTGAGCGTCATAGGATCAGGATGTAAGCGCCACTATTGAAATGGATTAGTATAATGACAAGATAGCAAGAGAAGTAGGAACATACCCGCATGAGACGATATGCGAAGAAGTAGACTCCAAAGAGAGTCTCCACACTCGCCATCTCGAAACCTTTAAGGAAGGATGTAAGAAAACATGTGACAGCATTGTCTCCGTATGAGTGAAGGGTCATGTTGGGTAGCGTAGGGTTTCTCGGGAGCGATCGCGCATGGAGCGGATCCTGGGGAAAAGCAGCATGGGTCTCATAGAGTATGGCAAAGCTGCAGTACTCCAGACAGTTGGACTGTGAGTGGTGCTGCACTCCACATCGGCAATCGACATGAGGCGGCTCAGGAAACAAACTTGACAGGGAGGCCGGTACCTCGGTAGGAGGAATGTCATGTTCTGGGCACGGAGGACCAGGTGCTCTACCCGTCGATCGCGTTGCGGGGAAGTCCGGGGTGTCGACACCAGTATCCATCTCATAGGCCTCACCAGGGGTCGACGACGGCCCGGCAAAGACATTGACAGCTGGTCTCTGAGACGACCTTGGCTGCGATGCGAGCATGTCAGCTCCGAGCTGGGGTAGGGTGCGTAGCTGGGCAGAGACATTGTCGAGGTTCTTTCGTATTTGCGCAATATCAGCCTCCATGCGCTCCATGCGCTGCTTGTGCTCCTGTCGGTTCTCCCTGTGTTTGACACGGTCGGCCAGTCGCTTCTGGCTCATCTGAGCCTCTGTGCGGACCCGTCGCTTGGACGAGCCGCTGGGTGGAGACGCAGACATTTAGATAGCGATGATAAAAGATAAGATTAGAGTCGGTTGGGAGAATCCACAGTTGAGCGAGGGGTTGAGTTGTGAGTGAGTGAGTGAGTGTGAATGTGAGTAGTGAGTGAATGTCAACATAAGGGGGCGCGTCGACGTCGACCAGTTAAATAACTTTGAGTGTTTGAGTTCTGACTGGGTCCTTGTCACATCCAGGAACCAGTAGAAGCAGCCTACTAAACTTGGAAGTAAGTCAAGTGTCAGAAATCGAAACCGACACTAGGGGCGGCTGGTTGGTACTGTTGGTGGTACTGTACTGTAGCTGTAGGCAGGATCAGAAGGTGAAAAAAAAAGCAGAGGCCAGTCGAATTCTCTTGGGTGGTGTCTATGACGGGAGGCAGAAACGCGGGGTAAAGCCGAGATGAGCACCACTCTATGCCCTGTTTGTCTTAGTTTTGCAAGGGTTAATAGGGTCCTCAACGAGTTGTTGGGGTGGAATTGTTGATTTTGGTGACCGGGGTTCAGAGGTTGATTGGTCAGCTTCCATGCCGAGGCTTGAGTATCAGGAACTTGACGATGGAAGAGAGTGAGTGTTTGAAACTTACCTTCACTTTATTATAGCAACAGATTCAAACTGCAGGCAAAATCAGTCAAATGTCGTAAATATTCTGCGCCATGCATAGTGGGGACCTGACCCAACAAAAGACCCTGCAGGCAGCAGTCCCATCTTTAATCACGATAAGCTATCGACGTTAGCCTAGCTTGGGATGGTAGCGAATCCTTGTTGGATCATATATCTTTGATAAATTCTATACTAAGGTATTAAAGTACTTTCAAATTAGATAACCCCTCCGAAACGACTGCTATGCTCTGCAATATCATCATCAAAACCGAATTCGTTGGCGTTCGTTGACTCAAGCTTATGTCCATACACAATGATGCTACAACCTGATTAGCACTGCCTAACCAAGTTTTAAACAACTTACAAAGACCTGGCCCAAGTCCAACCCTTTTCTAGGACATTGAATTCAATCGGGCAGTTGGCGGGCACCCTACTTTCGTGTCAGCGAGTTGTTGAATTAGAGGAAGTGGTAGCTTACATGCTTGGCTGAGTTGGACCAAGATCCACGCCAATCACCTTTGAAGATTAGCTGATGATCTTACTATAAGTGCGTCTATGCACTTCTGACTCAGGAACTGTGTCGACTTAATCACTCGTCAGCTCAATGTCTTTCGCTTTCTGGAAGGATGACCAACCATACTCAATTGCCCAGAATCCTGTACCAGACCCAGATCAAGAACTGTATCCTCTCCAAACTTAATCATGAATCGCATCACGTGCAGAGTGAGGCCTTATTTTCGGTGCTCATGAAATGATAAGTTCGACTACTTTCAATATGATGCTGGAGAACACTTGATCGTAGAGAAGCGAAGGAGTCCGTGATGGACTGGTAAATGGGAGTAGTCAGGCTTAAAATACCTGGGTTAAATTCACTGCAAACAATCTATTCTGCATCGGCAACGGTATTAGCGTACTGATTATCGGTTAGTGTTCGGCCAGATCATTCTCTAGGAATTTGACAGACAATAATACCAGCCTCTTGAGGCTCTTGATGCTTTTGCGAATTCATTTGGGGTAAGCGAATCTGCTCAATGGAACAACTGCAGATTCGGGTTCCTCGTTCTTGAGCAAATTTTGAACAATTGTGTTCGTAAGCTTCTGCCGCCGATCACGTCGCTAAGCATAACTTCGCAGGTTCCCTTCTGTCAAGCGTTATTCTCTCGAATCCCAGTTTCAAATCCCTGTTTCTCAAAAGTGGCAGAATGAAAATGCATGAAAGAGCCAATGTTTGTATCTTATCCTCCAATTCGCAAGTCTGTCACCGTGCTGCTACTTCCGAGAATACGATGAACGAATTTAGTATTCCAGACGTAGACAAGGGGCAATCTAGAAAGTAGTCCCAACCCCAGAATTATTCTTACTCTCATCAACTGTTTCACCACGAAAACTCGTGCCCAGTAACCTTCTCAGAAAACTCCCACAATTTCTCAGCCTCGCTGCCCGAAACCGCGAGCGGATTAGCCCCAATGCTGATCTGACAGTCGCCAAGATATGCTCCGTAATTCTCGCTTCCATGATAAGTTTCACCGACGCCGTTGGCCAGCTTGGGATCCAACGCAGCGACAAGACTAGTTGAACCACCAGCGCCTAGCGACTTGGAACTATATATGCCTTTCTTAGCCAATTCAGCAGCCGCGTCTAAAGTTTCCTGTGGAAAGCTCCTTCCCAGTTCAGTCTGAATGACCCCGGGGTTGACGCCAAGCGACAGTATACCGTATTTGTCAAACAGGCGCTTATTGGCTCCAATACCGAAGAGGACGTTGGCGACCTTGCTACGATTATAGCCGTCCAAGGGAATGTAAGTTGCTTCTTCGGCGTTGGCATAGCCCCAGAGTTTGAAAAACTCATAGTGAAGCTGCTCCTCTTCGGGAAGATCCTTGTTCTTTTTGTCAAAGTTTATGTCACTCCACCGCATGGTTGAAGTCATTGGCGATGCAGAGGTGACGTTGACGATTCGCACTGATCCTTTTGGTTTCCCTTCAGCTGCTTTGATAAGCTTGGGCATGAGAAGACAGGTAAGAAGCCAGTGGCCGATGTGGTTTGTTGCAAGGTGCAGCTCAATACCCTCCTTGGATAGAGTGCGCTCTTGAACGCCCATGATACCGGCACTGTTGATGATCAAGTCAATAGTAGGCACATCAGTCCAAGATAAAGCCTCTTTAGCTGTATTATTGACGGACTCCTGGCTGGATAGGTCCACCTCCAAGAACCGGTAGTCAACGGCCGGGAAGTTGGCCTTGAGCTCATCGATGCTCTCCTGAGCTTTGGCTGGGCTTCGGCCGGCAAGGATGAGGCGTGCAGGAGATTGGGAGGACTTGGGATGGTTAGACTTGGTGAGGTTCTGGTGAGGAGGTTACTTACAAATGCATGCGCAGTTGAGAATCCGATGCCGCCGCGGTTCACACCAGTGACAAGAATTGTTTTCCCACGGATGCCGTCAGCGAACGCTTTAGCAACGTCGATGGCTTCGGTATGAGCACCGAAATCCTCATGTGTTATAGAAGCCATGGTAAGAAGAAAGTTTCAGAAAGTAGTTGAAATGTAAGAAGATTTGGGCAAGGATGAAGTAGTCGAATGTGATTGCTATGGATGTGTCTGATTCTTCTACTTTGTTTGAGGGCGAACAACCTCCCATTTTATACTTGGGATAGTCCTCAAGGTTGATTCCAAGTTTGAAGTCATTCCAATATCTACCAATAGAAGACTTACTACCCTATCTGGAAAGGTTAACTATACAATCGTCAGCTCTCGTAGTTTGTTGTATGGAGCACTGTACAGCCACGACCCACCTTGGCCAATGGGAGACATGCTACTCAATTCGGTTAGAAGATCAAACTATTGTCGGAGTCTACTGTAACAAAATCTCGAAACTTAACGGAATTAACGGCATTACTGAAGTGGTTTTTAGATGTGTTGGTCTTAACTCCAGAGCTTGTTTACTACAGATCAACTAAACGCACTTGGTCCCAGAGCATCTGGCCCGGTTTGTCATGGATAGCATTCAACCACGGAAACCTGGTCAAGTAACTTCGTGCTCCATCCCACGTTGTTACGCCGAGCACAGAAGCTGTCTCTCGTAATCGTGGAACGATCCATCTCTGATCCTCACCCTCCGAGACCGAAATTCCTCCCATAACTAAAAACCAGAGGATGAGCTCATCTGCTTCATCGCCCAGCCCTCCTCCCAGTATATCTCTAACACAGCTTGCAATAAGTCCCGGTTTGACCATCCGACTCTGATTGTTAGACCAGTAGATGGATAACATAAATATTATTAATCCAAAATGATGGGCGGAGTGAATGTCAGATTTTCGCCTGGATTCATCTAAGGTCCGAAATTGGAGAAGGCGGTAACAAATCGATATGAGAAGTTCTTGGAACTCTAGAAGGTTAAGAGGCGGTTTATCCATGTAATTGTTCAAAAGCCTACACATTTCCATCGTGTCGAGGAGCACACCTTGAAGAGCTGGATCGAGTCGGTTGTGTCGAACAGAATATGCCTCTGAGTCGTGCTTCCAGTTGAATCCTCTAGACGCCAGAACTTCTTGTATTTCGTCCATACGATCGCGGTTGAATATTGGACGTCCACCCTGTTGCATACAGAACAGGATATCCGTCCTTTTGCATCAAGAATGTTAGAAAAGGTTCCAATTGAGCCTTTACTTACTCACCTGCAAATTTTAACCGCTACAATGACTTCTTTGATTTGGTCAAGTCCGCCACGAAGGTCTACTATCTTCTTTAGACCCATCATATGCACCTCTGCTGCAAAATGCTGCTGAGCTACTTGCTCCTGATTGATAAGAGCCATGATGACTGTGAGTGTATGATCAGATAAGGCATCTTCACCCTCAAGCCTCTTTTTGACTTGGGCAAGTGTTTGAGATAGACATGAGATGGTGTTCGGACAGCCATAACCTCCGCCTAGAAAGGTTTCGTTGGACGCTTGTATTAACACTAGAGAACACTCGTAGGCTAGGAGTTGTAAGCACTGGGTAGGTATAATCGAGGCGTACAACTTACCAGCTTCGCCGGAGAACATAATCTCGAGCCACTTGAATTTGTCCTCGTGAAGAGAAAATCCAAGTTGAACGGGATATATAATGCCAGAGATGACGTTGAAAACTGAGGTGCAAGGGCTAGTCAGTACCAGCTCGAAGAAAGGGACAGACGGCACATATCGAGTACTCACAATCATAAATTGCTTTACTAGCAGTCTTAGTTACCGGGACAGGGAACGAAAAAGTAAGAAACGGGTTGCCGATAGGTCTGGCGACCTTGTTGATGTGCCGTGGTTGAGCGACCTGGCTAAGCCTCGATGGTCGACGTAGCGTTTTCCCTGCATTCTTCCCCTTCATTACATGACGGCGCATAAGCTTTTTCGAGGTTCTATTAGCATTCAAGCCATCTACGAAGAAGAAATTCTGCTCCATTTGAGCTTGCTATTTGTGTGTAATCGTCAGGTTGTGGAAAATGATGTAACTGGTGATAAGCAGCTCCACATGTAAGTAAGCACTAAGCATGGCTCCAAAACTTCGCATAAACGATGGGATTAATTGCGGAGGGACCATTTTGTTCATGTTTCTGCTCGTAACTCATCTTCTCATTTTTTTTTTCTACATACTCTACATAACAGGCATCGCCAACACGAGCCTCTCAAACAACTCCTCGTCTCTCATAATACAGGCAGAAGCTATTTACAGTTCTTCCACCTACTGCTCAACGGAGCCACAAGGGCCACCGTGAGCGTGAGAGTGTGCACTAGATCGCTTGAAGATCTGAGCACGGTCGGCGTCCCATCGTCGAGTGTTGTGGTTCACCTTAGGCAGGCCCTTCCAGGACTTGGCGTACTTGGCAACAGAGTAGGCAATAGCCTGGGTGTTGACGAGGAAAGCCTCCTTGTTGAGGTTGTTGATGTCATCGCCAGCCTTGTGGTAGTTGATGTCGTAAGCGACACCAGCCTCACCACCGAACTTCTTAGCCTCCTCCTCAGTCTTGAGCTGCTCAGCACCGGTGAAAAGGCCGCCAGAGGGAATGCCATTCTCAATGAAGGCAGCGTAGTCAGAGCGACCGCTGAACTCAGAAGGGACGGATGCGAGACGCTTAGTCTTGAAGAAACGCTCAAAGTCCTTCTCAATGGTGTCAGAGCCAGCGGGACCAGTGAGGTTGAAAGCACTGCCATCGCCATCGTAGATACCATAGATGTAGTTGGGGCTGGCAATCTGAAGCATATTTGTTAGTATCTGTTTTTCAAAAACGAGGCAAAATCAACTTACCATATCAAAGTTGAGGTAAGCACGGATCTTGGCAATCTCAGTCTCGGAACTGTTAATGCTCTTGATGTAGTGGTAAGATCCAAGTAGACCGAACTCCTCAGCACTCCAGAAACCAAAGCGAACGGCGTTCTTGACGCGGTACTTGGTGAGAGCCTTGGCAACGTTCAGGATACCAATGATACCGGATCCATCGTCGTTGATACCGGGGCCAGCAGCCACGGAGTCAGAGTGTCCTCCAAGGACAAGAACGTTGTCGTGGTCACCCTCCTTGGTCTCAGCAATGACGTTGTAGGTAACACGGTTCTCGGTGGTAGCCTCGACCTTGAGGTCGACCTCGACATCACCAGCCTCGAGTTTCTTGAGAATAGCCTGACCGTCCTCCTGGCTAATGCCGACAATGGGAGCGAACTCGCCAAAGGGCTCTCCGAGAGTACCGGACAACTCTCCGGGAACGTTGTTGTAGACGATGACAGCTGCGGCTCCAGCGGTCTTGCCGTTGGAAGACTTCTGGGAGAAGGGGCATGTACCTCGCTGGACAAGGACGACCTTGCCGTCGGAATCAGCGGGGAAATCGCTGGCCTCACATCCAAGGTTGGCAGCCTTGACGAGAGGACCGGATGCCTCGCCAGCAGGGGTGTAAGTCATGATGGTAGCCTCGACTTCATCTCCAGCAACCTTGAGCTCAGCGGTACCAGCGGAGTAGATCTCAGTGAAGGGCTGCTTGACCACATTGTAGTAGTTGAGCGACTTCAGGGTCTTGTAGAGGTAGTCAACAGTGGCGTTGTGGCCAGCGCCACCAAAGACACGGGTCTTGCCATTGGCATCTGCAATGTCCTGGAGCTTCTGGGCACCGGCGATGAGGTCCTTGGTGTTGATGTCCTTCTGGAGCTTTAGCTCGTTGACCAGAGGCTTTTTGGAGCCAGCGGCGCTGGCAGCCAGGGCAAAGATGGGAAGGGAGAGAGTAGAGTACTTCATCTTGACCAAAGACACAAGATTAGACTACAACTATCAGAGAAGAGAGAGGAGTGAGGAGCCAAGATAATATTTGGAGCGCAAGGAGTTGATATTTATACTTGATACTCTTACCAATCTATGTGCGGAATTCCAAGCTCGCTGTGCAACAAAGATCCAGTTAGTGATAGTATCTGCACGGCACTTCTGCATTGCACAATATACCATGCACCAATCACCATCAAAGTCAGACCACGGCGCGGACCCAAAAGAGGCAGTTCCAGGGATCACCGGGCGATCGAATCTTGGCATCCGCACCTCTTCCCCGCAGGAACTGCCTCTTCCAGGAACTAGCGCCGACTCAAATCCCACGTCGTCTGGAACTTTTGGAGTATTCGCCAGTCTGGTCTATGTTGATAAGGGCAGGTCGCAAGGGGCCTGATTACTTGGCGGGGCCATAGAGATAGCAGATAGAAGCACAGAGTGGGACAGGATAGTCTGTCCGCTACGTTAGTTCCTGGGCACTAAGCAATAAGCATCATTCTACGCTTATACGTCGTGACGGCAGGGATGTGTGATATCAGTTCTCTATCTTGCCACCACAGCCACCGCACAATGAACTGATTGTTCTGGGCGGAAATGCTCCGGTGAAGTGTACTTCCCCTCTTTTGACTGTGCAACCTCGGTAGAAGAAATACATAGATCGTTGCGGATAGATTTGGTCATACCTGTTGTGTTCTTGTCTCACCGATTCTTGTGGCGTACGAGCATGGGTCAGTAAGGCTAAGCGTGAACGCCCATGGCCAAAGATAAGAACCATGTCATTGAATTGAGTTGTGCCACAATCGGGAAAAGCATAATTGTTACCAGATTAGTAGTTGATTCCCGATACCGTGGCTATCGTTACGACGATCGCGCACTGAAACTAGCAGGTAGGTTTAATTCGATCGAGTGTTGCATTGCGTTTTTCAACTGCACCTAACAGAATTTCGTGCAATGATCTGCTAGCTCGCTGAGGGCAACTGTAACCCAGCCTTGTGAGGCGAATTGAGTTTGTGGATTGATGTGACACTGCGGGAATACACACAAGATGGGAGAGGGTCTAAACATACCCCATACTGCACTGTAACCGAGCGATGATCACGAACCACGGCAGCTAGAAAGGCCATTGGGCTATTCCAGCTGGGATTGAGGCAATCCAAATGTCGCTAAGCTAAGATGGTGTGAAGTAGAACTGGGAGGCGATCCGGTTTGCTGTAGCTAGGATCCAGTCTTCCTGTCAGACAGACATTATGCAGTTTCATCGATCAAAGAATGCTGACGAACTGCATACCTCTTGGCTGCTCGAACTCAACTCTCATCTGAACTACATTCGGTTTAGCCCGCCACCGTCTTGTTGCTTCGCTTATTCATGGAAGTATACAAGATCGGTTGGCTAGGGGGTTCAGCAAAAATCCGGACTCCCTCTGCTAAATAGTTTAACTACGATTATTAATTGCGACATCATCATAAAGCACAATTTTATATAATATATATATTAAGAATCGTTAAAGCTTAGACTATAAGATTATATAATTCTTTTGAATTTTATTAAATTATAATCTAAGCTATAATTTCTAGCATCGAAGAGCTATACCTCTACTCTCGATTATCTCTTGTACCCGAGGGCTGAGCATCCGTTCGGCTGAGGCGTTTCTACTTGCTATATTGATTTTCTGTACCGCCGTGCTACCGCAAGCCACAAATATTCGTACGTTGTATCAGGTTTTACATGGTCTTCTTCTTCTTGCTCGATTTCATCTATTATTTCCGCATTATTTTGGTTTTGTCTTGAACAGAAAAGTGTTTCTAAGAATAGGTAGATAAACTTCATCCTGCATAATAGACAGCCATTTGCCCGGACCTCAAACCCAACATTAGAGTTTAGATGCAAAATAGCATCCCTTTGAATTTAGAACCACTACATTTCCAAGCCATTAGGCCCTCAAATACCAGTTTGTCTGTCAAGATGAACAGTTGGTGCTGCCTGATGATTCTGCCGTCTTCGACCGCCCCGTGTAGCAGTTCAGGCATATCTATACGGTAGTCTGACAATCCATAAGCAACGCTGCTATCTTCTTTATCTAAACATTCAAGATGGAATTTGCACACGAAGTCGATGGTCCAAAAGTCCATATACCTCTCGATATCATTCTCTTGATGATTGAACATCTGATTCCTGACTCTGCAGGCCCTCGACCCATCCTCCCAGCTGACCATGAAGCCACCAAATCGCTCCTCGCATGTACAAGAGTCTCCAAGACAATTTATCCCTTTGCATCAAGACTTATCTGGCAAAACTGCATCTACATCGAATCGGTGAAAAGAACCCAGGCTTTTCACAAGTTCGTCACTCAAAAGAGCCTCATCACCGGTCAAACACCATGGGAAGCCTACGGCCCGACAAGAATGTTTCTTTGTCCGTTCTCTTTCGCTACTAGTCCCATAAGCCCAGTATTTCTACCACAAGCATATTCGCCAAATCCAAGTATCCCACATGGTTCTATGGAATATCATGACCTAGATGGGGCTGGTCTGGAGTCCATTCCTAGCAGTCCAACTATTGAAGATTCGCCACGCCCACCACCAGACGACACAAACCCATCCCCAATAGACTATACACAACACCAATCACCAACAGACGGCATACGATATCAGTCCCCGACTTCCCCTGCCTACTCTCCAACTTCTCCGGCTTATTCACCTTCCTCTCCTACTGCGTACTTTTCGCCGCGCTCACCCGTGTGGTCTGATCTCCATGACCTCCCGACAATTCGGCTCATCAACGAGATTCTCATCACTCTTGCTCCAGTACTCAAGATCCTGATTGTGGATATGTCTCTACGAAGTCTATTCCCTGAAGATGATGACCAAGGAGTGCGCAAACTCCTTAGACAAGGTTTTGAGGCATTAGTCAACGTTGAAGAGCTTGTCAGTGTGGATGATTACCTCTATCTCGATACCGAAGTAAATAGCGTTGAACCTCAGGTGTGGACTATGTGGCCGAGGCTTCGTCGTATGGCTCTTTACAATGTTCGAATTGACGAGAGCCTCTGCAGTGAAATAGCCTCATGCCCACAGCTAGAAATGATCGTTTTATCAAAAGCAAACACATGGCCAGGGGGTCCACACCGAGAGGATATAAAGGAGCATTGGTCGAAAGTAGCTGATTTTAAACAAGTCACGATAGCATTCGTGGACTGGCTCTGTCGCCTGCCCGATTTTAAGCCCTACGTTCCTCATTGGCACGAATTGGACCCTCAGAACAAACTCTGTGTTCTAACCGTGCCACATCTTCCACCAAATGGAGAGGATTATGGGGAAGATCCTACGGTTTGGGCTACCCTTCCGGACCGGCTCAGTCAGGCTTGGACCAGGGAGCGGGCCTTGAGTGGTACTCTGTGGAGTGTTGTCAAGGCGGACAATAACTTCACGTATACCAAGAGGGGTCAAACAACGTGAACTACCGAAGAGTCGGATCCTTCGGGATTTTTTATCGTTATGGTATAGAAATATGTCTTTGCTCATCCGAAATTGTTTCACCATTCGACGTATTACGAATATCATGCTTATATAGAGACGCTATACTCAAGACCAATTGAAGGGAAGCCCTACAGAGAATCGTTTCTCTCAATTCTGTGACCTTGACCTTGACCATCACTCAGAAAGTTTTGCGATAAGTCTTTGTTCAATTTCGCTACAAATTAACCCAACCAAGACATTATCACAAACATCTAAAGCACTCAATCACCCAGCGGGTAAGGATGGAGCACCTGTCCGTAAAAAAGCGACGCGTCCTTTGAAGCCAAAAACACATAACTTGGCGCAATCTCACTTGGCTGTCCAATACGACCCAACTGCGATTGTTTTCCAAACCCTTCCATTTGCTCTGCTGGTCGTGAAGCCGGCTGGAGAGGTGTATGCACTGGTCCCGGAGCGACGGCGTTGACCCTGATGCCCTTCTTGACAAGCTGCTTGGACAGCGATTGAGTGAATGATGTAATGGCGCCTTTTGTAGATGCGTAGTCGACCATGTGGGCTGTGCCTCTGAATGCGACTGTGGAAGTCGAGTTGATGATGCTACACTCATTAGCCGAGTTCATATCCAGACAAGAGGGACACTTACGAGCCACCAGTTTCCATGTGCTGAAGAGCATATTTGGTCATGGCAAAAATCTGGAGGATATTGCTTCGGAAAGTACTCTCGACATTGTCCAGGTCAATGTCCTTGAAGTCTTCGCACATAAACTGTTTCGCAGCGTTGTTGACCAAGACGTGAATCTTGCCATACTCATCAACGTGCTTCTGTACGGCCTTTTTGCATGTCTCATTGTCCATCAAGTCGCCTGCGACGAGAAGGCATTTATGACCTTCTTTCTCGACCATCTTCTTAGTCTCTTCTGCATCCTCTTGCTCTTCTGGGAGATACACGATTGTCACGTCTGCGCCTTCGCGGGCAAAGAGGACAGCAACTGATCGACCAATTCCGGAGCTGTGGCTGTTAGCAAGAGGCTCAATCAGCGGATATTGTCTGAACTAACTCTCCACCAGTAATGAGAGCTTTGGTGCCCTCGAGCTTGTTGGCAGCTCGGTACTCGTGAAACTCATTCTTGCCTTCAAGCTTGGTAGACTCGCTTGTCGGCTCCATGGCCTTTTCAGTTCTAAAGCGAGCAATTAGACCTTAATTCCGGTAAATAAAATGATCGGGTGTGCATACCCTGGGAGGTTCTGCGCCTGTGCCACAGGAACAGGCTTGAATGAGCCGCTTTCTCCAGCTTGCGACATGTTGGCGTGGAGGTAGAATTAATAGAGGGGAGTTTAGTAAATTGAACACTCGTCAAGTAATACGTTGGACACAATACTTTTGCATTGTTTGAGAAAATCGGTGCGTGATCAGGGCTCATCAAATATTTATACCTGTTTTCAATGATGTCAGTCTGCATCGAGATTCATCCTGCAAAGTCGCGGGGTTGTTGCGCATCATGATCGCATCACTACCTACTGTGGCACATGTCAGCCAACCCATTGCTTACTGCAAAACTTACAACTTCGATAATAATTATTTATATTCTTATGGTGGAATCTTCACCAGTATAAATGGACCATTTCTCTATTTAAAGTCATCTACGGCCTGTAATTAACCACCGAACCAAATGTATCAGATTGTCCCCAAATGCCCTCCCTCAAACAAGACAGCTGCACAATCTGTGAATGGTCCACAAACAGATTCACATCCGTTCCGAACTCCCTGATATACCAATTAAACACCTTTGGATCCGCAGCCTCAAACATGACCTTTTCTTGCGGTAGTTCCCTCAAGATCTGTTGAATCACGTCCGTCCTCCAGCTCTTGACGTTCTCAGTAATGCCCTCGCTCTCAATCATGATGCGCTCCACTCCAGCGTCGATAAATCGCTTGCCCATGTGGATAATCTTGGACGGATCAGACGTCCCCAGTGATGAGAGCTCTGAAGCTTCTGTGTCGCCGCCTGCGCCGAATTGAATGCCGCACTCGGGCTTAGCGATGAGGCCTTCTGCGTGGACCTTGTCGACAATTAGAAGCCAGTCGTCTTGGGGAATGGAGAGGAAACCTGATGAGATTTCTATAACGTCGAGGCCGAGCTGCTTGCATTTCTTGAGGTATTGATCCACGGCCCAGGCGGGATCAGATTGTAGAAGAACGTGCTCCATCCATCCGCCCTAACACGAAGGTCAGTGAATATCCCGAGATACCTTGTGTGGAAACCTACTGTAGATACATAGACATTGTATTCATGAGCAAGGTTGATAAGCTCTTTTAACCTCTCTTCTGGGAATAAAGAAAAAGAACCACCAGCAAACTTGAGTCCGTCTACATGATGGCCCATCATTCACGTTATTAGCGACAGAACTTGGAAGGGATCAGGTACACTCACGTTTCTAGGACATCCTGCAGATATCGCTTCCCCATTGCTGAATAATACGGCCCTCGGATCTCAGTTACACCAACCGATCGGGGCTTTGGTGGGCGGCTATTATGACGAATAAACCCAAACCCTTTCTCTTTGTCTTCTAGAAGGATGGTAGCAGGAGTTCTAAGTTGATGGGACATCGAGAATGACCGAGCGGCAGCTTTGGGGCTTGCGATTGAAGCTCGCCATGCTGGGCGGGCGGCTTTGAGCAGGCTAGTGTGTGACATTATTACAAAAGTCAGATACAATCAAGAGGTAAATTTCTTTGTCTCAATGTTATGGTGCTGTTTGTCTTCTCTCCATCTATGTCGTCGCGGTCTCTTAAAGGATGATACACTGGAGTGATATCATGATGATGCACCTGTGATATGCTAGGAACGCAACTGAACCCCCAGATTTTGCGTCATAGGAGACATCTGCCGAAGAAAATCATGCCATAAAGTTACTGATTATCCAAGTGCTGTTGATAAAGATCCCGGCTTTGACGGGGATGTCCACCCGGGTCGAAGCCCGGTGCTTCGGCCGGTCGCCGTCTTTGTGGATACACCCACCCCGGCGACATGCATGATATCTGATGTCGAATTCTCATGTGCTCAGATTACGTATCTCACTCGTTATTTTAATACAATTTCTTCTTCTTTATAGGCGACGTAATTCTTCGCGATAAGGATAAAAACAGTCAATAGAATTGTTAAAACATACAAATGAGGGCCCACGATAATAAATAATATTAGGCCGCCATCCCAACTCTTAGTCAACTCTTCTGTCAAACACAAATAATCACGTTCATATCAAGGCACTTTAGCCTTTCCCTTGCTTCAAGTCCTACCCGACACAATACTTGAAAGCGACTGTCTATCAGGCGGTACAAAAGCCTCCCTTGCCTCAACACTCCACCACAACTGAGGCGAGTAATAAACCAACGGCAAATCCTCATAAGCAAGATACGAGCTCCCCTTAGCAAACTCCTCAAAAGAAACCAACCCCTTCTGTCCAGCCAACGCAATCTGAATTTGCTGCACCCAAAACATACCCTGTGTCAATCCCACCCGAGCAGAAATCTCCAACGCTGTCGACGAAGCCAACGACGCATCACCTCTCTTTGTACTTGTAGCAGGAGACTTACTCTCTCCAGATAAACGCTTGTATAGAAAGCGTAAAAGACTTGCGTGGCTTGCGACATTGACTTCCTCTTCTGGCATAAGCTTCGCTTCGTCGATGAGTACCGCGGCGAAGAAATCTAGATCTTCACGAGGGGGTAAATTCGAAGATGTGGTGGAGCGATGACTTATAGCGTTCACCATCTGCGAGCGAGCAAGTTCCATCCTCGCCTGAGAAGGCATGCCAAAAACATTTGGGAGAGCTTTCTTGTCAGGATTGACAAAGCTCATTCGAGCCGGGATGCTTTTCCAGGTAGATGGTGAGTAGTACTGGCGCCATTCGTCGCCTGTAATGTTGAAAAGGGATTTAAACGCTTCAAAAGTAAGAGCCGTGACGGATCCGTCGAATTGGCTGCGCTTAGAAGAGGGTTCTACTTCCAGTGAACGAAGATAAGCATGGATGATCTGTATCCAAAAGTATGCCTGTGTCTCCGAGTATGGAGGAACGGAAGAATCCGAAGCACGAAGGCGCATTGTAGACGACTGTAGAGCTTCAAGTGCTTGCTTTACAACGCCTCCTCGTCTAAGTTTTGATGAGAGCGTCTTTTGAACCACAGAAAATGCGAATCGCGGCAGTCGATCAGCATCAGCTACAGCACGCTGCTGTTGCGAATGCTCATTGGAGGTGTTTACTTTCGTGATCGTAGGAAGAGGCTGTATATCTGGAAGATGCCAGTTCTCTCGAGCTTCTGGCGTGAAGAGTAAGTCCTTGGAGTAGTAAGACCTCCATAGCCCAGACTTCATGAGACTTGGTGTTGAAAGAAGAATGTCTGTGTACTCGTTCCTGGCAGGAAATTTTCCAAGGCTCTTGCTCGCTTGGTAATTGATAGAAGCGATCTGAATCTGATGAAGCCAGAATATGGTCATCGTTCTGGACATTATTAGTGGCCAGTGCATAGATAGGTGTTATGGGGGAACGTACTTGTGTGCAGTATTGCGAAACCTCTCTGGGTTTCCCTCGCGCAGTCGATCAAGGTGAGCCATAAATTCATCAGCACATTCTAGTAAGCCCAAGCCTCTAGAGAAGCAATCATGCATGACAAAAAAGCCTGCTCTAAGGTGAGTGTAGTGATCCCAAGACGAAAGGCTTCCATTCATGAAGGATTCCCAGAAGCTTTGCGCATCAAGACTGTCGGTACTCGCTTGTTTGATCCGCTCAATGAGCTCCTCTTCACTCGGCCCATTCTCCATTTTCGCTATCTCTGTCTTTGTATCCAGCGCAGGCTTCTTTGTCTGTTGCAGCGTCTGTCTGATCTCATCCATAGCAGGATGGAGTTGCTCACCAGATGTCGCACTTAGGCCAGGATGATTCAAGATCTTAATATCAAGCCTTTCGGCATATGGTTTAATCTCTGATTCCAACCGAGCTTTCAAGTCCTTTATGACGTTATCTCTTTCCTCTGGTGATAGAAGATCTTGCTTGTTGAATAGGATAAACATGTGCTTCGCGCCATGCTCCATCATCATCTCGGCTGCCATGCGGAGATACTCAAGAGAAAAGTCGATTCTGTCAGGGTCCAAATCCTCACAGCTCTGAATGAAGATGACAAAGCGATCTTTGAGCATGTAGTGCCGAACAAGTGGTCTGATCTTGTCGCATCCTATCCAAGGACCGTTAGCAGAGAGCGCGGGCAGTTAGCAAGGTTTGGTCTCACCTCCAACGTCCCAGAGAGTGACTTTGCCGCCATCGGGATACTCAAGAGTCTCGACATTAAACCCAATGGTCGGAATAGTCGTGACAACCTCTCCCAACTTCAACTTATAGAGGAATGTAGTTTTGCCACACGCATCGTTTCCGAGCACAAGCCCAACATGTTCAGGGCCTCCAAAGAGCCAACGAGCAATCCCTTAACTTGTCAGCGTTTTCGAGTAGATATTCGGTCAAGACTTACGCATGATGGGTTATGGTATAAATGATTGAGTTGTAAGTTGTTCACACAGGCATAGCTGGGTGGATATATACTGTCCTAAATCGCTGCCTTCGACAAGTGGGGAGCTGAAGCTAGACGTGGCTTCAAGAATCTGCCTTATCCAGTTCAGCTTCTCAAAATAGTTGCGCTAACTAGAATACGCCAGCCTGTCAGATTCTAAGCAAAACTCTAGTATGATTGAGGCGATGGCTTTGTCTCGGCGTTGTGTCCAAGCATTTGTACATGATTTGGTCCAGGTGGCAGGTGTTTCGAGGGTAGAATTCACAAGACATGCGTATCCAACACCAATACAACACGAACGCAAGAACCTCAGTAGGTAGGGAGTATTCAAGACACCTTCACGGCGCTTGATCTTGGGTATCTTATTTCCATACTTAATCAACGGACCCAGCCAACGCAACAGCGCTAAACCTCAAATCCGCACCTTCACGCTCCAAGAACTTGAGCGCGCCCAAGTGCAATCCCTTCGAGCTCAACACATCCTCATTCTCCTCCAAATCACCCCGTCGAATAGGTCCCTTTCGTCGTCCATCGAGCTCCCACAATCCACCGTCGGTTCCCTTGGCAAAGCAGACATAGTGCAGCTCGACGTCATCCTCGGCAGCCGGCGCGGGCGTGTCGCCTTGGGTAGCAGCCTCCTTGTGAGCCGTCGCGAGATCGGGTGTGGTTTCGAGAACCTTTGCGCGGCCGTGGGGATCGAGAGGGTGGCTCTTCTTGATGAGGACGTCGAGGGTAGAGTCCTCCTCTGTGAGTTTATCAGCCAGCCTATCCTGAAACGTGCAAACACTAGAACATACCAATAAAGTTTCGCGCATTTCCGTTACTCACGGCATGCAACAAGCCCATAAGACCACAAGCGTTACGAATCGTCTGTGGCCACCACATCACAGGCTCCGTATCTCCCTTTCCCTTGTACTCATCGGTCAAGCTATCCTCTGCCATGCGGTGGCTCTCGTAGACAGCGCTAACGGGGAATACGAGCAGCAGTGCCAGCGCAGGGCGGGGGATAAATGCGAGAAGGTCGGGGTCGGTCAGGGAGTAGACGTCGTGCATCGCGAGAGCATTAGAGACGCCGAGCTTGTGAATGAGCGTCGTCATGAGCTCGGGGTTGGCCTCGAGAGGGATGAACGCCGGGCGCGAATCGGAGGGGTTGGGGTCTGTTGTTGAAGACATTTTGTGCGGTTTTGATGTTGTTGCGGTGTCGTAGAGGAGTCTCGAGACGTGTTGATGTGATTATCGTGAGTTTGAATGATGACCAAGCTGAAAGAGCTATGCCTGAAGGTAGGAGTAGAGCCCCACGTTTGGCGGGGCTTGCTCTGCACTGATGACGTCGCCTAAAAACATCTCGAGTAGGCCTCTAAGCTTCCACCTGAATCGCTACTTGCAATAAAAATCACGCATCACATTTGTGTGTTTGGACAATTTAAAAGACTATGGCCCAAGTAACTACTTAGATCATCGTTGTTTCAATATCTATTGATGACATTTGAGGGATTTGCAAACAAGATAAACAAAATAAACAAAACATTGATCTGCATGATTGTCTGTAGAGTAACATCACAATCTCAACGCCATCTACCAAGCAATCTATCTACGACAATACCACATCAAATCCCGCCTGATTCAACCTCATTTTGTGGCCTCACCAATCGCATCAAAGCAAAGGTCAAACATCAGCCTTAGTGGCTGATCACATTCTCCTAGAAGTTTCCTAGCGGCTCGATCATCGCTGCCACGCTGACGCCTATTTTAGTTCATTGTCCGGCTCGACACCAAATCGTTAGTTTGGCTTGTCAACTGACACGCGTAACGTCGCGTACAGAAACGGATTTATCTCAATTAAAACTAGACAAATGGAGTTGGGTTAGTGGTGACTTATCATCCGGACTGTCTTCCACCCGAAAAAAGCAACATCCTGAACAATAATAACGTGCTATATAGTATCTAGGCGCATATAAACAAGTAATATATGAAACATTAAGATGCAACATGAGCCTCAATCTCTCATTTACATATCAAATCCCTGCTATTCTTCAACTTCACCAATTACACCTCCGGACTATTTCATCCCATCTTCAAAACCTTCATGCCACTAACAAACGATAGCAAACCCGACCACAATCTGGCCCCAACACAAGCGGGGGCACCGGTCTCCGCACTAGCCACGAGGTGATTGAGATCTACTGCTGCAATGTGACTTCACCAAATGGATACCGAATTTATTAGTTCCGACGTGTAGCAAAAACACCAAGTTTTTGTTCGTGTTGCTGAGTCGGACAAAGTGATAGGTAACATTATTGGTCATGGTCAATATTAGCCATGATACAAGCACAAACACAAACACAGGCACAAGACACATGGCCAATTTCTCACACCAGTATCACCATAGAACTCAAAGCAGAAGCGGCCCGTTCCCGCGTTTATGTAACAACGTCGTGGCCATTTCTTCATTATAACAGTAAAAACAGACCATTGTAACCTCGTCCAAATGAACATCCACTGACTCGGATGCCTGCATTTATTGCTTCAGACGATACTACAATACTAATACAGTCCCATCCATCGCTTCGTCGCTTAACAAACAGCACCCTCAAGGATTCCCTTGCTCCAAACCCACGCTTTTGAAACCCAAATCCCTACTACCGCCCATCTCCTGATCTATGTTTTCCTTTTTCCCTTTTCCCTCCCCTCTTTTCCAAGATTTTGACAGTTCCCAAGATAGCGGATACCGGTAAAAAGTCTGGTTCAAGGATAGACCGGCGCGTCTCTCCACGTGGACTCGAAACATGACTCGGTAAGGGTAGACCATCAAAACGGTCTCGTCCGTTGCTTACATTCAGGCGAGTATCAGGTAACAGTAACACTTGGGGCCGGGACTTCTAGTTTGAGAATCCTCTTCGTCGGTAGCACTGATGACCCCAGTCGAGGCCTACGGAACTCGGGTAATGGCCACACCGTTTGAGTCTAGAAGATGGCGTCAGTCGTTTGATGCCCCTCGGATAGTAGCTCAAACAAGCCGTTTTTTGCCTCTTGTCAAGTCAGGAGCCAATGGTACATGATAAAAGCCTCTTTATTCGACAGCATCTGATCTCTCGTGGCACTCTTGTCGCCATGTTTGCCCCTGAGTGAGATGTGGTCCCTGCATCAGCCTGTTCCAGGGAGGGGAATAGAGAGTTCAGGGGTGCTGCAAGTCAGACGCCCCTGATCCTGGGGGTCAATCGGCCACTCTCCCGCAGTGCTACTTGACGATCCAATAGAAGCATTTGTTGTAGGTTTGTCTCATTGATAGGAATTGTATGTCTTGTTACGAAGCTTAAAGACACTGCAGTGAATGGTATTCTCATCATTCACAACCAAAGCAAGGAGTCATGATCAATCCCCTCAATAACTTGGCTTGGCTTGCATTGATTTATGGGCTGTATATTCCTTGCGCACAGATAGATCGTGGCCTGTCACTCGCCGCTAGTACTCCGTACCTCATCCCTGACTCCTTTTTAGCCCGTCTTGTCCTGTGGATTCATCCCCCAACCGCACGGATCCTTCTCTTCTTGTCATGGCGCTTTCGTTCGTTCGTTCGCGTCATCATTAGTTTTACCACCCTACGCCGTACCCCTGCTGATAACCCAAGTGTCTGCCTCTTTCGGGCCAAGGATCTTAAACAAGGTTGCGCAGAATGGAAGATTCTCTAACCCGGGAGAGCAACTCGATAACTATCTCCCGTTCCCCTCTGTCAATCACCCATTAAAAGTCTAAAGCCCAGAGACAAGCCCATACTTTTTGGCTTGTTCTAGCCCAATCAGCGCTGTTTCAACGTCTCACGTCGTGACGTTTGTCTCTCCCTTCTTCTGTACTAAAAAGAACGGCCACGCCCGTTTTCCTCTTTCTCTCCCCACTCTTACTTGCGCGTGCTTTTCTTATTTCAAGCCGGAATGCTCACGGCGGGTCTTTCAAGGCCTCAATTTGATTATTCTTAATTGCTTAGGTGTCCTGCCGAAAGATCAAGTCGGTATTATATCGCGAACCTTTGTCTTGACGCCAACCTGCCGCATGGCAGGGTGAGGGCGATCATCATGGGCTTCTTCAGCAGCCTCTTTGCGCGCAAGTCGAATACGAACCGCGCTTCGCTCAAGGGTCAAGCGTACAATTCGACTGTAGCTTCGATTCCTCCGATTCAAGGTGCATAGACCAACAACATTTGGTTGTATTGTCTGTCTAACCATGTACAGGAACATACCCAGTCGCTGGAAATGGACCCAACGTTTTGGACCAGCTGCAGCGCGCAGCCAGAAAACGCAGCCAAGCCCAACTGTCAATGGTATCATCACAAGAAGTCGACGTTGACCCTGCGGCGCCACCTCCTCTGGTCCCCCGTTTCCGAGGCTTCTCCCCCTCGCGACCAACCACAGCCCCAAACCAAGCCAACAGCCTATCATCACGACCACGCTCCATTTCTCGCAGTATCCGAAGCTCCAATTCAGCTTGGAGCGTTCCTGAGAGGCCCGCTCGAGGCCGCACCGAGAGACTACCGCCAGTTCCGTCTATTCCGACTCACCACCGCCGCGAGAGCTCAGCCGATTCGTCCCAGGACAAGCGAAATTCCTTTATCGATGTTCTCGATGCCCAGGGAGAATTCAAGCCTTCAAACTTTCGCTCGCGTGTGGCAGCTTCTGGCGCACGAGAATATGGGGAAGACGTTGCCGAGCGAAACTTGGGCGAGAATGGTCTAAACCTTAATAGCGCCGCCGCCAAAGCCTTCTACCGCCTCTCCGGTAGTGGTCGTGTCATGATGCAAGCTAACGAGGGTCAATCGTACGAGTATGAGGAGGACGATGATGATGATTGCGCGCCTGCTCCAGGCGTTCCTCATGGCGACTTGGGGACAATACGGGAGGCTTGGTCTAGACCGACTAGTTCATCAGCATGGAGGTCATTTTCAGGTCCAATTGGTAATGACATGTTAAGATCAAGCAAGTCTCATCTCCGCGATAGACGACCGGAGACATCCCAATCGGGCCTCAATCCAGGAACCACCTCAATGCGAGATCGAAGAAGATCATTCAACGCATTCGCATCTCCACCACCAGAGCCCGAACATCGCAAACCTAGACCTCTCAGTTTACACCCATCACTCTCAAACTTTTCCTATACCACGCCTTCATCACCACCGCCGGTCCCACGATCTCGCCCTAAAACAAGCGAGGGCCGAAGTCGAGGACGAAGTTTTGGTCGCGTAGAGATTGAACCTGTCGTCGACGAAGACGAAGCCTTTGATGAGCCAGCGCCATGTCCGGCTGTTCCGGCGCGGTTCAGGCAGCCTGAGCAACGGTCGAGCACCTATCTCGACCCAAATTACCGCTATGATACGAGACTCGACCCGCACTACACACGCCCCGAATCATTCCATGGAGCATCGGCTCTCTCATCTTATTCCCGTAGTGAAGTCTCTCAGCCTTCGCGCCCGTCCAGCTCTTCATCCATCGATAAGCCTTTTTCCCGGTCTCGGTCCATGGCCGGTGCCGCTCTTCGCAACCAGCGACTTGACGATATTAACGAACATATTCCCGTGCGAACATCATCCCTAACTGGCAAGTCACAGCCATGCGTCACACCAACGACAATGTCCTCTGGTTTCTCGAGCAATCAGTACCCCAGATCCGTGGGCCATCATACCCCGAGCACCTCTATCGATGCGTCTCTTCCACCGTCGATCAAGATGCGTCCCGAGCACGAACAGAGCAACGCAGCACACCAAAATAACTATTACAACGTAGCTGATGACGATTTCTCGGCTGACACACTAGTACCTTCACGCATGGAGATTGAACGAGACCTTGGCCATCCCATGAATACAGGTCTCGATCTAGATTTATACGTCTCTGATGCAAGCGAAGACTCAATAGACTCCTTCGTCGCTTGGAAGGAAAAGCGCCGGGACGGAGAAGGTCTTCTGATGAAGGACAACTACGGCATGGCTGGCGATGGTCTCCCCGGCCTTTTCGAGCCACTGCCCATTCTTAAGGCTCCTGCCGAACCCCCCTCTATCCCTAAGATTCCCTCTGAGCCAGTCGTTTCTAAGCGACCTAAGACCCCAAAGAGCCCTCGACGACCTAGTACGCGAAGCAACAAATCCACTCCCCGAAGATCGCACCATCAACCCTCTCGTCAGAGTCGCAGCCGTACAAACACCCCACGACGCACCCGCCAAGGCTCCTCATCCGACGACGAAGACTCCGACTCATTATGGGAAAACGATATCCCTCCGGGTCCCAGCTTCGTCTCTCTAGCCGATCTCGGCATTGACCTGCGTCAACTAGGCCTAGATCAATATGGTCTCACCGAAGCAGACGATGCAAAAGTGGACATCCAAACGGCCATTAAGCTCCGCAAAGCGATGAAGCACCGAGACCGACGACGTCGAGAGGAAGATGAGGCGTGCGCTGCAGATACAGAGGACTAATGAATGAGATATGAATGAGCACATGGAGTTTTTAGGATTGGTACACGATGACACTTGACGATTCTCCATCGGATTTCTTTTGTATAATGAATTTTGGGGCGTACAAGATTATGGTATGGTTGTATAGCAGCATTATCGGTTCATGGGATGGGAATGTTTTATACGACGGATCATAGCATAATGAAGGATACCAATGCGCATCTTCTACATCAATATTACTCTATCTCTGCAGTTTACTGTGTCGCGATCCCAACTCTGTGATATTTCTTTTAAATCTATGAATGCTTTGCACTCACGGCATATGAAGCCATTTGCCGTCAGCCCCTGTTCTTGTCTCTATTTAAAACCGCTGATCTAAGATCCGGTACTGGCGAGATTTCGGCCCTTGGGACCCATGTATATAACCAAGCGAGAGCTGTCAACTGTATGTATTTACCCAAGCGAAGATCATCTTTACAAGGCCATTGTATTCCGTAAGACGAGTTACCAGAGGTTAGAAGTTTTCCTCAAACGCCAAGAATTACAGCTTACCCTTGCCTACGTCTTGCTTTCTGGTTGGTCGGTTCCTGCGATGGCATGCAAACGCTATTCTCGCGATGGTTACACATCCCTTCATCCACAACCTCACTCACAACCACCACCTAAAGTATCCTCTACAGAATCGACTTACACAAAAAAGCCAACCTGGAAGTCAAGGTAATTGCTCCTGCCTTTCTCCCACTTCGCTTCCCCAGATGATGTCATCCCGTGGCTCCCGCGTTTTCCCGCTTCCCAAAAAGGCAATTTTCCCAAAAAGGCAACTTTCCAGCTCAACACCAAGAAAACATCACCAGAAAACGAGGATTTCTTCATAACATAGTGCAAAAAGATGCAGAAATAGCAAAAGAAAGAGTTTAATGCCCCGTACTGGAATCGAACCAGTGATCTTCGCATTACGAGTGCGACGCCTTACCACTTGGCCAAGAGGGCTTGTTGCTTTGTTGAACGTCAGACAGCAATATTAAATTAATGAACGTTCCTCATTGATAGCATCAAGCTGCAGCAATGTAACACCTTGAACATTGCAAATATGCATCTGGTCACTCTGAATGACTAGCTGTCCTGGTATTCTTTCTAGATACTTTTTCCCATCTGGTTGTCGGTCAAAACGTCTTGCTTGAGGCAACCTTCATGTGAGCGGCTCTCATACTTCTTATCCGCCTTGGCTTTATGAGAGACTCAAGGTTGAGGTGCGGAGGTGCTTCCACTCATGCAGCGTCGCGAATGGGTGACAGAATAGACTGTCGAGTCTTATCGTCCCACTCATCGACAGTAGTGAGGCACTTCCAACGTGGCAAAAGGAAAGGGGCCAATGGATTTTCACAACCTTCTCTTGTTTAATGATTTCCGACATCTAGAAATCCGATAGGAAGTTGTAGCTGGTATTGAACTATCAGCGAGCATAATGGGTCTGTAAATATGCGTTCACTCATTTTAATAGAGAAGTATGGATAGGTTAGTATGTCCAGCTGTAGCTTTGCCCTTGCTATGGCGCCAGTGTGTCTTGACGAACAGCTGGCCCCAATGTCTTTGTGGGTTGCTTTTGTCCGCCGTCGCCTCGAACATGTCTTCCTCCAATGCTTCCACGTCTGATTGTCTCGCTGCCGAGGCCGGGGCCACCACTGCTTCGTTCGCCGGCTTTTCATTGAAGTTTTGGAGCATCATTTTGAAAGTCGCTATGTCGTGGTCTCTCATCGCAAAGAGTCGGTTCGTCAGTTCCAGTGCATAAAAGCAAGCAGACCATAAACTCATCCAAAAGTCTTCTAAGCCTTTAGAGTAGTTCATAAGTAATTCTCGCATAAATTTAGTATTTTTACCTAAGCTTTCTAACCCGCCCCAAAAGAGACAGCGGAATTGATCCATAATTCTCTCCAAGCGTTCAATGGCTCCAGTGCGGAGTGGTTTACAAGACAACGTTTCGAGCTGTGGGTGTCAAAGTTGGCGATAACATGACAATGGTAGAATATGGTCGTCAGTAGATGATACACTGATCCACCAACTCGTGGAACGTCCAGTCTGTTGAGCTGAAGAATTGCAAGCGCCGCACTCGTAGGGTAGTTTCAACATTCTTCTCAGGATCGGCATTCCCTTAGACTTGTCTGCAGGAAAGGTCCAGTAGAAGCCCCAGCGCGTAGAAGGCGATTGATCTTTGGGGGTTTGGGGAGCTTAGAGGGATTAGGAGTGACGTTGCCGTCGTCCGCTCGGTCATCTTCGCTATCAGAGATCACGTACCGCCGCTTATTGTGGCGAAGAGATTTAGTTTGACGGATGGATAGGTTGGCACTTTCACCCTCACGAGGAGGGGATGAAGCAAGTACCTCTGAGTTGGCGCGAGCGGTCGCGTTGTCTTTCCCTTTCACTTTCTCTTTAGATTTTTTGAATCTCTTGTTGAGACCAATGTAAATATTGGTGATGAGGTCGGGGTTGAGCCGGGCGAGGTTGTCAAGGATGGACTGGTGAGCTCCATCCTCCCGCTTATCAACCTCAGCAAAGGTGTTCTCGATGTGGTCAACAAACTCAAGGGCTGCCTTGGTCGCCTGGATTGTACGCTTGACATAGCGCCTTTTGCTGCGAGTCTCCTTGTATGGGCGGTGGATCTTAACGAGGACTTCGTGTTGGGCGTTTTTCGCGTCGTTCAGCTCTTCGTAGAACCGGGTAATGGCTGGGTCATTAATGTCAACCTAGACAGTCTCGTCTCCCTCAGTGCCAGTGCTACCACCCGTACCAGTGGAAGAGATACTGCTGCAGCGACTGCGGTTCATTCTCTGTAAGAGTGGTCAGAATGAGTATATTCCATCGCATCTAGATATCTGTGCTTACTGGGTAAGGGTGCTGAGAACCATTTCGTTTCTCTCCATCACTGATCGAGACTTCGAGACTGACTGGCCAGGAACTCAGTTTGGGATAGCAATATGCATAATTCTAAGTTCCACGACGTGCCACACCACTGCCAATGCTAATTCACGTGTCATTCTCAAAGTTGTAGCCTACAAACCCCCATCTAAACAGCCCTTCCATAAAGAAAGGAGGATACCTTCTAAGTCTTTAGGGTAGTTCATAAATAATTCTTACCTAAACTTATCATACTTTACCTAAACTTATGATTAGCTTTATCCTAACTTTAGAACAAGTGAGTCAATGCGATGTGAAGAAACACAGGTAACGTCTGGATGGGCAGTGAAAATGAAGACAATTAGTACAAGTCTAAGTCACAAACTACATATCGCACTCCTTCCAATACCACCTAGAAAATAGAACGTCCCGAAGTCCGTATCGCAAATACAACATCTAAACAGCCGTCCCATGATCAATCTGCCCATCCTCCTCTGCCCCAAGCTTACAATCGCACCCCAAAGCCTTCTTTACCGCTGCAAAATCGTCCCCAAATGCCTTAATCATCTCGAGTGCTCGCTTTGCGACAGCAACCTTGGCGTACCGTCCGCTCTTTGATGTGCTGTTTGCGATGACTTGCTGATGCACCATGAAAACAGCTACCACGTCGCTCTCCTTCAGAGCGGCCATGCCCTCCTCGGCACCACATGGTACGGCCTCGGCACTGATGCGCCAGTTTGTGCAGCCGAGATCCTGCTGCATCTTCTTGGAAATAAACGTGACTGGATGCTTGTTCGCAAATGTATCGTAAAGAGCCATGTCCTCAAAGTACGGTTTAACAAACTTGGTAAAGAAGTTTTCGACGACCGAGTAATTGTACTTGGAGTCCACAAACATGGCTCCAATAAGAGCCTCGATCGAATCTGCATAAGCCTTGGGCGGCGCAGATGCCTTCAGCCAAAAGTTCTTGCGCATCGGGACTCCTTCTGCTTCGGCTTCTTTACGAGCATCCTCCTCTGCGACCTCAAGTTCGGCGACATAATCGTGAATCTGGCCAATCATGGCTGATGTTGTGAAGAGGAGATGCTTGTGTAGACCGAGCTTGACGCAGAGGCAGCCCAGAAATTGATTGGAAACCATGGCCATTTTGTGTTCCGTCAGCCATTGAGGGTCAGCATTCGGGAACTCGCGATAGAGGTAGTCGACAATCGCCATATCTAGCAAGGCATCTCCCAGAAATTCGAGGCGCTGATAGTTTGGCACAGCTTCATAAGGCCAAGAGGGATGCTTGAACGCACTTTGAACAAGTGGCGGAGACTTGAAGAGGTATCCCGTGGCGTCTGCTACCTTCTTTGCCAGATTGCGCTGGCCGGTATTGCCCCTGGCTTTCTGCCAGGCGGGAACCTTGAAGGAAGAGAAATAATCGTCAAACACCTTCATTTTGTGATTGCTCGCCTTGACCATCCGTGTTACAGCTTTAACGGCCATGTCCATGTTGTCGTCTTTACTCGAGAGATATGCAGCCCCAATGAGAGCTTCACAAACATCAGCGATGGTCTTGTCGGCCAGATTGTGTCGCATAGTCGTTTTAGGCGCCTTTCCTTTCTTGAGTGGGAGATCGGGATACCAGGTTCGTCGGTCAAAGGCTTTGGATCGGATGTACTCTTGAAGTTGACGATCGACGGCATGGTTGAAGAGATTCTGGTTGCAGATGAGAATCATACGTTCGACATGGTATTTACACTCATCTCCATCGGGCATGAGCGTAAAGATTGAGATAGTGGTGGCCATCTTGAGGAAACAGTCGCCTAGAAACTCCAATCGTTCATAGTTGTCTCCCATGCCGGGCTGAAAGTTGATTTGTTCTTTGCCGTGATCTTCAGAATTGTCACTATCCTTTGTCATGGCTTCAAGCGCTAGGGTCGGTGGGATGGAGAGGCCGAGAAGATCGCATACATCCAAGGCGATTAGGGCGGAATCGATCCTGTGAATGATTGCTGGAAATGTCAAGGCAATATAGACCACGTCGATAGGCAACTGGATAGGTTAGAAATGTCTTAAAGCTAGGCCGTCAACTTACGGGTGATACTTTGAGAGGCTCCAGTATCACAAAGCAGTCCTTATTGATCTCCTCATCGACCTGAAACTCGTCGAGCAGGTTTCGTCGAAGCGAGAGCAATTCTGCTTTGACGACAGGCTGATCCTCTCGCCACTGAACCCTTTGGCGTGATTTTTGATACAGACTGTTGCTGTACTCCTTGATGGTTTGCTCCACAAACCTGTAAGCCCGACTTCTCGACTCAGGGACGCCTTCAGGTGTAGGGTCGGAAGGCGTTTTCGACTCATCAATGCCTTTGATGATAAGCTTGCGTCCTCCATCATAAGGATCAGTAACAAGCTTGTTCATGAAGAACTCATTGGGTTTATTTTCCCAGTCGAGAGCCTCGTTGTCTTTGACAAGATTGACAGTATCCCAGTCGATGTGTGATTGAGTTTCGGCCGAAGTAGGGTTATCGGCGATAGGAGCTAGAAGGTACGGGATCTGATCGCAAGTGGTATCGTATTCTTTGCTGAAAACGTCGGTAAAGACTCTGAGGGTGAATTGGGTCAGTCCATCAATTTCCTCAGCGGTTAGCCTGAGAGGCTCTTGAGAAGGGGTTAGCTGCACGACCGACGAACGTCCATTGCCGAAAAACAGGGGAGTTCCGGGGAGTTTCGGAAGCTGTTTACGGGAGAGGAGGATTAATGATCTGCCAGGTCGGCCATCCCCAAGTGCACTGGCATTATCAAGAGTAATTGTTGTCGCAAAGCAGACGGTCCAGTCTCCTCGTGTTTCCCATACATTTGGCCTTAGACGCATGTTGTACTCAGCCTTTTTGTTTGAGCTAATAGATAGGCGAGCATTACGCAAGACGTGGACTTTTCTATGGAAAGTAGGCTGAAGATGTTCGTCGACGTATTTATTTTTGATCAATATCTTGCACGCTTCAAAAGCTGCAGAACATTTAGCCAACATTCTGCTTCGCTGCGGAAAACCCGACACCGAGTTGACAGGACAAGAGATTGGCAGAACGACGTCGGATACAAACCGTCCTTTGACCTTGTGAGTTTGATAGTCAACTTTACCATTTTCCTCGGGCGAGGAAAAGGCATAAGCAAATCTGGCTAGAACCTCAAGGCTAGAAGGAAAAGTGAGGCGTGCTCCTGATGACGGTATTTCGTGGACTTTCTGGCGCAACAGTTCTTCTCGGATCTCAGCTGTAGCATCGATTGAGTCATCTTGTAGCTTTCGGTCAGCAGGGAGCGATATGCAGAACTTTTGGAGAGCTGTTGCGTCTCTTTCTGCTTGCTTCAAGCTGCGAAGCTGTCTTAAATTGCCATCCTCCAGCATAGTGATGTATCGCGAGGATGCCTGCCTCGCACGTCCTTTGGATTGTATGTACTGAATGACCGAGTTGTAGAGATCAAAACGAATGACAAGGTCGCAGTCCGGAACATCGATACCCTCTTCTGCAACCGGTGTTGCAAAGAGACAATTGATCTCGCCTCGCTTGAACTTTTGGAGAGTCAAAACTTGATCACGAAATGACATGTTGCCGAGATGTGTGGTTGTTGATTGACAGCCGACCTACAGTGGTTAACTTTTGTAAGAAGTGGTAGGCTGTGACTTACCATGTATGAAGCCGTCATTCCTGGAATTCTCATGGATGTCTGCTCATAAAGGTCTGAGAGTAGGCAAGCAGTGTATCTTTTCTCAGCGAACACGATACAACGTTTCGTGCCATCAATCGTGAAAGCATGACGCAAGATTTCATGCAAACTCTTCACCTTCGAAGAAAGCTCCGGAGACAAGGGCTCGATTGCACCGAATTGGTGCGCATGGATAATCGTATGTACACGCCGCACAGCCTCTGTCGCTTGGTCCGCTTTGCTGGATGCAAAGTCCCCAGAGAATTCACGATCGGTCCTGGCTGCAAGTCTTGCCGTTTCAGTGTCGGTGATCAAAAGCTGCCAATACCTATCCGCGCACCAGAGGCCCAGTGACGATGAAGCCTCTTTGGTGAATTCAAGTGATGCCTTGAAATGCTCGTTTCGAGAAACTTGTGCAGAGATTGAATCCCATAAGTGTGTCTTTGTATCCTCTGGAAACTCCAGCGGGTGGTAGTCTACTCTCTCTTCGACTTGCTTCTGACGAGCCATGGATTCTATCAGCACCTCGTCAGAAACCGTCGCGATCTCGCTGTCAAGGGCTCGTTCAAGCTCCAGCGCGGTTGCTTTCACGTCCCTTGTCTTGGCATCCACAGGTGAAGCAGTCATGCCTAGGATACGAGGTCGTTCACCTTGATGAGCAAAGTAGTGATGTTTCATGATGCGGGCATATGGATGCTCTCGTTTGGCATGATGCGCCTCATCAAAGATGAGGAGGTTGATTTGGGGCATGGTGATGAAGCCGCTGTTGAGGCAATCCAGCAAAATTTGCGCAGTGCAGACTACGACCATATTTTCGGAGAACTGCTTATCCCAATACGCCTTGTTCTTCATCAAGCCGGCTGTGTTGCCCGTGAACTTTGCGACCGGGTGTTCCCCAAGGTTGCAGTCGAGGACAGCATATTGCTGAACGCAGAGGGCTACCTTTTCGACCAAAAAGAAGGCGACTTTCTTCGGATTTCCGGTGGCTCGCGCCTCTAGTTCCAGTTCGAGATGATGTCGCAGTAACAGCGCAGAGATGAGTGTCTTGCCAGAACCTGTCACCGTTAGTATTTCGTCAAAGCGGCAGAGGTAGAAATACCTGTAGGCAAGACCACAATAATGTTTTTCTCCTTGGCACGCTCGAATAGCTCGATTTGGTATTCTCGAGGAGTTGCAATAATCTTTCGGTTCTCACTCATGTGAATGAGCTGGGAAAGAGACTGCTTGTTGGGGTCGTTGAAGGTGACGATAGCACTTTTGGCGGCGTCTCGCTGGTTTTTTGCAATCCAGGCTTGCATGACGGCATGGTCGCGGAGTTTCTTTTCCGTGATTTTGCGTGGTTTCGAAGGGTTGACGGTTAGACGATATCGATCATCGTCATCATCGGTGTCAATGTATTCGGGCTCGCCAGCTTCTGTCTCTTGATCTTCACTCGGCTCGGATGGTGGTTCTTCGATCGGGAACTCGCTCTGCGAGTGATACGGTGATGCTTCTTTGTTCTGAAGAACACTTTCAGACACATTCGTCACCTGTTTGGGCCTTGTTGGTAACGCGGCGACGGCTTCCGAAGCCATGTTGAGATGTTGCCCTCTTCAAGGCTAAGTCGTATTTCCGGACAATAGAAAGTCGTGGGCTTTGGATCCGATGCCGTTGAAATAACGAGGTGAGTACAAGACGAAAGCTTTTGTAGTCGATAGATAAAAAGTTGAGGTCGTTTAGATGAAGAATGAAAGCGCGGATGGCTGCATTAGTGTGACGGCTGGGAGGCACTGCCAACCGCAACTGTCAGCCGCCTGTAACTGTTGGCTTCACTGCCAAAGGGTTGTGCTTCCCAGGGAGCAAACAACAAAAACACAAGTAGTAAGCATGAGGGTTAAGCAAGCATGACATCGAAGTCAGTTGTGCAAACGGAATCCTTAATATTGTGATACAGCCTATATCGGAGGGTTGAGGTAACTCAGCATACAAACCACAACATTAGCAATCTTGTCAAATCCACATATTGAAGGGATGGAAGCAAAAGACTAATCAAGCGATAATCTGAGGCGGAAATACTTTATAAAAGAAGCAGACTCAGCCGGACTCCAGCATGATGGTAGCATCTATAAGTACCTATAATACCCGGTGCCACTGCTAGTAACGTCACGAACCCTAGCAACCTCACTATAGGAGGCTACTGTCACCTCGAATAGAGATGACCTGGACTGAGGTGAGTGGACTGTTCTACGTGCCACTTACTGGGATATCGCTCACGGTGTCAACCGTTCTACTACTAGGTACGGAAGAGACTCAACTTTAAACAAGGCATCGTCGCGACGCCAATTACTCAACGCTACCTAGCATCAGCATCTTCCATGCAGATGCCTCTCCAAAACTCCCCATGCATAGTGAGAGCTATGGACGAGTGTTCCTAGTCGCTTCTACCTTTGGCCGACAATTTGATGGCGGTGATCTACGATACCTTGCTTGGATCTTGTGTTTCTCGATTTTGAGTTCATATATCTTGGCAAGTTAGGTAAGTTATCCTAAGTTTAGAATAGGTCTTCGAAAATCTTTACCTAAACCCATAATTCTTTACCTAAAGAATTAAAAGATATTCTCCTTGTTTTAGGGGTCTGATCCCAATTAGGGCCCAGCTGTCCATCCTCGCGTTTCCACTACTCCTGTTCTTCGTCTGTAGCGCTCTCTATATGTCTCATCGGAGCCTTAATGGTCGTGTAGGTTTCTTTGATGCCTTCTTTTAGAAAATAAGGGCATCATACCTCGTTATCGGCGTTTGCGTTGAGGTCTAGGTCGGCGTGGCGAACCTGCTTTGATCGTGGAATATAGAGGTTTAATTTTATGTGATTGTTGAGCTTGATTCTTATAGTATAGAGCTTGTTCTAGGTGTTGTTAGTATAGGCTATAAGATTATTGGATTTAGTAGCTAGCTTACCTGTAGGGCTTTATCGGTTATAGGGTCGTTATCTTGGAAAAGAGCACTGGGCACGAGTATGTTCTTGAAGTCCTTGGGTTGGCTCAGCGCAATGTTGAGTATCATCTACATGAAAGCCCGGGCGGCGGTTTAGTAGCCGACTTCGGGTCAGTGGCCCCGCCAGCCATGCACATCGACCAGGGGTGAATCTCGAGATCTTCGCTGAAGTCGGCGGGCTGCATCTCCTGGTCCCTGTGGAATTTGTTCGAGATGTGGATGATTCGTTGTGTGCCATCATCAACAAACAGGCTTGCTTCTTCACCGGATGAATCCTGCTCGGGAATAGTATTGACAGAACCTGGGCTTCTTCCAGGACTATCCTCAAGCCTTTAGAGTTGGTGAGGTGTTCCATGCCGTCGTAGATGCTAGCTTCGTTCATTTCTCGACGTTGTTGTACTTTGGTGCTCAGAAGGGTGCTGAGTGCCACCCGGCGGACATAACATTTGTAGTTCTTCAAATGGGCAGATGTCGCATTGTATAGATACCCGGCACTGACACCAATTAGCTGGTAGATCAAAGTGTGGGTATCTGGGCTATGGACTTGTCAAGTCCTCTAGTCGGTAAGGACGTTGGTAACCAGGGTATTTGACTCAGCTACCAGCTGGTGAAACTAGCCTTCGGTGCCGAAGCTACGGGAGTCCTCGAAGACATGCCAGGAATATTGATATTGTCCTCCAACGCGAGATGCCATCTCCCTAGCGTTCGGGAATCAGCATCATGCGTCGGAGTATCTCGAGCAGCCTCCCGAAGTGGGTGCTTTGTATTCGGCTTGAATTCTCTTGTTTTAGAATGACAGAGCGATGCGATCATTATTAAGACCGAGATAGGGGCTTTTACCTCGGCGGCTTCCCTGAATCGTAGTTTATTGCGATTCTCAGACCATTGATTTGCTAAAGAAGTTGTTCGGTCGAGCGTCAGGCTTCAGGGGAGCGTTGCCGCTGGATGTCGAGGCCATCACAACAAAAGCAGTAGACGAGGAAATGTAACAAGTAGTTTGGCAAGCAGATTTAGAATAAACTGAACTATTTAGGTAGTATGTAGGAAGACAATAGAGAGGAAGGAGGTGATAGAGTAGTGGCAAGGCACAATGGAGTTTTAGGGAAGAAGCACTACGTACCTAACAAAAGTACGTCGTCCCAGAGTCCAAAGATGGATAGTTACCTACTTGACATCAGTGCATAGATATTGATGATTTTATGCAAAGAATAATAAATTTGGGCAAAGAATTTCCATAAGTTAGTCTAAAGACTTAGAAGCCATCGTCTAATCTTTGCCTTCGTTATACTATACTAAAACAAACATCCCGAAACTCTCATCAGGGTATCATTCCTTTCTTGCCACCCAAGAAAACCCGTCCTGTCGACCACCAGAAGTCCCAGATATCCTTGGGTACTTGGGTGTTACATATGGTACAATAATAAAACAGGGTATAATAAGAAAACATGGTATAATAAAAAGACATGGTACAACAAGAAAACATGGTACAATAAGAAAACATGGTATAATAAAAAAAACATGTCCCCGAACTCCCATCGCCATATACCATCCCTTCTCCACCACCCGAGCAAGCTCCGCCCTCTTAAGAATCGGAAGGTCGGTAATAACCGGGCTCCATGACCTTTGGAGCACCGTTCTCGAGCACCGTCTCTTTCAACGACCATTCCTGGCCGTTGGGTCCTCGACGCACCTCTGGCTGAGGCGTCTCTTGCTCTCGAGAACCTCGAGACCCTCCCGACCTTCGGGACCCCCCTGACCGTCGACGCGAGCCCTTGCCACCCCCTGACCGCTGGCGATCAGGTTCCTGGTTCTCAGGCGCGAATCTGTGGGTTTCTTCGCGCATGAGGAACCGCATCGCCCCATCGGGACAACTCCTGGTTTGCTCACAGAAGGAGTCCCGTTCTTCAGGGCCCAAGCGACTCAGGGGATGGCGGCTTGGGATATTTTGAGGCGCCGACGACTGGACCCCAAACTCCTGGGCCTCTTGAGGCGCGTCTTCTTCGCCATCAAGAGGTCCTTGAGCCTCAGGGAACCAGTATTGCTGGTCCTGGGCCCCCTGGAACCACGGGTTGAAATCCAGGTTCGGGTCCGGGTTAGGGACCTCTAAGCCCCCAAAGATCCCCTGCTCCACGGCAGGTTGAGCTTCTGGAGCCCCAAAAAAATCGAACTCATGGCCCTGAGCCCTTGGGTTTCCCAGGTCCAGTTCAGGGAGGAAACTGGCCTCGGACTCAAGATTCTCCTGCCCCACTGCAGGTTCAGCTTCTTGAGCCCCAGGAAGCCGGAACTGCAGAAAGTCGATGACCGGCTCAGACCACAGGCCAAATGGCTCGTCGCCATCAACCTCCTGAGCCTCTGAGGGCTGGGCTTCTTGCGGGGAAGGCTCACCCGGTGAGTGCTGGGTGAGCCTATCCATCTCGTCCTCCCCAGATGGCTCATTATTCGGGGGCTCCTCACCGAAGAGTGACTCCCAGTCGCCCGGAACTTCTTCCCGTTCATCCGGGCGAACTGCGTGGCCCTCGGCCCCAGCAATGGAAGGAAATTCCATCTCTAACTTTATAATAAGTCGTAAAGTTAGAATAGAAGAACAATCTCAACACTTCTCACTATTCTCGAGTTAGTAAAATTCTAAATGGAACGAGAAACGTTAAGTGTAGAGGGAGTGTTGTGCAAGGTGTGAGGGCAAAACTTACCAAGTCGAGTCTAAGTGTTGCACTTTTATATAACTCACAAACAATTAAACTTGTTATTGAATGTGGAAGAGTAGAATGAAATATCCTTTTTATACTTATTAGAAGTAAAGGCGTGTTAAAAGGAGATAGAGTACTGTTTGTCTTCGAAGCGTAGGCTCTGGACGAAGGGTTGTGATAACAGTGGTCAGGAGGAAAAAAGAAAAGAGCACGACGGAGGGAGAAGACCAGCATTTATAGAGGAGAAATCAAACAAAGTTCTTGATTTTTCCAAACTCTGAAGATTGTGCCCTTCGTAATATGTGACTTTGATGCAACTCACGGTCACAGGACGCCGCCACAGAGAAAGAGTCAAAGATATGCTTAATGCTTAAACGATGGGGAGTTTATTTTGTTCGAAATGTCCTTGGTGGATCAAGCTCAAAGTCTCTATAGAGGTTGTTATCCAACAGTCAACAGTCCCAGGTCCGTCCTGCCCAACCCAGATATTGTCTCAAAGAGCGCATGGCATATTCTATTATGTTTTATGGCAGCTCACGAGTGAAATGAAGTGTCTAAGTAGTCGAAATATCACTAAATACATTGTCATATCTGGGTATTTTAGACCTTCCATCATCCCAGTGCTCGGTGCCACTGAAAAATATATTTGCTTCAAGTCATGAGTTCTCTTGCAAGCTTTGATCGGAGATGTCTCCTCTGTCAACCTCATAGAACTGTAACTATATTAATCCGGCCGAAAGAAGTGACCAGATGTCTCCTCTGTGTGTTCTCTGACCAAAATATTAGGCTGCTATTCAGGGGCCCATGTCTCCATGTCCATCCTTTTGCACACGGTATAGCGTGATCAAGAGAATTTTCTTACCTCAAGACCATGCGCCATGCTGCAAATTTTGCACCGAGAAGTGTATTCCTCTCTGAGTTCCTCTTCACCTGTCTATGATGTCAGCTTGTCGAAAGCAACATGTTTCATGCCTCAGTCACCCGCTTGCATTGTGCTAACTCTTGATAGCTTCATTCATTTTCCCAGAAGAACACAAAATACTACAATATTCGCGCAAAGAGATGTCTGCTTCGTACCCTAATTCATTTAGTTGCCATATAAGAATATCCAAGGTATCTGGAGCTCCTTCCTGGCAGAGAGCTTCAGTGCATCACAGCAGTACACTAACCTCAACATTAGATTTTTATTGCGTCACAAGAGAATGTGAATGTTCAAAATTTACATTAAGAGGTGGATTTCTGCCTAGAGTTTCTATTACTATGATTAAAGAGACTGCCATATGAGGAATACCGACAGTAATACGTCCCATGCTTCGTCTCGTAGACACTTCCAAGGGCTTCCATGTTTCCATCCCTCTTTACCCAACCATCTGAGTTGAAAAAATTCACAACTTCCATAAACGAGATATCAGCGGTCAAACAGCTGAATAAAGCCAATAGTTATACAGGGTATCGAGCCAGTTCCTTAGCTCCTAACGCCATCCATACATACTCAAAGTCCTGATGCCCCATCTTAAGCTCTATTTTCCCATATCCACAAAAGGCACAAAAGGGTCACGCCCCTCAAATCTCTCCTGATCCAGCCGAAACCCATCCTGAATGTCAAGGTTTTCGTCAGTCTCCATGACCTGGTCGATTTGCCTCTTCGGGTGCATTGCAGTCTGCGGGGTGACTGCCTGCGAAGCGACCTGTGATCGTGCGCGTAAAATGTCTTCCCAACTCTGAAGCTTTCGCTTGGCGTCCTCGTCGAAACAGCAGCAGAAGCGCTGAATGCTAATGAACTGTACAGCTGTAACCATGTCCTTTCCGAACACGGCCATGATGTACGCGGCAACGATGTTGGCCGCACGGTCATTGCCGGTCTCGCACGAAATGAGAACCTTGCCGCGGCGAAATGCACTGGGGTCCATGACAAGGTTTCCGTCTTGGTTCTTTCCCTGAGCTTGGCTGTGGTAAATGGCGAGGAGGTGGTCGTTGACAGCGCGGATGGTGGTGGGAAAAGTGCTGATGAGGTTGTCGTAGCTTTCCACGTCGACGTAATGTACAGCAAGGCCAAAAGCTTCCGCCGCCTTCTCAACGGTTGCGGGCTTCCTCGCCATACGCGCGTCCTTGGCGACCACAATCATGGTAATGCCCTCTTTTTGAAGAAATTCATGATTCTTGACGACGCTGGTAGGACCAAGGTAGAGAAAGTCCAGTACTTGCTGAGCTTCGCGGCGCTGCTCATAAGACCAGTCAGTGGCTCGATCGGTTGCAATCTGAGTGGCGTTCTGGGTGATGATTTCCACGTCACGGGCAGTCAACTGGCTCGAGTCGACGTTCTCGTAAGAAGGCATCAGATCGGGAACTGGCTCCGGTCCACAGAGGGTGTGGGAAGGGATGGGGATAAATGGCGGACTGGGCGCATGACGAGTGTAGGGCGCAGAGGGCACGGCATTGTTGGCGATGGAGGGGTGATTGCGATAAGCCTCCATCGTGAGCTCTTTGCGCGCGCGAAAAGCGAGCAACCGTGAGACGTTCTTGTGATACTGGGGTGCAAAAGCAGTCGAGCAGAGCTTTCTGGTAGCACAACAGGCAGGCCCTTGGCCAAAAGTCGATGTTGGGGTTGTGAGATGTCAGCGTGAAAGAGGTGAGTGGGAGTTGGGTGGTCGTTGGTTTGGTGAATCGCCTGCGCAAGGCAATCAGCTCCCCACTTTGTTTACAGGGGTTCCGTAAATGACGTTAGTGGGGTAGTCGAGAGCCCTACGGCCCCTGTAATTTTTGGCATCAGGGGTCTTCGGCTGAGTCAGGTCCTTTGATTGGACCTCATCAGTAAATGCAAACGCCAGCCTAATTCTATGGAATGATGGATAAGTGCTTGTGTTAAACTTCAGCATAGTTATCAGATTATTAAGCTACAAACTGGTCTCTTAGAACAATGGAAGTCAATTATTTATGTTTATGAGTCACCAATATAGCCGAAGTGGCGAAGCACCTGCAGGCAGTGCGTGCAGGTGCAGGTCAGGTGTCTTGCAGAACAGCGACCAACAAACACCATGAAACCAAGAGCACGTGGCAGGAGATTATCGAGGATTAATGTGCTTGCAACGTTTTTTTCACATTCACTATAATATACAATTGTGGCGATACACTAGTTCTAAAATTACATTTGATATTTCCTGCAGCACCTATGCAGTCCCAAAGCCAACGCCGTGTCATGCCCTACTGTACACTACACTATCAATCATTCCGATCGTGAAGCGGATGCCGCCGCGGTGTTCTCAAGCTCAGGTGCCCTCGAGTCAGACTCATCCCCAAAGGGCGTGTCGTCCGACTCCTGTTCCAAATCCTCAATGTCGCCCTCTCCCAGTACCTTGTGCGATGCCTTCCTCTTATTCGCCTGCATTCGGGACCTGCGTCGCATGGCCTCCAAATCCAAATCTGTAAAGTCTAATCTCTCCAGAGTCTCAATCAACTTAGCTTCAACGAGCGACCGAACGTGGAACGCCAGCTCCTGGTCGCGGAACATGCCACTGTAACGGTACGACAGCCAGATATACTGGTTGATACCCTGGTGAAGAGACTCCAGTTTGTGAAGATACCCAGTCGCTGGACCTTGCCAGTTCTTCAAATCAAGGTCCAGGTTCTCTATGGGAATCTCCTTGATGTCGAGTAGATCGCCACGGCCGTTGTTGGCGATGACGTTAGCCAGTGCGCGGAGGATAGGTCCCGCGTTCTCGGCCATGCGAGCTCTGGGCAGATGGCAAAGAGTAAGACGATCATAGATGGTAAGCGGGATGTCTTGAATCTCGTCCGCGACCTCGAGCTTCTCCGTGCCGATGCTGAGCCTGTAGTTCTTGCTTACCGTCGCCAACTCTCGAATGCGCATAAGGATGAACGACAGAGGCGTGTCCCTGGGGAAGTAGGCCGCGAACCGCTCAATCGCAGCAGCGGGAGGGTACACATACGCGGCGTCGATATCATCAACATTGCCATCAAAAGCTCGGTGAACGCTTCTGAGATCCTGTTTGTCCATCGTCGTCACGTAGCCAACCTTGGGTCCCTCCTCGACTGCCTCATTTGTGCCTGACTCCGTGGCGTTACGGGCAGTGCGATATCGGCCAGCTCGACCTCCAATCTGCTTCATTTCAGGGAATGTAAGCAATCTGTTCTGAACACCGTCAAACTTGAAGACAGTGTCGAGAATGACTCGTCGAATCTCAAGGTTAAGACCCATGCCGATGGCATCACTGGCAACAATGAAGTCGTAGTCGTTGTTGGGGTCGTTGAATAGAGCTGCTTGCTGAACGCGCACCTCCGGGGGTAGAGATCCGTAAATAATGGCACATCGTCGTCCAGTCTTCTTCTCGACGGTCCGCTTTATGGCGTGTAGGTTCATACGACTGAAAGCGACAATGGCGTCGCCCTTCTCGAGCTGAGTGTAGTCGCCATCAAGAGACTCAGACATGGTCTCGAGAGGGCTGAGACGGTCATATCTATGCACGATACACTCATCGCCGATAGCTGCACAGATTTCTTGAATCAATTCGACAGTCCGCTCCTCACCACAGAGATGAACCTCCTTGGCCTGGACACCAAGCAATGCTGTTGTCCAGCCGTTTCCACGATCAGGATCGGCTATCATCTGGATTTCGTCGATGACTGCTACATCATATGGCTCATTGACTGGGATCATTTCAACCGTGCAGCTTGTGAAATATGTATCGGTGTGCTCAGGGATGCGCACTTCCTCTCCTGTTAACAGAGCACATGGTAGTCCCTTGGCCGTCAGACGTTGATAGACCTCGTTCGCTAGTAGACGCAAAGGACCGGCATAAACTCCTCGTTTCGAATTCTCCAAAGCTTTGAGGGCTCTGTACGTCTTGCCAGAGTTAGTCGGTCCAACGTGAACGTGAATCGTTCGCTGCAACGCCCTGGTAGCAGGGAACCACTCATAAGGGAATCGAAAGTCCAGAATCCGCTTATGGCTCTCCTCCAATCCCTTTGAGAAACGCTGGCGAATGAGAAATGACTGGAACGAATACTGAAGCTCGTTGGTAAGACCTTTGAGATCCTTCAAGATGAATGCGTCGCGAAGGTTCCAGAAAAGGGGGTTCTTATCGCGAGTGGTGACGTTTTGATCAGCTAGGTCGAAAGCCGAGTCCAGCACATTCATGAACATAGCAGCCTGTCGGTTGAGTTCGTCCTCACCAACGCCTGCAATAGACACATCTGATTTGCTAAATCTCTTGATGACTTCTTGGTATCTCATCAACACTGTTGATCGAAACATGCTATGACGACCTTTGGACTTTTTCCCAGTGTCGAGACGCAACCTCGACTTGGGATCATGGCCATGGCTCACCTTAGAGTGTAAGAATCATGACTTTTAAAGAAGGGGAAATGACATACTGAGCTGGCCCTTGAGCCCTTGGAAAACCTCTCCCGGACCGATCGTGTCTCTTCCCTGATATCCCTCAATATTGCTTTTTGATCATTGAGGGTATGCTCCTCAAAAGGCTTCTCTTTTCTCTTTAGCTTGACTTTCCAGTGGCCAAATCCTCTTGTTGAACGCCAGCGTCTTGACACGGGATCAATCGGAGCCCGCACAGCTCTAACCCGGAGCATAGACCTCATTATAAAGAACTAAAGAGTGAGCTAAGCATGCTCCCTCAATAAAAATGAAAAGAACAAGACAAAAAAACTGTGTCAATTTATTTGACGGCGTATGCGACTGAGATTTGCCATCATATTCAACCTTTGTCTCAAAATTTCCCGGGTGCCGGGTCATTGTTCCACCGCGATCCGCAATGCACATGTAGAGTGGGGCTTTGGTGCGGATGACGATGAGACGCTGGGCAACTGAGGCGTCATTGTACATTGGATTATTATCTTGATTACTTCAATCTTCCTTCGTCTTTCTAGCCCAGTGTTTCTCGAATCAACTTCATACCCCTAAATATCTCGGCCAGCTTCTCATCAGCTTCGCAAGTACCTGGGCAATCCGGTTCTGCCCATCATGGCGTCGTCATCAACTCCAGCAACACCTCTCCTCTAGTCAGTCCAACATCACCAACATTCATCCGAATGTAAACAATGGACGCTAACACTCTACAGCTCCTGTATCGCGCACAACACTACCATCCTCTCAGAATGCACCACATCTGCATCCTCTCAAACCTCATCTCTCGCCTCCCTTATCCTCCCTAAGATCGAACACACCAACCCCCAAAAGCTTACCTACACCCATGGCCAACACCAGATCCACTACGTCGCCGAGTCCCCCTCTGAGCATCGCGACTCTCCTTCCGCAGGTGGTCTCACGTTCCTCGTCATCGCCGACTCGTCGCTCGGCCGTCGCGTGCCCTTTGGCTTCCTCTTTGAGATCCGCAAGCGCTTCCTGCAGGAGTTCCCCGAGAGCAGCGATTTCTCTGATATGCCCAACTATGGCGCCGCCTCGTTCAACTCGGAGCTCAAGTCCCTCATGGTCGACTACGGCACTACGAGCGGCGGCCGCGACGACGCCATCGGCAATGCGAAGCGCGAGATCGACGACGTCAGGGGTATCATGACAAAGAACATCGAGAGTCTACTTGAGCGCGGTGAGCGTCTCGACCTGCTAGTCGACAAGACGGATCGCCTGGGTGGAAGCGCGCGGGAGTTTCGCGTGCGCAGTCGGGGCTTGAAGCGCAAGATGTGGTGGAAGAACGTCAAGCTTATGGGGCTCTTGGCGCTCGTGGTCTTCCTCATTATCATGGCGATTGTGATTGCGGTCAAGAATGGGTCAGGTTAAGGAATATGTGCGTGTCCTAAGCTCTTGAGCGTTGAGCCATTCCTTTGTATATTTTTTTCTTGGTACGTGTATTTCCTACGGCGAACTGAAGGGACAAAGACCCAGGCGAAGGGTATAATTATGCAACAAGGTCCTCTTTTCAATCAAACTGATACCCCAAATACCGTCCATCTGCTCTGTCTTCGTAGTCGTGAATATGTCGTAATTATCCATCGCTTAAACTTTCTCACTCCTCTTTTTCGTCCAAAATTCACCAAGAACGTCGCTGGCGTATAAATCTCCAGAATTGATCATGAGCTGGGTAATTCATCACACACATCCGTATGCAGAAAATGACGTCGGTATTGTCTCCGATCCATCACAGCTTAGGTTTCCTCCTCTCACTCTCCTGGTAAACATAGCCCTGAGTAACAGGACTAACCAGCGATCCCACCGCCAAAGAAGCAGGCGCCCGTCGGAATCTGTCTGTGAAAAACGCCGGATGCAGAGATGAAGCGCAGGGAACAGGTTGTCTAGGCGGTGGCTGCATTGCGACCAGAGGTGCTGGAGGACACGAGGTACCCATTTTACGGGGTATAAAGCTGAAATCTGACGTGCGAAAATCAAAATTCTGACGATGAATTATCACATTCTCTGAAAGATTTGTGTTGTAGAGGGAATGTAGTATTTAACCAGGTAAGATACCTTGCGCCGAGGTCTTTCTTTTGGATCAATTTCTCCACGTGCTCGGTAATCACGCCGATGACCTTAAATTCTAGCGCAGCAGGCAAGTCGCAAAAAAATAGAGACTCCAATAGTCCTTGACAGAAATATATGACTAGTCTTGGACTAAGACTACCCTAAGATTGGTCTAAGATTTATGTCACTATGCAGTGACAGTCCCGGTTATTTTGCGACCCACCTGCGCACGTAATGGAAGCCCCGGAATTGACAATGACGGAGTCAGGCCCCGTAGCGTATCTTTTGCTTAAACAAGGCGCTGGATAAATATGCCGAGTGCAACGACATGGATACAGCTTTACCGAGAAGCGGGGGACCAGCATGGTATGGGATCTCACTGATTTACCTAACTTAAGACGACAGACGATAGACGATATTCGTTCATTCATACCATGTAGCACTATTTGTAACAATGTCCACGCTACGCACTTTATACAATCCCAATCCTTAACTCCAACGCCTTGCCAGTCCCAGTGATTCCCACTATACCCGACGCAAACACTTGTATAAACAAAAGAAACCCTCATCGCCGCCATTGCTCCATTGGATCTTCCCTCTCTTCTGCAGTCGGCGTAAACCTCGGCTGGTAATCATCGTGACTCGCAACATGTCTCCTCTCTTGTACTCTCTCACTCTCGGGAGCTGGTTCACCCCCCGCAGCGCCCTCTTCAACGTCCTTGCCATGACCAAAGACCTTGTCCACGTTGCCGTCTTTCTCAATGCGCTGCATCAGATCCTGATCCCCAGGGAAGTAAACGCGTCGAATTGCTTGGACCACCAACTCAATCACGATTAGCGCGACGAGTTCCACCAGCACAGTCGTCCACCACTGGAGCGAGCGACCGAAGTTGTCGATAAAGGCGTCGCGGACAATGTACGGTCCAAAACTGGTGGGCTTGATGCCCGAAATGGCCAGCATCCACAAGAACCAGCCAGCGATAGATATCAGACAACCGCCAAACGTGACAACCGTCTTGGTATGTACTTCGAGGATCCTGGAAAAGGTTAGTATCAGACCAATGTTATATGGGTAAAGAACTTACAGAAGCTTGATGTTGATGAAGACCACGGCAACAGTGAAACTGACCATACCCATGGCAAAGATACTCGTGTCTTGGTCATAGAACGTCTTATCAAAGACACACCATGTGAAGTACCAGATTATAAAACTCCCTGCAACACCCATGATCATCCAAGCGAAGTATTGAGAGAACCTAAACCCAAGATTCTTTTGACCAAAGGTGTAGAGCTCCGGTACCTTCATCAATGTATCGGCGCGCAGATCTTTCTCAAAGATACCGAGCAGGATGACAGGCAACGACGTGAACGCACTGTTGAAGACAGTCAAACTCCACGACTCATAAAGCGACGTTCCAGAGTATCCGGTGTAGCGCTGATAATGGGCCTGCACGATGAAGAACAGGATTTCCTTCCAGAAAGTCGCGAGCACGTACTTGCCGGTCCTCATGTAGTTCCATCGACCGTGGACAAACAGCAACTTTTGTAGGAAACGGAACTGTGCAATCGAATAGTCCGAAATTCGAGCAGCTTGCAAACCCTCACGACCAGAAATTCCAATGCCTACATGAGAGGCTTGGATCATACCAATATCGTTTGCACCGTCGCCAACTGCCAGTGTCATACTCTTAGGGACATATCTCCGGATCGAACGGACAAGGTTGGTCTTTTGCGAGGGAGAAGCTCGGCAACAAATGACAGAGTCGACGCGTACAACAAGGTCGTAGAATAAAAGAGCGAGATCATCATCTTCGTCAATTTTGGCAAGTGTCTGGCCGTCCACGACCACGACCGAGTGCGGAACCATACCACGACTAACATCGTTGAGAGTCATGGTGATAGTTTCTTTGAGTTCGCCCAAAGTCGCATCCAGCACGTAAACCTCTGACCACGGCTTACACACACGAGCAGAATGACCAATGTTAATGGCTGTCTCGCGCTTGTCGCCTGTAAGCATCCACACTTTGATGTTTGCCCGACGCAGCTTATCGATTGTGTCGGGAACTCCCGTTTGTAGCTTGTCCTCAATTGCTGTCGCTCCGGCCAGCTCGAACCTCTGCTCAATAAGCTCTCCAGCGGCCTCGATGCGTTCCTGGCGATCGACTAAACTAGTCTCGGCCTCTCGGTACTTCGCCTTCCATGAGTGATAAGAATCATCATCAACGTAGCGGTAGGCGTACAAGAGGGTACGAAGACCTTCGCTGGCGAAATCGTCAACGTGCTGAAAGCACTTCTCAAATACAGCACCTTCGTTTGCCGCCACTGATTCGTCAATCTTGCGATCGAGGTCGTCAACCGACGATACCTGGCCGAGACTCTGTCCAGGACTTGTCGGGCCCATCATATCCGTCGAAGTGCGAGGTGACCGAGCAAGCTGCTGAGACAACCGCTTAAGATCCGTTGAGCGCCTTCCCAAGCTCAGTCTGAGGCCTTCTCCTCGATTAGATGGTTCGCCTCTGTTGAAACCGAAACTGCTTCGAGGACTACCGTATGGACTTCCATAGGGACTACTACTTCGCTGCGTACTCATCCGTCGCAAAGCCTGATCCTGCCGAGATACTCTTCGTTGACTCGATCGGCGCCCAATGTCCTTTGCCTTTTCCTCAGCGATATCGCTAAGCTTCAGACGTTGCATGATTACATTGTCAGCACCCTTGCAAAAGACACAGATGCGTCCATCAGGCATGCGGATGATAATCGACATCCTCTTTCTCTTACTGCTGAACTCGATCACATCCAGCACCTGGTAGGTCTCTATCGACAGGGAACCATCTGCGTCTCGAGTTTCCAGTTTGATGGCTTGTGCAGGTCGATCGATGACCAAGAAGCCCAGATCTTTGGCAGCTTCTACGAGGGCCAGCTCGTCAGGTGAAGCGGCTTGAAATGTGATATCGCCGTCGTCCATCTTCTCGGGGAGACAAGTATGGCAAAGAGCAATGCACAGTAAAAAGTGCTTGGCCCTTCGTGAAAAGGGAGTGTTGGGCTTCCTCTGGAGGTAGTCAAGCAAATCTTCCGTCTTCATGTCGGTGCTGTCAGTCGTGTCTACACTCGACTGCCAGTGGCTCGCAGACCTGGTCGAGATGGTTCTAATGGGTTCTGGCCTCCGAAATCCGCTTCCACTGGTATCATCAAAGGCGCCGTCAAGAGTGTTGATAGGCCCATTTTTGGTCTTTGACAAGCCTGACATCTTTGACTTGCCTTTCTTTGGTCGCTCTGTCTCTTCAAGTCGCTTACGACTCTTCTCTTGATCTCGTTGTACGTCCATATCGTGCAAACAAGCTACACCGGCCACCGACATCTTGCGGAAGCGCATGATGTTCTCCGTCAAAGTTCCTGTCTTGTCGGAGAACACATAACTGACCTGGCCCAGGTTCTCAAGAATAGTAGTCGTGTTGGCCACCATGGGCGTGTCAGATATCGGATCATACATGTCGGCATCTTGAAGTAGGTACAGTTGTCCCAGCTTGATAATCTCAAGACTAATGTAGAGCGACAAGGGAATCAGTGTGTTAAACATGATGATGAACCCAAAGAAAATTTCCTTGAAAGGAACGCTTCCATTCCAGAAGCCGGATCGTTTGATGTACCAAGCAAAATCCTCGGTGCGGTCTCGCCACAAGTAGTAACCGATAGTGAGGCCCATTGTAAGCATGAGAACAATGAAGATCTGCACCATGATCATTCTGTTAATAACAGATTGCATAGCAGGCTTTTTGGCGCGGACATTCTTGTTAGCGTTCATGCGAATCTTACACTCCTCGCCAGTATTGACAATGATACCGAGCGCTTCCGCCGTGTTACGGAGGGTAGAACCACGGTAAACGACATTGTTCATGGATAGAGGCAGGGTTTCGCCATCGACAGTCACCCGACCATCATAGCTGTAAAGGTCCAAGTTGGGGTTTTCAGAAATCACAGTAGCCTGAGTTGCTCGCAGCCCCTCAATGGTGTTGCATCGTTCAGCAAGCAAAGGGCAGGCCTGTTTACTCTTGAGATTAGTCTCACCATCAAGAGCCATAGTGTCGATGTAGGCAATGCCATTGGGTCCTGTGGCATGGAGAAGCACAATGTCAGCAGGGACAGCATCGTCACGGCGCAAGCGAATAACATCGCCAACGCGGACATTCTGCCATTGAACCGAAGTCCAATCGCCATCCTTTCTGGTTTTCGCTGTCCCTGTAGTGCCTGTCTCAAGATCGTCAAGCATGTGCTCTTCACCACTCTCAGGCACTTTTTCCTTCTTCCTTCTCATCTTCTCCACGTGCCTCACGCGACCTTTTTCGCCAGCGCGCTCCATCAAGACCCAAGCTTCGCTACGGTTCTCAACGCGATCAAGTCTGTAACGTCTGTAATCGTCCCAACCTTCCTTGGCCATACTGAATGCGACGAACACGCCCAAAGGTGCAATCGTAGTCCACCGTCCAACCGTACTCAAGCCGGGAATCATCTGGATAGTACCAACAACCAGGAAGTAAAAGTTTCCAAGTTTGCTGAATTGGAAGATGAGTTGTTTCGGGATGAAATCCCAAATAGTATAACGGCTTGATCGGATAAAGTTGCTGATATAAGGTTTTCCTGCGCGCTCATCGATAAGGCCATTGGCATTTCGCACCACGGGATTGAGAGGTATATGTCGGCCATCCGGTAAAGGTTCGAGAGGTTTCTGTCGGAGTATCATTTCGAGTATAACCTTCTGATGGAACTCGCCAAGTTGTTTGTACGTGCGATCCTTCCATGTTGGCTTTGCGCCAGGTCCAATCTTCCTCTCGCGCCTCTCGCGAAGATATTTTTTAATATCAGCACGCACTGATGACTTGGTACCAGTGGATTCCCCATTGTATCCGAGGCTAGCCTTGTCAATTGGCGATGTTAAGGATTTGTCGGTTCGGTCTATAGAGTCAGGATGGCCAGCAAGGTCGGTCGATAATTCGGTTCTTGAGGGAATTGGCCGCAATTCATAAGGACCGCTGGCCCGCGGGCGTGCGCCATCGTCGGGACGTCTGGAGCGGGATCGCGACCCGGATCTCACGTTGGAGTCATCAGCTGAGGATCGACGCGGTGGGCGATCATTATTAGGATCCGTGTATGAGCGGCGGGAATTTCGAGGTCGAGAGAAATTGTTCGAGGTTCGTGGAAATCGCTCGTCGAGAGCAGCAAGGTCGCGAGCTACCTCATCGTCGTCTTGGTCGTTTCTGGGGTAAGATGGCCGTCGACCGTTGTTATCGCTGGGGTTGGGAGCCATTTTAAGGCCGTTGAGTCGGCGGCAGCATCTGGAAGGTTACGAGATGTGGAGAGATCGTGGGGATGCGCCGGGTTCAGCTAGATTGAAGCTTTGTTGGAATATGTTATAGCTTCTAGTTACGAGTTAAATCGAGTCGAGTCGAGTCGACAACGAAGCCGAAGGAGGAGAAACGAGAGAATAAGAACAAAATGTGGACGTTTTGTCAGAATTGAGTTGGGCTGGGCAACGGGATCGTATACAGCCCGAAGCGGCGATTACTCCAGGTCGGGTTGCGGAGCCTGTGAGCTTCGCCTGCCAAAATCGTAAGCCTTAATCTCCGCGTGTTATGGAAACAGTGAATCCTACAATACTAAAGGATGTACACCTAAGGTAACCTGCCCATTGATATCGAATAATTACAATGCCTTGGTACTCTTGGACTTTCGGAGAATACGCTCACTCCGTGTCTCTCTTTTCCCCTCACGAATCATGCTTCATAAGTGACTGAATGAGGCGCAGCAAAAGCCTACTGTGCAACACAATCATCACAACCAATCCATCCCCGAGTCCAACTACAAACGGGGATCTTGACGTCGGCTATGCGCTATACCTCACCCACCCGCAATCTGATTGGCGCCGTTTGGACCGGTCGATCGCTAATTCACACCTTAATCTTCAACAGCCCTGCCAAATAAGCTCATCTCCAAGTTTCATCCATTCCGAAACCCACAACTTTCCTGGGGAATTCAGATGATGAGTAAGAGACTTATTAATTAACTGAGCTTTAAGTTGTAGTTGTCCAGTTTATCAGAAACATAAACGGTGCTCTGAGATGATCTACTGAGACACGCACCTAAAATTGACTCCGGACTAGTCTTCCTTACATCCTTCAAAGCTGACCAACAGATCACCACACGTGCAACTCGAATCCAATCATCTCTCTCCCTGCGCCCCGAAACATACGCAAGCTGAACCGCCAGCCACGATCTTAAACACAATGCCCCTTTTCAAAAAGATAAGAATAAAGTAGAACATGCGCAAAGGCGGGATTCAAAAGGCGAGCATAGATCAAGATAAAGAGACACGCGCAGACGATTTGCCGCTTAGCCCTGGAGGTACGGTTCTCTTACACGGCCCGCTGCCATTCCCACATTCCGAGCGAGCCGAAGGACAAGTTGCTGGGTTGTCAAACATTGATCAACCATTCATTTAACTAAGCTTCTATAGATCTTGTTAATAACGCGATACCTCCAGTCTCGGCATATTCTTCTTTCTATCCTAAGAAACCTTACTTCGACCTGACTAACGAAGAACAAAGCTATAAACAATTGTTTTTACAGCCTTGTTTCGAACAATCATGATTATCAATATCGTGTCCTTGAGTTACGCAACGTACGTCACACTACTCAGCCTGTGTTGATCAACTAGTCATGCCGACGGTACGCTCGGGGATGATGTCATCCAGACTGCGCCTCATCCAGCATAGACATCTTCTTAAAATATACTTTCTTTCGTCAAGGATACAGTAGGATGTGCGATTTACCGAGCCATCCGTCAAACTAGTTGCGTTGGGTTGGGATCATTTATGACTTACATGCCCACCTACAATGCATCATACACAGCCATCCCGACAAAGACAAGACATCACATGAACTTTAGTCAAAGACAATCACAGCAAGTTGAAACATAGAATGAACATAAAACCCATTTTTAACCAACATAGTTCCACCCCAGAAACCCATGCCATCGTGTCCAACTGTAGGCTTCCAAGTAACACGTCTTAGCGACGCCTACCGAGGACAGCAATCCAGCTGCTCATAAACTCCCCAATGGTACTTTCAAATGTACCTTGAAGCACAAAAAAAAGAAAAACCCAAGCCCCCCATTAGAGTAATGACCCAAGGACCCTAGACAAGCCGCCTGGGCTTCTCCTCCAACCTTCGACGTGATACAAGAAAACAAAGCACCAAGATATTAAAAACACTGTCGTCCATGATTTTTCTCCAATGACAATGTGTACGCATAAATTAGGTCCAAGATGACGACGTGCGGTGGTCAGGCAGCGCCGCTCGAGGAGAATTGAAGGCCGAGTGGCAGAACATGCCCTGTTCGGTCCGGAAAAGTGTGAAACGAGACCACCCAAGAAATAAGCAAGTCGCGGTAAAAGATTCAAATGGAACTATCTCGACGCGGTGAAAATTTGGAAAAAATGTACGATCGCTGTGTTGTGCCCGACATACATGACCGATGGCAAAGAAGTGTATCGTCATGCAAGTTCATCATGGCCGTAGGTGGGTTGAAAAATCAGACCAAACTTGGTATACCATTGGTAACTAAGCTGGTGAAGGATGAGAAGGTGAGAATTGTCCAAGGAAAGCCGCCTACATGAATGGGCGGAAAACAAGAAAAAGGAGATCCCAATGGTATAATTTGCCGCAAACGCCCTGGTATGAGAGACATATAATGAAAAGACACCACCAACACCTATACCCGCCCTTTATACTGACTCAGTTTCACTGAGGAGCTTGGGACATTGCTTCGGGAGATAGGCTTGAAGGATCCACAGCGTCGAACTGCACAAGCTGGTCCATGTCGAGATCAGCCTGTTGATGCTGTACGAAACCAGGCGAAGCGGTGTGCATCGGCAGGTTGATGGTGTGCTTAGAGTACATCTCATTAAGACTTGCTCCATCCTCAGAAACAGCACATGAGCCGTCATTAATAGGATAAAGGTCTGCTGAACCAGGGCGACCCATCATCGACATAGGCGGAGACTGCTCCAAGATGGAGGGCTCACCAGGGCTGTTAAAAGAGAGGGGAGACACGGATGTCGGGACGCCCGACTCAGGGTTAGCCATAGGCGACAGGAATCCATTGCTGTAAGGGGTGTTGTAGCTTGACTGGGGCATCTCAGGGCCAGGAGGGAAGAAGCCAGGGCTTGGAGGGAACTCGGCCGGAGAAGCAGTCGTGGCCGACATGGGGTATTGACGCATATCCAGACCAAAGCCTGCCTGAGTATCAATGCGCAAGTTTGGTGCCATGTTGTTACCGGGAGGAGGCTGAGGAACGGGCGCAAAGATGTGAGGGTTGTGCTGAGGAGGAGGAGGAGGCATCTCTCCAGGCGGCTGAATATAGAACGACGGCATCGGCTGGTTCTGGAACATGGCGAAATCGACAGGTCCAGGAACTGATCGACTACGTTGACGCTTGTGGCCAGGACCAGGACGCATGCCAGAGTGCATCTGGTGGATTCCCCATTGCTCTTGGAACATGCCCACATGGGGTTGGAAGCTAGGCTGCGACGAAGGACGAGCGGTCGGGGAAACGGGAGCTGAGACGGACAAAGCATGGGGGTCGTTGTATGGGTGAGGGTTATGACGGTTCATGAAAGACTCAAGCGAAACCAGCTTGGCGAGCTGGCCACTGAGGACCTTGGGGTTTCCGCCGAGGTGGTGAACCAGACACTGCGTAGCCTGGAGATCCTCAGTGAAGTCACCGCACTGGAAAAATCCGTTGGTGGTGGGAGACGAGTCCATGAAAAAGTTCGGGGGCCTGTTCAACTCAATGACAATCCCGCCAAGCTTAGTTGGGTCGCCTTCGCCGTTCTCGAGGAAGATGTTCTTGATGGATGAGAAGGGATACTCAATCTTGTAACCAGCCTGCTCGTTGTTGATGTAGTAGGTCATGGTGCACTTGTCGGGCGAGTAAAAGATGATGAGATCCATCGTGTTCTGTCCAACTCGAGTCCATTTTCCGATGCTGAGAGATCGACAGGTAAGATGATGAATCACTGCTGTTCAGTTAATACACTATCCCCTCGTTAATGTGGTAGTGATTTTCGACTTACAAACTTTGCCCTGGCCTCCTTGGTCGCCGCCGAGCATCATGTTGCCGTGGCCAAAAGGTACCAGTCCGGTACGGCCAAGATAGCTTCCACCAAGGCCCTTGCCAGACTCCATAGCCTGCATGGCGAGATAGGCTCGCATCGACTCAGGGATGGAGTCAATGTCCTCACCCGTCTCCAAACTCTTCTTGGCCAACAGCTTGATCTTGGCTCGCCTATCTTATTGTCAGTAGAGTTATACCAGTCAATAGGATCGCCACATACCTGTTTTGGAACCAAATCTGAACTGACCTTTCGGTCATGTTGATCTCCTCGGCAATCCTCTCACGGACAGTAGCAGTAGGCGTAGGGTTGTTGTTGAATTCCATCTCCAATGTCGTCAGCTGGTCTTGTGTAGCACGCTGTCGCTTCTGGTTCTTCTGCTGTTGAGTAAGTGTGCTCTTGCGAGGAGGCCGTCTCGCGGCTGAGTTACTGCCACCCGTTGCAGAGGGAGAGGGAGTCTCCTTCTTCATGGCGGCTGAGACAGGAGTCGGAACGGAGGGTGAGGATGTTGAGTTGGGTGTGGAAACTTGGGCATGCTCTGGAGCAGAGCCCAGAGCCATGGATTGCTCAACTTCTGTGGCCATTGCTGTGAAGTTGATCGCGTATATGCGATCACTTGTGTGAAATTATAAAAAATGAAATGAAACAGATGTCGAAACTATCGGGTGTCGTAGCGATATACCTGCGGTTATTGTCGATTATACTTGATCACGAAAAGCGTATCAAGTGAGCCGTATTATCAGAGTAGAACAGGAGGCGGCGACGGAGCCCAAAAGTCGACCAGTCGGTACAAGGAACGTAGTGAATGACGGTTAATCCGGTAGTCAATTCAAATAAGGAGTGTCGTCCTGTTTCCGTTGGTAGGAAAAGGAGGTAAGAATAAAGTATCTTGATGGCGGGTTGGCCGGTGGTCTCGAACGGTATCGACGTTGTAAAAACGTTGTGGACGCGGAGACGATCCTGGTGTAAGAGCTGTTTGAGCCTAAAGAAAGAAACGGTCCCGGAAAGAGTGACGGGCACCGAAGTTGGCTTGAAGATTGAATAGTTCAAGAGAGTGACTTAAAGGAAAGAAAAGAATGAACAAAAAGGACGAGGGAGAAGAAGCGGAAGAAGCGGTCACAAGGAGTGGACTGGCGATGCAAGATGGAAAAGAGAAACGGGGGGATGGGGATGGGGATGGGGGGAAAGCCTTCAAAGGAGAAGAGCCGTCGCCGACAGAGCCTGAGGTGCAGGTGGCCTAGCCCTGCTGCCGTCCCCTCCACCACGGGCACCTCGATCGGGGTCAGGTTTAGAGAGAGGTACTTTGGAACAAGTACCTCACGGCTCGGGCGTGGGGACCAAAGGCCTCAGAAACAGGGAAAAGGAAAAAAGGATGGGACCTCCGCACAAAGTACCTTTGCTCCTTGTTCCGCACTGCATCTGGCGTAAGGAACTGAGTTGCGGGTACCTGAACAGTGGCTGGACAGAGTTACCTTGACCCAGGTACCTCTGTCTCCTGACTGGACGCGATGCGCCTTAGTGGAGGGTAGACAACAGCTTAACGCGCCAAGGGGCAGTGACCGTTGCAAACCACAGCGCCGCCGCGCAGCTGGTGAGGACCAGGGGGTTGATGCATTGCAGCCCTGAAGTCGACCGAGCCCAGTAATGGATCCAATTCTAGCCATTCAGCAATTCAGACTTGTTCCCCCTGGTCCCGCAGCCCCCAAAGTCAGTCAGACTGCTCACAACTTGGGTTTCCTTCAAGCACGACGGCCTCAAACACGTTACGCCCGACGCCAGCCTGTGCCCAAGTTAGTACAGGCTAACACCTCTGAGAGTAGCCAGCTGCACGAAGAGGCTCCAGCTTTACCGTGCCTGGGACGTATCGCTAGATCAGGTAACTCTAGCTTGACCTCCTTTTCAGCCTTGTCTCTCTGCTTCGACAATTGAGGTCAGCAGTGTAACTCACAGATAAGCGACCTCATCCAGATGAGGAATTTTGTCTCGTCCTTGTTCGTCTGTCACATCAGCGCTTCACCCTCCTCTTCTCACCATTCGACAGGCCCCTTCCTTGTGTAAGAGACCAACCGTGTTACGCCCAGCCCGCACAACGTGCACGAGGGAGGGGCCTGCTTGCAAGTGGCAGGCCATAGCGGGCCAAACTGCACCAAGACTCTGTGAACGAGCCACTGACGAGTCACTGACGAGAGCCACTGGGCGTCCACACCCACCCGAGCCATGCTTGGAGCCCACATCCGACACCACCACAAGCATCCCAGCTCCCCAACGCACCGAACAAAGACGTCCATTTGTCCATCCATTTAGGCGGTCGTGACTGAATTGAATCCAATTCGTATCGGCCATTTCTTGGCCTAGACTTGTTCGGACTTCGGACCGTCAGTTAGCTCAAAGATATGCCAATTCGTTGCCGCCTTTGGTTTGGGTGACATTTGAACAGCTTGAAGGAAGAGGAAGACCACAACCCTGGATGACATGCACGAGGCAGCAAAAGTCGAGTTCCGATTCGGACACCCTTGATCAGCATCCAGGGGCCCCACGAGACTGCCGCTGTTGGGGAAAGGAATTGACCCTGAATGGTGGACATCTTTACCTGTGCGTTCGTCAGTATACTTCGTAACGGGTGTTTCTTGCCATCAGTCCATCTCGTTTATTGTTTTCTCTCCGTTTTCACGGATTTCTGTATATTTGATGACATTGTTGCCAAACGTCACATACGACGTCGCTATAATGAGTCTGTGTCTAGTTCTGAGTCTGCCTGACACTGACACTGACGTTGCGAATTGATGATCGGCATTCTCATCCCAAACATCGGACCAGGGTGTCTGTCATGCAACAAAGAATGTAGCTGTGGCTGACGGTTGCAGTCAATGGACTATTCAGCCAGGCCAAGGCGCAAGGTCGCGGCGAGAACTGAAGTGAGCATAGACGGAGATGTTTGAATGGACGGCGGTACGGGAGTGGAGTTGAAGTTGTCGTTGAGAGTTTGTCCATTTCTTAGTGGGGTGGTATCGGTAGGGCACGGTACCTGCGTCAGGGGGAAGTGTTGTTGTTGTGGCTTCCGCTCTCATACTTGTGCAGTCGGGTCGGGTGCATCCCAGAATTATGCAGCATCCATTGGATCTTACCCCCAGGAACTAATGCAAGGTACGCGCCAATAAACACGGTGAGCTCACAATTTAGAGGACAACAAGTAAACGGCCCCCAAGACGGAGCGGTAAAAAGGGTGCTACGCCTGACAACCTTGTTCCTCATTGGTCACGGTTTCTACTCGTTCCTTCCAAAACAAGTAATCCAGAAACGGTCCGGTCTCACCCTATCCAACGTCGACTATCCATAAGGGAAAGCGTCACCAGATCGCTTCAACCGAACGCGCCACACCCTTGGCTTCCATTGGTTTGGTCTACCCATCTCGATTGGTTTTCGCCTACATCACGACGCCAAGACATGTCACTAAGCACGTACACGAATTCTATATCGGTCAAACCAACCCAACCAAAGTGAATATCCTACAGCGACGGTTCTCATTTGTTCTGATAAGATCCCTCCATAACCAACAATCGACTACAACGCGGCAGTTTTGGTACGGGGGCACGAGATTCTGCCAGGAAGCGCGCCTTGTCATGATGGATGTCGATCACAGAGCCGACCCGCAAACATGATAGCTCGGCAGAATCTTTCGGAGCAAACGTCAAGCCCCCTGTTTATCAGTCTGTTCTGCTGCACGATCTCCACTTGAAGGAAGAGAAGAAAAAGTGTATCGTCTGGACCTTCAAGCTCAAGTTCGTCTTCGCGAATCCACTACATACGCCAGCATGACGACTACACGGCACTTGTCGAAGGGTCTTGGCCTGCTATCAACTTTTGTCCCACGGACGACTTAGTCGATCTGCCCGTGTCAGCTCGTTTGATACACCCATGACCATGACCATCACACAAACGTGGATCCGAATGTGATCGGTACCGACACCACGCAGGACGAGACCATATTCTCTCTTGCAACCGGTATCTTGACCCTAGACATATCCTCCTGCAGCTGCCACTCGTCACGGATTGGTCAAGATTTCGAATGGATCAAGGTTCAGTGCCCAGTCGTGGACTCCATAAGCGGGCTGACCCATGCTCTCTCAATGGTTTCGCAAGCCAACAAAAATCCACATTAAGTTTCGACGAGAGAAAGAAACATGGCTCGTGGTCTTGGTTCCGAATCGGCTTCTTAATATCGTCTATCATCGTCACGTTGGTATCGATTAAAACGTTGTAGTTCTGCTCCCCTTCAGCCAGTGGTTCTATCACCAACCTAGTCGCAATGCTTGTTATCGCTAGTCAGCCTCGCCATCTACATCGGTATTCCTGACTCACGGATTGACTGCGAAATCAACTGAGCCCACGTCATGACGTTCAGACGACCTCTGACCAGCCGACAACTACATGGATGAGCCGAAAATGTGAACGGACGGGGTGACATCCTCTCTCCATCCAGGGTCTTTGGAAGATAGCCCGACTCAAAGAACCTTCGGACGATACTTGAAGCTCCAAAGTGGAAGAAAACTTAGTTACACTATTACGAGGCATTTTCGTCCGTTTCAAAAATCAGCCGAAACTGCTCCAACTTTGATGCATCTCACGGGTTTCCTGAACTGTCCTTGCAGCAAAGAACCAGATAAAGGATCATACCACAGCCATACCACGCCATGCAGGTCTTTCATGCTCGAGAGCCGCTGTATGATGTGTGCACTAGGACCCTGTTCCTGCAGTAGCTTCCCGCCCCATCGTCATGCAGTGGACCTCTGCTCTTGGCCAGGCTTACTGTGCGTATCTGCTCGTCGACCCCTTTTCTACTGTGGTTCTCTTCTCGAAAGCTTTGTTGGAAAGAGTTGCGATCGACATTATTTCTAGCACAGAGTGAATCTAAAGGTTGTCCTAGACCTTTGACGTTAGGACCAAAAGTCGGTCACGGCTTGGCAACATTAGCGTCTATCAAGTCGTTCCAACTTGTCTGATATAGGAAAGAAGGTATGGTATGGAAAAGAGGAAGAGTTAAGGAAACTATTCAAGTCTATAGACTTGAATCCAGGGTCGGCGATCAATGGTTCCGCCGTGACCGCAATATTTGGCTTATCGACCTTTGCCACCATGAAGCCTCAACGGTTGTGGCTGCTGTCCAGCAAGTCTCGACCTTGGATATGGATGGGCGCACACAATGTTTTTCGCTCGACGTGGTGCGGCAGAGAAGGCATTCGTTTCTCGTGCCGGCTCCGAGTCTTCCACCAGGCGCCTAGGGGACGACAATAAAAGATCGGACGTGACGAGTAAGGAAACGTAGGCCGACTGTCAGATTGTTTTCTTCACTGGCTCTCTACTTGCCGGTTTGGGGCCGCTAACCCCTGTCCTGGACCCCTGAGCTTGCATCTGGGGACCTGGTACCTTGCAGGATCAGCATCATTTGAAGCCAACCAGCGTTGAGCCATGTCTCCGCCAGGCGGCCACATGCCATTGGGCCCACATCGTGTTGCGGTTTTACCTCACCCGAACCAGTCTAGGGGGAACGATCGCCCCGTCTAAGACCGGCTCCCTTTCTTTTTCCTGTGAACTCTGGTGCAGTGCTCGTTTTATCGTACAAAGAAGGCGATTGTGCGCTTTGCCCACAGCAAAGGAGCGATAAGAAAACACTCAACCGCAGTTCAGTTGACCTCATAGTTCGACTCATTTCCCGTTTTGCATAAATTCCAGAGGGATGGAAATGTTTCTCTTTGGTAGGGATGTGCCCCTTTTCTACATCTTGTAGCCTTCTCCAAAACAACAAACCGTGCGGTGTCATTGGCGTGTAAGCCTTAGGTCAGCCATTGTCAAGACGCAAAGGAAGCATCAATCTATATTGACCTTGCCGTCACAAAAGAGGCAGCTTATCCTCTTTTTACTCGACTCGTGAACTTTGAAAGCACAGACGATGTCGGACGAGGTCCGTACGGTTCGAGAACCCCTACTGTCGATCGAGTCTGGCCGAACCCATGACAGCCAGTCGGGCTCACATATTGTGCTAACGTGAATTCTCTGACCACCACTCAAGCTATCTGACCATGCAGAGCTCTCAAAGGTGCAAAACGGTATCCGGTATGCATAACGGATCATGAGCTCCGTCCAATGGCGGCAAACTTCGGGCAGTGTACCGTATATGCATATGCATATGCATCCATGGCGGGGAAAATAGCGCGTCGAGCGCGTCTGTTGACCACTTGATTTTTGATCCTCGCCGACTGTTGCAGAGTTGGCATGCACCGCTCAGGAGATGCTCCCTTGAATCTGTCATCCCTAGAACCAGAGGATAACTGCGCAAGTCTGACCAATGTTTTCTACATAGCAGATGCATAATCCTCAACGGTATTGGTGTTACACCTAGTCAGGCGGCTCTCATGCTGACCTTGGTGTGGGTTTACAGCATCTTGCCTCCATCTGCACCGCTAAAGATCGATGCATCGCACAAGCCGCAGAGGAGCTGAAGCACAGGCTGAGTACGTTTCTAGCCAGACGCGCTGAAACGTGAGTCGCTCCCCTGTTTGGCAACATGCACCAGACAAGGGTTGTGGGACGGCAAGTCAAGCTAAGCTCGACCAACAGATGGGGCGTCTGAGACCTTTGACGTCTCTCATAGCTCACATCAGGGGATTTTAGGACGGCTCAATTGCATTCTCGATCTGGTTAACCAATACTTCCGGCGGACCCTTGGATGCCCCGGGTTGCTCCATTCCGAGCAAGCATGGCGTCTGTCCCCATTTAATCGATCGTCAACTCCAAGTTAGTCGAGTCAAGAGGTCGATTAGAGATAGGGGAAACGCCTCTAGACCAACAGCACTATAACATATTGGTCGACGCCGAGACTGATGGAAGCACCTTGAGAATCCTCCCTTGCATGGAATTACGACCGCCTGGTGGCCACTAGCTATCCTTATGGGTTTATTGAGCATGTCACCGCCGTATTCAATATTGTGATCCAGATGCAACGATCCATGCCGATCTTCAATGACTTTACAATAGCAGCGTTGAGGCAGCGGGCTACCGCTACGCATAGCATATTGTCTAAATTAAGAGACAGGAGATTTGTCTGTGCATGAAGAGCCATGTGTTATCAACCACCGATGCGGCACGCTTTGACTCATTCATAACCAGTGTCACCATGAGTAGCTTTGGACGGGCTTACGACACATGACAACCGAGGCCAAGTTACCGACAGCGTGGTGTGTGTCAAAATGACATGAGACCTGACTGTTTCCCTACAACGTCATGGAGTCTCTTACTGCCGTACATGCCAGCCGAAAGGGTCTCGCGATACTACCGAGAATTGGATGTGTGCTACGTAAGACGCGGGGCCTTTGATCACGATTCTTGGGTCGCACAATGTGACCTGGTGGTGTAACGGCGTGGTAAGCGAGCCGTGCCAGATTAACAGCGATGACGGATGCAGCGGACACGGCAGATAGAGGACGATGCTTCCTGGCGCTGCAACCTTATTCCTTTTTAGGATGTTGAAGATCAGATTCTATACAGCGATCTGTTCTAGAAAACACGAGCTAGCTGCATCTGTTGCCTGTTGACGAAGACGAACGTCGAAGCAAACGTTTCGAGATGTAGCATGGTGTGCTCTCTAGACGGTACGCCTGCCGCAAGAAAGGGTTGGCAAGATACTGAATTGTTCTTTTTGGTGTATAAAGGCATCACAGACCTCATTCGAAGAGTTTATAGCTCTCTCATAACCTCTTCCACAGCTCTCGCTGCCATTCTCTTTCTCTGCTCCTCACCCATCCCCTCACCTGCTTCCCTCACAGCTTGCAGTTTTCTCATCATCTTCTCGACTTTGGCGATCTCGTCCTCGTCTAGTTCATCTAGGCCGCCTCCCGCAGCGGTTCCTCCTGGTGCACCCTCCTTGCTAGCCTCTGCCTTGTTAGGTTCTGAGGGCTCCTCAGCATCCTGGCTTGCCTCCCATATGGCACGTCGTAGGCCCTCAAAGTCGGCCTTGTCAAATCCAAAGCCCATCTTTTGAGGATCCAGCTCTTTGTCATCGTCGTCGCCTGCTTTAGCGGAACCGGTCTCGAAATCACCAAACTCTTCATCTGATAGTGGTGCCTCAAGTTGAGACCAATCGTTTGCCTCAAGAGCCTCTTTCACGCGAGCAACTCCCGTTTTTTCTGACTCTAATGTTAGTGATTTTCGTCCAAGAAATAGGTTGAGGGACCATACCTCCAAACTCATTACGGCCTGTGTCGCCTTTGCCACCAACAGACACAAACTCCAGGCCGGCCTCTGCACAAATCTCATCCCACTCCTCCTCATTCCCATCCCCTCCTACGCCAATCGCCAATCCTACGCCGTCCCACTCCCATCCTCCCAATCCCTTCTTCAAGACCTTGCCGACGTGCTCCACCAAGTCCTTTGCCGGATGATCCTTAGACGCAGAGATAGGACCTGCAGTGAAGACGACAACTACGCCTCCAAGCACAGCTAGCACTTCGGCGGCTTCGGGTGTAAGAAATGACTCGGACCAGTCAGAAGGTGAATCGATGAGGTCGAGCCACACGGGAACAGTGGTGGAATAGTATGGTGTTTTGAGGGAAAGGGGATGAGTTGTGCCAGCGAGACCGAGGGAAGGGTCTGGTGTTTCTGGGGCTGATCCTGTGAGGTCTATGTTGTGTTAGTCAGTGTTGATGTGAGAGTAAGATAATGGGTGTAAGCATCATGGAAGTTTTCCATTCACTTAGCCTCATTGTTATAAATTCTGGGTGGGAACTAATAAGAATAACCATGGGTCAACTAACCCTTTACCAGCTTTGACAAGACCGCCGTTTCATTCTCAAGGGCAACAGCTAATATTCTTCTTGAGCTAGAACTCATCTCTGCTTCGGCCATTGTAGCGGTATCGAGTCCGTGACTTGAGGTAACAAGTCTGTGAGATTAAAGAACAATGTTTACACGATGAAAAAGATGAAGATGTCTCCTATGAGTCGACTTGAGCTTGATGGACTGGATTGGTAAGGGATGTGTAGATGATGAGTGAGCGATCTTGGTGGGGGTGGGGAAGATAAGATAAGAGAGTGTGGGTATTACCCTAGAGCACTCCTCTCAAAATGTGATTTTGCTTCAATATCATGATATATATTCCATTGTTACTTGTGGACGAAAGCAAAACGAAAACGGATATTAACTAGAGTACTGAGTTGAGTATATTTGGTTTTGTCGTAAACTCATGATACATAGGGAGAAAAAAAGCAGAATGCATTTTGCTTATACGCCAACGCTCCCAAGTATGCAAGACACAGCAACAAAGGAGAGTAATACCAAAAACACCAAGCAAAATACCCGATCAGGCGCAAAACCCTTGACGCTGTCAACCGTGGCTACTACACGGTGTATGACATCCACTCTCTACATCCCCTCCCCACCCAAACCTCCTCTGCAAAAGCTCCAATCCAGCCCTCATACCCCTCGCGAAATTTTCAGACCCAGGCGCAACGTACGCATCGTCGATATCATCCTGGCTCAATCTTCCCTTTCGTCTCGCCAGTACAGCTTGCTGAATAGGCCGTCGCCATAGTCTGTACCATTGGTCTTCGCTCATGCATGCGTAGCGTAGCGTGCCTTGTCTATCGGGACGACTCATAGGCCATTCAACGTAGAGAGTTTCGTACCAACGTGTTCGGAAGGAAAGCCATGGCCACGAGAAGATCCAAAGAAGGGTGAAGTAAAACATCAAGACAATCCAACGCGTAAGACGCCAACGGTTCGTACGACAGTCGTTATAAATCTCCACGCGAGCGTTCGTCGTAGGGAATGTAATGTTAATTTGTCCACGGTAATTCGTGGCGCGCACAAGACTTTCTAGTCTAGAACCCACGAGGGCAAAATCCCAACCTGTAAGACGACGCTCTAGAACAAAAGCCTTGAGACCGGCTTTGTTGGCGCAGTAGCGATGGCACCACTGCGCTACGCCTGGTGTGCCCTCCTCAGGTGGCCCGCTTCCGCCAAACCCTGGTGCACGAGTCGAAGTAACTGTTCCGCGGCGGACTTTATCGAAATTGTTGACTGCGCGAAGACGTCTCCATGAGCGACGAGTAGCCATCTCCTCATAGAGAAGAGGTGTGAGTTCAACGTGGATGTCAAAGTCAGACACGTTTTTACTCTGTCTTTCCTCACCCGACTTTTTAGTCTCGTTGTGAAGACCCTGGATGCGAACATATAGCCGTGGGGGTTCCTTGGCTAGATCATTGATGTGATGTTCCAGAAATTCCGGGTCGGCATCAAGACGCTTGTCGAGATAGTAGACGGTGTTGTCCTTTGATGTTCCTTTGTAGGGATGCAGACCAAGAGAAGATACGCTCATGGGGAGGAGGTCGAAGGGGTTGGCGTGGGGAGTTTCATTGTCGATTACTGTGTAGCTTGGCGGTGGATCATCAAGGTATGGAGATGGTTGTTGGTCGTCCTCTGGGTAGTGATGCAACGGCATGTGAGAATTGGTTGTTTGTCCAGAACCTACGCTGGACGAGTCTCCCACATGCGGAGGTGTCTGCGAGGCCCGAGGGTGACCGCTCATGCTGAATCCTTGATCTACAGCTTGAAGAGCAGGTTTTGACACGCCCTTTGACGGTTGAGGCGCCATCAAGAGCGGGAGAGCAAAAGTCGGAGATGGAGTGATGAGTGATGTGTAGTTGAGCACGTGCCCAACCTCGCCACAGCGCTACCTTATCAGATCTGGCCTTGTATTGGCTGTAATTTTGAGGGGGAAAGCGAGTTGGAGTTTGTTGAATAACAAATAAAAAAGTAGTAGTCCAGTAAAAAGAGGGAAAAGAAAGCTTATATAAATAACACGTTCAAAGACATGTTGTCAAGTCGTCAAGGCCAACGAATCGTCTCGTGGGTGACGAAGCCCCCTCTGAAATACGTACCCTAGTTACTGTACTTTATTGCCAGAGGTGGTTTGCTGCCTGAGCGCCACTGGGATGTCCCTGCATATAAAGGAAGCAAGGGCGAAGGACACTATTTAAACAGATATACTGATACTGATACTGATACTACTAATCTAATACGTATACTAATGCCTGATGTTGCTTACTGTACTGTTGAGTTGATTGCAAGCATCTGCCAGTTCATGCAATATTTTGACATTTTGACGCCGAATTGCGGAGAAGGTTTCTCTCACCTCACCCAACCCACTTCCTGGACCCACATCGGCATTGGCATTGGCATTGGCGATGACCTCAAATCTGAGGCCACTCAAAACTTTCCAACAGCTCTTAAGCACCAGGCTTACGTCAGGTTATATCATATCAAGTGCTAGAACGCTTTGTTGCTGATGACAACGTAATTCTGATTTTACAATCACTCACCACCAATAATATCCGACTTAATTAATTAGGCTGTATTAACTGCCTTCTATTCTTATTCAAAGTCGGTGACTCTCTATAGCCATCGATAATACGTATAAACATTTACTCCAGGAAACCCTCACAATCCCCAACCCATCATACACAAAGCCGCCCTTTGTACAATAATGAATCCTCCTCTTCTATACGTCGTGACTTTTCTTTCTCCCCCTATGAGTCGACATCCACTAGACGTCCAGAATCCCACTTCTTCTTAGCAGCCTTGAGAAGCACATCTAGCTCGCCGCTCATGTCACACATGCTGCGGAATGTACCCTCTTTCTTGTTGATGAGCTCCCAAGGATGAGCATACTCCACTACCTCACCCTTGTCCAGAACTAGCACCTTGTCGTAGTCTACAATGGTCGCCAGTCGGTGAGCAATTGTAATCACGGTGCCCGTGAGCTCTCGAATCGTCTCCTGGATCTTTGAGTCGGTAGCATAGTCGATAGATGCTGTTGCCTCATCCATGACCAACACTGTAGGCGACTTCAGCATTGCTCGACCCAAACACAAGAGCTGGCGTTGTCCTTGCGATAGGTTTGTGCCAGACGCTGCGACTGTTGACTCGAGGTTCAGGAAAATGTTTTTGTTGCTCTTGGCAGTTGGTGAGTTCGGCGAACCAGGGGTTTGCGTTGTTGGTGTTGGTGGTACTGTCGAAGGCTCATCAGGTCCAATAAGCTGCACTCGTCGGAGAGCTGCAAAGATCTGCTCATCAGAGTACTGATCAAAGGGATCCAGGTTACTTCGAATCGTTCCGTGAAATAGTGTCGGATCTTGAGGTACGATGGTGATGTTCTCTCGCAGATCCTGTAGACCAATACTGCCAATCTCCAATCCATCGATGAGAATCTTGCCCTTGTCTGCCTCCAAAGCTCGGAAAATTGCTAGAGCCAGCGAACTCTTGCCTGCACCAGTTCTTCCGACAATGCCCACCTTCTCTTGCGGCTCGATCTTGAGTGTAATGTTTTGCAGGACTGGGTTGAGCTCCTTGCGGTAACTTGTTGTGTAGTCCACAAACTCGACGGATCCCTTGCGAGGCCAGTCTGCCGGTGGTCGGTTGTCTTCAACAACAGCATCGGCCTCTTGTTCCACATCCAGATATTCCTTGATACGTTCCATTGAGTTCATGTTCTGCTCGTTGATAGCGTAGAGTCGCACAAGCCACAACACACTCTCAGTGAAACTCAACGCATAGCTCAGGGAGATACCCGCCGCACCTGCATCGGTCTTACCCAGGTTCAGAATGAGGAACATACCCGCAAAGAATGCCACCAAGTCTCCTACAACATCAGCCCGGAAAGCCAGCCATCTATTGCAGGCCCACAGGTAGATGAAAGGTCGACTCTGCGTGTTGACCTTCTCAAGGTTATCTCGGATGAAGCGTCGTTCGTCACCATAAGCTCGGATTGTTGTCATGCCGCTCAAAGTTTCGCCAAATTGCTGGAACAGAGGGCTGCGTTGGACTGCCTCAAGACGCTTCAGGTCGCGCGAGGCTCGCAGGTAAAAGGCAGCAATGAGGTAGAAGAGAACAGCGATACCGGCGGCGGCGTAGAGAAACTTGGGTGTGATATATGTAATAAGGCCAACTGTCATCAGAAGAGAAATGCCACAGCTGATCACACCAATTGCCACAGGTGCAATTTCCTGGTCGACAGCCTCCAAATCCTTGCTGAAGCGGTTCATCAACTGACCCAGCGGCGTAACATCAAAGAACTTGAACTTGGCTCGCGTTACTGATGCTATCAATCGATCGTGAATTCGCTTCGATGCTGTCAACGAGCCTAAGAACACCCATAGATCTCTGAATAGAGCGGCAAGAGCACCTGCAATTCCAATGGCAGCGAGGATGGTCAGGTAGTACATAGCATTGACCTTGCCATTCCCGGCTTGCATGAAGATCTCTCCGTTGAAAGACTCAGGGCTCTGGCCGTCTGAAGAACCCAAACGAACAGCATTAGCAAAGCTGACAGTCGAGAATTGCGTGGTACTGTAGGCGTTTGACTTGGCTTCCATGCCAATGGGAGCGTCCTGTTCGACGTATTGGTTCGCCCACTCTCTGACCCAGAGGTTGGTAGCCAATCCAGACACCTGCTGCGCAATGAAGACAAAGAGAGCAACAACCCAGAACCACCAAGGTCCCATAGATTGAAGATAAAGCTTGAGAACAGGCCACTTAACAGATCCGGTGGCCTTGGTTTCTTCCATGGCGTCCTTCTTGGGTTTGCTCTGTGCGGTATCCTTCTTTGAGCTGTCCACACCGTCGAGGGCATCACCCTGGCCGTTTACCGTGGTATCGTCATCGCCGACGCTCGAAGGAACACGAGAAGGAATTCGCGAGGGCATGGCCGAACCGGGATGAGACTTTTGGATCTCCTCGCCGAGCTTTCCAGAAGCAATGACCTCTGCTGAGGGTCCTTGAATATCAATTCGACCGTTGTCCAGCAAAACCACATAGTCAGAAGAAGGAACGCAGAGTGTTGTGTTGTGGGTGACGAGAATACAAGTACGGTTCCTCATGAGCGGTCCTCGGATACAGTTACTGAAAATCCACTGCGCTGTATGCGAGTCAACGGCGCTGAGACAATCGTCGAGAAGAAGATGAGCCGAGTTGGAGTAGAGAGCGCGAGCAAGAGCAATACGTTGCTTCTGTCCACCAGAGAGCGTGATACCCTTTTCACCGACTAGAGTTTCATCGCCGTGGTCGAGGATCTGGAGATCACGCTCAAGCGCACAAGCCACAATGACATTGCGGTACCGTTGTTCGTCGTATGGTGAAGAGAAAAGAATGTTTTCGCGAACATTTGCGTTGACCAACCACGCCGATTGTGCGACATATGCAATTGTATTGGCAAGGTTAGTCTCGGGATCAGGGTGGACTTCCTCTCGGCTGCGACCACCAGGACAGAAGACGCTTCCTTCAATCAAAGTCATCTCACCAAGAAGACCCATCAACATTGACGTCTTTCCAGAGCCTGTCGGTCCCGCAATGATGTTCAGTTTGCCGATTTGAAAGTCAATGTTCATGTCCATCAGACGGAAAGCACGAGAGCTATCCTCAGCAATAGTGTCTTTGCTGCCCCAAGTAAGAGTAACGTCTCTGAAACCAATTCGCCTGACACCATTCTCATCCACATTGTCCAGACCAAGTTGGATGTACTTGTCAGTTTCATCCTCGGTGAGGAACTCCTCGACACGGTCGATCGAAACCTTGGTTTCTTGAACATGTGCGAACATATCGCCAAACTGATCCAGTGGGACACGAAGGAGCATAAAGAGGGAGATGGCTGTGAAGGCAATGGATGGCTTCAAGGGCTTTTGCTCAACAAAGGTGTAAACGAGGAAGGAGAAGAAGGTAATAAGAACGGGGACGGAGTTCCAGATAGCAACAGCCAGTGCCCAAACCATGAACCTTGATCGCAAAGCCTTGAGCTCAGCTTGACGCTTCTCGTCAATGATACGACCAAAACGCTGCTCCCAGGCAAAGTACTTGATGATACGAATGTTCTGCAAGACTTCGTTGGTAACATTAGTACGCTTGTCCGTCGCTGCAAGAATTCTCTTCGAGGTGATAGTGAAGCCGCGAGCAAGACCATAGTTGACAGGTAGAAGGAGAATCATGACAATGATGCCTGGGATAGCGCTAAGACCCATGACTTGCCAGAGCAGAACAATGGCCACAATCAACTGTGTGGGTGCAGAAGCACACAAGAAATGCAGGTATGCAGTAACCTCAGAAATCTTGAAACTGTCGATAGACATGAGGTTGATGATGGTACCCAGGTTAGCCTGCTCGTCCCCAGACTCTTCCTTCTTGTCATCCTTGATGCTACCGTTGGCAGATTCGGTATCATTGGGCAAAGCCTTCTTGTCATCTTTCTTCATGCTCAGTGCACGTTTAAGCTTGCCAACGAAACCATCTTGGGTTTCGTCACCCTTGGTGGATTTGGGCTTGCCGTCTTCAAGCAACACCTTGTCTTTGCCAGCGGAGGCCTTGCGACGAAGGGCCTTGGCATAGATATCGCCGATAATGAGGGCCCGGACTCGGATACAAATCTTCCGACCAATCCAGAGGGCTTGGTTATCAGCGTATGAACGTATAAGATCAACTACAGGAAGGCCAATGACGTAGAGCCAAAGGACGTTGATCGGCATATTATCATCTGGCCTGGTACCGTAGTTTTCGACGAATTCGAGGATCACCTTGAGAAGAAGGGTTGGCGCAAACGTGAACAGACCAGCAAGGACGGCGAGGGCGCATTGGATGAGCAGATCCCTCTTGAAGTACTTGAGCAAGTGCATAGCAAGGGAGCCTGTTCGCTTCATCTGGCGATAATCGGCAATAACGGCTGCGGCCTTGTCCTTGGGCAACAAGTTCCAGACATGCTCCATTTCCATTGGAGCTTTCCAGCCCTTCCAAACAATTGCATCGACCCAGCCAAAGATAGCGAGCGAAAATAGACTCGCCAGCGGCTCGCGCGAAGGTTCAATGCCATCCTCCCATTCCATGAGAACCGTCTTATTACCCTTCCTAGTGGTCATCGCCATGCCGAAAAGGAGAGTGATGAGCCCAAACTCCACAAATGTCAAGATCTGGTCGGTACGCGTGATGTCATCTTGGAGGAAGGCCGAACGGAAAAGGAAGACCGAGAGAACCCAATTGACGCTGTAAAGGAAAGCGGTGTGGTTCCAGAGACGCGGTCCTCGCCATTTCATAGCACCGAGGACGAGACGCAAGGTGGAGAGAATAAAAACGTAAACCCAAACGACGAGACCGGTAATGGCCGCAACGCGACTATGGGGTCCCTTGGCGCCGGTGGAGAGTTGGATCACATTGACGGCAATGAGACCAGCAACGGCAAGTTCTTCAATGATTTGCGAAATCAATTGACCGTGTGGGGTGTCGGATTGGACAATGGAGCCGCGGGTAGTGGTCTTGACGAGGGCCAAACGACCTCCGTTGATCTCGACAGCGTCATCGTCATCAGAATCGGTGTCCTGCTCCGGGGGAAGATCGGTATGGCTGTGGCGGCGGTCCTCGTTGGAAAGCTGTTGATACCTAGCTTTGGATTTGGACCAGTTACTTAGAATTCGGGAAATGCTTGACCAAGCAAAAACCGCGACGGAAAGAAGAAGGGCGATCAGAGGGAAGAGAATCTGCAGGTAGCTACAGTAACACAATTGGGTCAGCCAGCCAAATACAAGAGCGCGGGGAAAATATGTAAGTAAAGGAGCACAAACTCTTGCCGGAAGCAGACGCTGAAGTCATCAATCCCCCATATGGGCCCCTTGCACTGCGCAAACCCCATGGTTTCAGAGGATTGCTGGTTATTATGTGTCGAGCTCACCTCGGTGACCTGAGGTGAGAGACGGCCGCTTCAGCGGGAAAAAGTAAAGAATTCGCGACGGTGTTGCGACAATGGGCTGGTCGAGTTCAAAAAGAATTACTAGACAAGTATGATTTTGGGCAGATGATCGTCAAGGTGGGTTGCACGCGTCGGACCGGCTGCGGCGTCGGAGGTCTCGAGGTATAGTACTCGTCAGGGTGCCTTGGCCTTGTCGCAACTATCCCAGCCAAATACTCAAGGTCGGTGGCCACTTTCAAACACCATTGATCAGAGCGTGGCGTGACTCGGTTTTGGTAGAACCCGGATGGTCGTGGAGATTTGGAAATTGAAGCCCATATAAGTGCGCTTCAGGCGTCGCGGGTGCAAGTCTGTATCGCTAGAGTACGTTCACAATCGCAGTCGCAGTCGCAGTCGCAAGCAGAGGCCGAGGCCGATCATACAACAGCCTGCAGCTCGTATCCGTTCTCTCAGCAGCTCTCTCGGACGAATCACGTCTGGTAGAGAGCGTCGGAAGGGTTCAAAGAATACCGCGAAGTGAAGAAAAAGAAAGGAAAGAAAAGTGTGCCAGGGTTAGCGGAGGGGAAAAGATAAAATGTCCAGTCGAAACGATAAAGTTTGACTGTAGGACTGTGAAAGAGGAGGGAAAAGATGAAGTGCGGCCGTTGGAAAAGAAGAACGAGAAACGCTCTAAAGCCAAAACCAGACCCAAACAACACAAGCTCAGACGAGATATGGATTGACACTGACACTCTAGGCACTGGGTGGGAATGAGAAAGTGGAGGGAAGGTGTCGGTGACCGGCCCTTGGCCCAGGGAGTAAAGAGTGGGAGTTGACGAGCTTCATAGCTCAAGTGGGGCTTTAATGACCTTGTCTAGCGTCAGTAAAACCACCCGGCGATGCGATGCTGGCCTGCCCTGCAACTCAGTGCACGCGAAACCTTCCTTTAGCTTGGCTTGGGCCGGGTTGTTATGGTTTGGTTTCCTAGGTTATTCCTTGGATTGGGTATCTTTTAATTTACTTTGTCAAGCAAAACAATAACAAGCCTTGCAAATTGACAATCAATTGCTGCCTCACTTGTCTACATCGACCTCTGCCTCAATTGGTGTAGGTAATCCTCTGTGATATCACGAGACCTCCATCATGACAAACATTTGCTATTGATGATGCGAGAGCGTGGAGCCCCGGTTCTATGACGGGGGCTGCGGGGACAATTGCCTCGTCTACTCCGCTTCAAGCAGGTGTCAGGTTCTCCATGATTCCATTCAAGTTTGAAGATATTTCAATTGATTGTCAACATTGTCCTGCAGTTGTCCGTTATAAACGAGAGGCCAATACTACTAATTGATAGCAAGGAATCCTTGTCAGTGACTCGTCACAAGCGCAGTTCGGGATACGAGCGACAAGGTAAAGACTCAGACATGTCTGGATAATACATATTAACCAGGCACTTGGAAAAACACGGCCAGTTAGCGCATCAAAATACAGATACATAACCGAACTTGACAAAAGTGCCTTTACAAAAGGTACCTCATAACTGAAGCCTTATCTAAAAGATTCTGATCATGACGACATGCTCCTTGGCTCGGATTTCAATACCGAGTGGCTCCATTAATTAGTCGTCCTGACTCAAGTAAAGGGCGAGACTCGTAGACAACCTGCGGGGTGTGAAAAAAACATGAGAATAGTACTACGTAGTAAGATCTGAGTATCTTCTATGCCTCTATTCTTGAATTGTATAAGTTTATCCTAATTTTTATAAAGAAAATTAATACTACATAGTATTTTAGGGCCTAAGTATATACCAATATTTTTATAATATTATTTCGGCTTATTGGACTATTACTCGTCATCGTCATGTTTTTCTACAAACCTAGACAACCAAACCAAATCTAGATGAGAACTCACAGGGAACAAACCGAGCTAGAAGTTGACAGCTGAGACATATGAAGAAGATGCTGAATCGAGGCGCAGGAACGTGGTAGGTCGCTAATGAATCAGTGAAATGCCAGTACTACCTCGTCTAATTTCCACGCACGCACCTTGAGATTTGGTAGACCTGGTGACGAGCTGTGATCGTGATCGTCGATAACGTTTGAATAAGATGAAGAATATTGCGTTTCCCAATGCTTTGCATGTCCGGGTTACTCGCATTTACAGATTCTACCCGAGTGACCTATCATTTCCTTCAAATAACAGCCGAAATACATAGCAAGGCCGTTGCAAGCGCATATCCAAGCCCGTTCTGGACTCTGCAGCAAGGGAACTGGACCAGTCTTTCGGTCCCTGTCGCGGTCATGCATGATACAATCCAGTACCAAGCGTTCCAGTCCAAACATCGCCTTCACAACAAAGCAAAGCATGTCCCTGTTACCCTGGATGAATGCACATCTCCACAACAACCCGTTGAGGCAACAAAAGGTTTACGGATTGAGCTGAAGGCTTGGTCCGGTTCAGGTTTGTTTTTTGCCGTTGAGCAAGGATCATTCTTCAGCAATCTGCAGAGGAAACATGCCACTATGCGGTCTGAGCGCCAAACAGCTTGACCGAGCTGGAGGATCATGCACGAACTGGATGGTGTCACAAACGGTGCAGTTGGTGATGATATGCAGGAAACACAGGCACCCGATCGCTTACGGGATGCTTTGTCTACATAGAGGCTATTCCGAGAAACTTGGCCTTCAACATGAATTGGGGTTCTGTTAGCTCACCAGAGCTTCTCGACAGTTTGTCCACTACAGCACCGACAATGACGTTATTAGACAATTAACCCAAAGATTCGCACGAACTAACCTCGCGTGACTAACAATTGAAGTCATCTTCATCCTCAGCCTCAACGCATGCAAACTCCCAAGTTGATCACCCTCTCCCTTTACGCGATTGGCCCTCTGCAACGTTCCCCTTGAACCCTCACCGCCGGATAGTCCATCTCGACCCTCACTCGCCAATTACAGTTCCTTATCTCCCTTGCCGCTACTCCATGTCCCTTTTACCAAGCCCCCACGTTTCCTTGCCTTGTATGTGGTTACACTGAACGCTGCTCATGCATTCACGATGGCCAAATGGCCAATCGAAGGCTGATGACATTGCAGTTATACTGGGTGTGTTCCTGTTGGACCGTTAGTTACCGTCCTGCGAGGGCCTCACTTCTGCAGGACCTGTGAGACTTGCATACTGCTTTGCGGACGAGACAACATGTGTTGAGAGAAGTGTGTTTGCATCTGATAATGCTCTTTGACCAAGGATTGTAACTATTGCTAGTCTGATTCCTGTTGCATGCCTTATTTAGTGTTAACAAATGGTGACATAGGGTAGCCCTGTCTTCCACAAGAATGGTATGAATAGCAACAACGATGTCATTACAATCCATCTAGTCATGCTTGATTCTACCCTGTGTCACCATTTCAGGACTGTACTCCCAGGCACATGTCAAGCACGAAAACCGAAAAGCTTGCACAACGTGGCATTAAAAATATGTCATTCATAGATCGTTCTCGAGTTACAACGGAGCCTATTCCCGTACCACATACACGTGGCTTTCAGACATGGCGCCCCCCAACTCAACCCATCATGACAACTATCCTCACATATGAGCGTTTTGTTTAATATTGACACGACAGCCATTGATTGCTGCCCCCATGCCCTTTCCAACCAGAATTGACATCACTCCCTCGACTCCTCCTGCTTGATGGTAAAAAGGAAACAAAAAAACATGTTAACTATTTTATCTTTCTCTTCCTCTTTACTGTTGATACATAATACACCCGTCTTAAGCGGGTTAGAACGTCAAGGTTGAATCAATCGTGCCTCGCGTTGGTTTTATGGCCGTTTAGCCCATAATCATGCCCTTCATACCGGACATATCACCCTCCTTGGCGGCGATTTCGAAGTAGCCGTAGATAATACTGTGGCAGGTTAGTGACTGTTTTTGAGATTCAGGAGTTCGATAACTTACGTGACAGCAAGGAGAGTACCGGTACCGGAGCCGAGAGCGCCCAGGAGGTCGCTGGTGACGGAGAGCGCACCAATGCAGGCACCGCCAAAGGCAGCGGCAGTGGGGATGATGCGCTTGAGCTCCTTGTACATAGACTGGTCACGGTGACCGGCCATGACGAGACCCTGATCCTTGAGCTGCTTAGCAACGTCACGGGGGCTGGAGCCAGAAACCTCGATCCAGGTCTTGGAGAAGAGGGCGCAGGCACCAAGCATGTAGACGATGTAGGCGCTCATGTGGATGGGGTCGAGAAGAGCCTCCTTCAGGTTCTGAGGGGGAGACATGTAGTAAACGAGACCGGAGGCAGCGTGGAGCTGAGAAGAGCCATCCTTAGCCTCCCAGACACCGAAGAGACGGACAAGGAGGTTCTCAGAGAAGCGAGAGTAAAGCATCTGGCTGATAAGGAAGACGTTGGAAGAAAGAGCGGACTGCAGCATGATGGGCATGTTGGAGGTGTAGAACAGACGGACGGGGTAAGATCCACGAGCACCACGCTGGCGAGAAGACTTGACGGGGATCTCGACGCGGAAACCCTGGAGGTAGATAACAGCGGCGAAGACGGCAATGGTGGCCAAGAGGTTCATGATGTTGGGGAGGTTCTGGCGGTAGAAAGCCTCCTGGAGAGCGCGCTGCTTGTTGGGCCAGGTCATGAGGAGGTGGAAGAGGGCAATGACGGCACCCTCAAACTCGGGACCACGGCCAGTGTTGATGGTGGTAGGAGAGAAAGCCTTCCACATGATGGACTCGCAGATGTTGGTGGCAATGAACAGAGAGATACCGCTGCCGAGACCGTAGCCCTTCTGGAGGAGCTCGTCAAGGAGGATAACAATCATACCAGCAACAACGAGCTGGAGGATCAGGAGGAAGACAATACCAGCACCAAGGTCGGAGGGAGGACCGTAGAGACCGCTGAAGACGTAGACAGTAGCAGTACCGGCGGAGAGGATGAAAGCCAGGAGCTTCTGGGCGGTCTGGTAGAGCTCGCGGTCGGACTTGAGGTCAAGGTTGACGTCGATCATGTGGGTGCCAGCAAGGAGCTGGAAAACCATGCCAGAGGAGATGATGGGAGTAATACCCAATTCCATCAGAGTTCCACGGTTACTCGCGATAACCATTCGCAACCAGTATAGGGGATCCGAGTTGTCGGAAGACACGATACCGTAAAGGGGCATCTGGCTCATGACCAGGAAGATGAGGAGGGTTAGGGCCGTCCACATCAGCTTCTGGTTGAAGGGGATCTTGGTCTCCGGCTGCTGAACCTCAGGGAGGAACGGCACGAACGGCTTGACCAAGTCAAGGAAACGGACTATAGGTCGCAATCAGAGGTTAGCGAGAGTTCGATGATCGCGATGGCGAAAGCCAATTGCGCGCATGGCATTGAGGTTGCGCGAGCTCATAGCTTGAGCTGTAGAGCTCTGCGCAAACGGGGAGAGATGGCAACTTACGAGAACTCATGGTGGGCAACGGGAAAGGGAAAGAACAAGAATTGGACTATTTCATCCAATGAAGGGAAGAAAGAAAGAAAAAGGAAGAGATGCTGAGCTTGAAGAGCCCAGGCGATTTGAAGGGTCGATGGGAGAATTAAAGGAGAGCTGGGGGGGCGGAGGTTGGCGATCTGGCTTCAATGACCCAAAATGTAGATGTGTCCAATATTGGGAGTGGAGTGACACGTGACCTACCCCAGCCAGGGGCGAGCTTCTTTTCCTTGAGCTTCCTCCAACAACGGCAGGCAGCGGGAGGACAAAGGGGGTTTCAGCCACTAAGAGCCAATTATGGCTTCTTTGGACCCACCGTAATTTTTCCGTCAAATTGACTCCGCTTTTGCCTGTTCTGGAACATTGAAGATGTCAGTCATCACAGCAGCAATCTTTTATCGCCCTGGTCTGGACTGTCAGGCGAGCTTGGATTTATAAAAGGAAACCCCAGGAATCGCTATTTATGGCGTGCTCACCTTAAATGCTGCGTCGCCTGAGCCCTATACGCAGGCGAAATGTCACTACTATGTCTACAAGAAAGCCTCCAGCAGAACCCCTTGTGGTTGTGCTAGGGTCTACGGGCACGGGCAAGTCAGATGTAAGTGACGACGGAAATGTATACTAGAGAGTCTCTGACGGCCTTGATAGTTAGCAGTTGAACTTGCAACCCGGCTAAATGGCGAAATCATTAATGCCGATGCCATGCAATTATATAATGGCCTCCCAATTATCACCAACAAAATTACCACTGAGGAGCAGCGTGGAATTCCACATCATCTTCTTGGTCATATATCCTTAGATGAGCAGCCATGGGATGTTGATGACTTCAAGAGAGAAGCCACCCGCACGATACGGGAGATCCGTGGCCGAGGACGGTTACCCATTCTTGTAGGTGGTTCGCAGTATTATGTCGACCCCATACTCTTCAAAGAGGTCATTCTGGACGACATCGAGTTAGACACCACCAAATCGTTCCCCATTCTCAAAGAATCAGGAGAAGTCATGCTTCGGGAACTGCGTAAAGTCGACCCTGTTATGGCCGATCGCTGGCATCCCAACGATCGTCGAAAAATCCAACGCTCCCTGGAGATCTACCTACGAAGCGGCAAGCGTGCATCCGAATACTACGCTGAGCAACAGGCTCGCAAGGACGCTGCTCAGCAGGACGCCAACAGACAACCGTGGGAGAATTTACTGTTCTGGGTCTACTCAGAGCGTGAGGTGTTACGTGAACGCCTCGATACGCGAGTGGACAAGATGCAAAAAGGCGGGCTTATGGATGAAGTGCGAGAGCTTTACGACTTTAAACATCAAAAAGAAGCAGAGGGCCGGATACTTGACATGACCAAGGGTATATGGCAGTCGATCGGATACAAACAGTTCGAGCCGTATCTGTCTGCCATCGACGAGGGACGAAAGGAGGCCGAGCTTGAGAAGCTGAAGACTGCGGCCCTTGAAGAGATGAAGTCGGCAACGAGAAGATACGCTGTCTATCAAACCCGCTGGATCAGGCTCAAGCAGATCCCGCGATTGCGCGAGGCTGGCCCGGAAGCTATGGATAACATGTATCTTCTGGACAGCACCGACGTTTCTGCATATGGAAAAAACGTCGTTGAGCCCGCAGTACGATTGACGCAGCAGTTCCTCCAAGGCGAAGAACGTCCACTTCCAACGGAGATCTCGTCACTCGCGCAAGAAGTTCTCACGCAAGTCGGCAATCCACCACCCAAGACAACACCATGTAAACGCACATGTGAAGTGTGTCATACGGTGTTGATGACCGAGGAGGCCTGGAAGGCTCATTTGAAGAGTGCGACTCATCGACGTATCGTCCGCAAGAAGGCGAGAATGTCTTTGGTGCCGGTGGAACAAAAGACTGAGGATATTAAAGACGAAGAGGCAGACTCTGGCCCAGAATTGGGATCTATGTTTTCAGAATAATCGGTACAAAAAGTCAATACATTAACCAAACTCTCCGATCCCATCAATGCAAGCTTGCGACAACTCTATGTTCCTTAGAAGTTTTGTTCTCCATGCATAAAGAATACGTCAGGTCAAAGCAAATCGCGACACTTGTTTCATAAGCCGAATGGATGATATCAGCTACCCTGGTTACGTATGTTGTAGAAGCTGGGCCGCAATCCCGCAGGATCAACACCCTCTAGAACAATGCTCCGGGACGAGACGCTACTTCGGATGCATGCCGACGTCAAACGCGTATTTGAAAGCCCATGGGGATGCCACCCTGTATTTTTGATCTAGGCTCATTCCCGGCATCAGACTCATTTGAAGATACTTTTTGAGCACTTGCCGATGAAGTGATCCGAGCAACTGTCCGGACCTTGAGGAAGAAGAACAATTGATCTTCGGCAGTGAAGAACTAACTAGGATTTGATCTATGTTTAGCGCTTACTGTAACATTGCTCGGCTCGCAATCCGCTCTCAAGAATGTCTGCGAATTGACGATGTCATTCTTGTTAGAATCAAGCTCACCGTGCGTACCGCGCGATCCACGGTCAAGGATGATGCTAGTTGGGCATAGTAGCTGATGAGTTTAGAATTTGTGAATCACTTCGCCGGTAAGGGCTTGACTTGAAGACACAGTGTTAAGATATGCCGACTGAAAGGCCATTTGAAACAAGAAAAATCCGTCAACCCGAGAGTCTGGATGACACAAGCTGAAAAAATATAGTCTGTATAATTAACTGGTTCAACGGGGTTCACAAAGTTTCCGAAAGATGGATCCTTATCCGCAAGTCGGCCGAAGCCGCGGGGCTTTTTCTGTTGCATCAACTATAAAAGTAAAGTGTGCCTATCAACCTTGAGATGATGCGAAAAATACCTGAGTCGTACTCGTATTGACGTACGATTGCCACTATCACCCTGAAACATAGTCATAGAGAGACTGCGGAGAAGAGTTTAAAACCTTGGAAATTGACGTTATGGCTATGGACTTACCATGGAGGTAAGATGTAGCTTAAGCGGCTTAACCTTCCGGAGCTTCCGAGCTTTACGAAAAACCATAACATTGTATCAACGTTGGTATCGAACCATTGTGTCTAACGTTTAGACTCAGAGACTCTGGGAAAGTTGTGAATATGTATTCTCCGAAACTTAGAAGCCATAATCTCCTTAGCCATCAGGTATCGCATCATAGTCTTGGGCTTGAATCAATTTCCATGAGATATTCTGATACAGTTTGACTCATCGGACAGGGCTGAATTTCTGTCCCGTTTCGGCGGACTTTGGCTCTCAACTCCGCCGCTATCAACTAAGGCGGCTCGCTCTCGGGTCCGAACGCCCGCTATTGGACCGTCTGGGCTAGAAGATTCTATTGGGAGTCACTGGATCCAAGCTTTTTGCGCATTCATTTCGTAGTTATTCTGGACTCTGACCCATGTGAAACTTAGTACTAATAATACTGTGAATTCCTGTCAGGCAGATCTCGCTAGGCTACAGTATATTAATTCTTTCATAAACGCCCAGACATAACTACCAACCATTTGGAACCCTAACCTGTCTTCCCACAGAGGACTGGACCCTTTTTCTTCAACCCCCCTGAACTTGTTGTTGTGGCCTACGTCAACTGATGTGATTGCTCAGCGGGATTCGCGGGTTCCGGTATGCGGGTTAAATTATTCACTCTCATTACAGCGCCCGACTGAACTTTTATGCAGAGAGAAAATCCCCGTTACAACTTGGCTACCTCCCTAAAGTCGGGTCTACATTGAACCGGTAGACTCGGCATCTTACGGCATCATCAGCTGCCTTTCCTTGCTTATCATCTTGGGCAAGGCCGGGTATTTACTATTACAGTATTGAGCAGCCTCTCATCAGCCAGACTTTGATCCTTTTCTCTTCCTTTTCGCCTTCAACTGTCTCCTTGGGCTGATTCGTGCCCCTCCCCCTCACCTGACCCCAGCGCAGCGCAGCGGGCTTTGAAAAGATCCCAGCTCCCGCCTGTGGAGCTCAAATTGGCGTCATAGGATACCTTACTTCACTTGACCTTTACTCAACCTTTTGACAACTCTTGTTATGTGAGCTTCGTCCAATCCGTGGATATGTCAAACAACATCGCGCCTGGACCGGGATCGCACAAGGTGCCCCGGGTCTTGGCTTGTGTTTTGTGTCAGCATCGCAAGATCAAATGCGATCGCAACACGCCCTGCTCAAACTGCATCAAGGTGCGTTGACTGCCTTGCCTGATGTTTTTTATATCGCCATGTCCTCTATTACATGGTGCATCTTGTTTCTGTGTCATGATATCGTGCTCCAAGTCCCTCGCGACTAACTCAATCAAGGCAAATGTTACGTGCACTCCAAGCACACCAGCTCCCGCCAGGAAGCGCCGGAGACCCAACCAAGATCTCCAAGAACGACTTGCTCGATGTGAGCAATTATTGAAGCAGTATGCCGATGGTTCTGTACCCTCTCCATCAGCTATGACCCATTCCCCAGCTACCAATGGCGCGTTGACCGATGCCTCACCTGCCACACCCACCAATATCGATGGCCAATCCAAATGGAAACCAGCTGGGAAAATGGTCAAGGAAGAGGGTGGCGTGCGCTTCATGGACAGCTACCTTTGGGCTAATATTCACGATGAGGTGAGTACAATTTGATATGCGCTGCTAACATGGGAAACTGACATGAATGCGACCATAAAGCTCCAAGCTATGAGAGAAATTGTCGATACCGACGACCCAGAGGAGGCTAGTGTGATGGGATCCGAAGATTTGAGCCCAGACTACAACATCGATCTTCTCATGCCCTCAGAGGCATCCGGCAAATCCGTCGAGGAACTCCAGCCCGAACCCGTTCATGTCTTCAGACTTTGGCAGTTGTTTGTTGACCGTGTCAACCCCTTGACCAAGATCATCCATGTCCCCTCGGTCCAGCCATACGCTTTAGAGCTGGCCACTGATCTGAACAAGATCCCACTCAACTACCAGGCTCTCTTATTCGCCATTTTTACCATGGCGACAGTATCTCTTACAGAAACTGAGAGTATGCAAATGCTGGGAATTCCTCGCGATGAGGCTCTGCGAAGGTATACAATTGGTACCAAGTTGGCATTGACAAAGTTCAACTTCCTGAAAAACTACGATATGGTGGCTCTGCAGGCATTGCTGCTATACCTGGTAAGATGCTTTGGCACGTTACATACAATTCCAATACTAATGTACAATCAGTTGTCTCTTCAGAATCGTTATGATCGACATGCTGCTTGGATTCTAAGCGGAGTGGTTGTGCGAATTGCGCAGAAGATGGGATACCACCGTGACGGCGATTATCTGGGACTCAACGCTTTCGAGACAGAGATGCGACGACGCATGTGGTGGCAGATCATCCTGCAAGATGCAAAGAATGCTTTAGTCTCTGGACTGAGCCACTCGCTACTCCCCAGCAGTTGGGACACCAAGATGCCGCAAAACGTAAACGATGCCGACCTTTTCCCTGGATCAGTCGAACCCATTCAACCTCGCGAGGGCCCAACAGAAATGGCGTTCTGTCTAGTCGGCTACCAGATCGCAAAGTTTTTGATCAACGCAGAATCCCTTCATGGAACGCCGGGATGGGAAGCTGCTGTTATGGGAGATGATTTCGAAGGCAAAGATCCCGCGACCTTTCCGAGCATCCAGCAATACCGAGACTTGGTGGACACTTTGGAGCAGAATCTGGCGGAAGTGGAAGCTCGCTACATCGACCCAACTGCAGGAAACGTCCACATCGCGGCTCTTAGTATTCGTCCGATGATTACCAGCAAGATGAGGGAGATGCTGGTGCCTATGCGTGAGCAACCAGAATGGGGAACCGAGATCCTTGACCAGAAGGACAATCTTTTCAAGATTGTTTTGATGAATAACGAGCACAGCACCGACGCTTATGGAATAATGGAACAAGCAGGATTCCTTTGGTTTCTCAAGTTTCATTTCCAGATCGATATCTTTACAGTTATGACAAAACAGCTCTGCCAACGACCGACCGGTACTCTCGCCGACCGCGCATGGAACATGGTGCAGAAAATTTACCATTACCACCCAGAAATCCTGGATATGTCCCAAAAGACATACGCCATCCAGGCCCAGACTGTGTTGAAGGCGTGGAGGACCCGCGAACAAGCATTTAGAGTAGCTGGCCAGCCTCTCGAGACACCAAACTTCATCTACCGCTTACGCGACGTCGTATCGAGCGAAAGCCGCACCTCAGAACCCTCGCCACAACAGCCAGTGGCCCATCCTCCCACATCTGCTGCACAGATGACGGATCTCGACCCTTTCCTAGGCAACTATCTAGATGTATCGACGCTCAACTGGGATATGTGGGGGTCCATGAACCAACCACAGCAGAACCAGTTGCCCGTTTCATTATTCGGCAATTTTGGTATGGGCAACATGGGCTAGGGTCACCTCGACTGGCGCAAGAGGCTCTGTGAGTCATGAAAATGGTGACATGGATATGATAATGATTTGGGAATCTCCATGGAGTAGGGTGCATGCTTAGGTATTTATAGAGCGGCGCAAAGTGGTTATTAATGGTTGAGATACGACCAGGCGGAGACACTTGTTTCCTGCATTGTACTAGTAAATTTGTCATTTAAACGATGATACATTCACAGTTCATGAGAAGAGTCCATAATGGCTTAGACGTGTTTATTGTCAAGGACATGTGTTTTATGGTGTTAGTTGACCGTAATGAGTCTACCTTGCCTTTCCACCACTTTTAGACCCCCTTGTCACAGGATACATCATGCCTTGATTTCTTATTCCCGTTGCTTGTCATTGGCCATCATTGCTTCCCCTTCCATTCGGTACCAACGACTCTTAACACGACGACATTCATTTGGTGGTAGAAGTATCATCGCCACGACGCGCCTGAGAAAGAGTTTCGAGGGGATACGCCCCACCATTGAAGGTCAACCCATACCGCTCCTGGATGATGCGGAGGTCGCGAGCCTCATCAAAGATGGTTCGCACGGGCTGGACCTCTGCCTCAGTACCGATAGAGGAACCCTGGTCGCTACGCTCACGGGCACGGCGGAGACGGGCGGCGTTGGTGGCCGGGGTCTCGGGACGGGAGCGCCAGGTGCAGTAGAGAATGAGCGAGAGGAACATGATGAACAGAACGGCGCTCAGGACGGCGACGAGAATGTTCGTGCCGAGATTGCTCATGCGGGGGAAGATGGGAGAGGCAGACATGATTGCGGTGGCAGTGAGATGAATAGGACTTGGGTGTGTTAGTGGTTGATAAGGGGATGCGGAAGTTGGCACTATACCGAGGAATGCTTTCTTGTGGTGTTGAAGACTTGAGATACTTCTCACGATAGGGTGAAAGTCGTGACTTGGAAAAATATTGGTAAAAAAGATGGAATAGTGATATAGAGTTTCCCGTAAAGGATCCAAACGCTGGAAGTGAGCATGTATCGAGGAACTCATTGTTCAAGGAACACGATAGTGAACAGTGGGCAAACGGCCGAGCAAGAGTGTTTTACCCAGGACAGTATATTCACCGAGAGTATTGGTGTTAATTCGTTTGGACGAGGAATGTGAGTGAACATGTACATGAATGAACAAACGAAAGTGAAGCTGATGATTATGCCGTATTTGTTCACTTGAATCGAGGGCACTGGTATCTAATGAAGTCTAATAAACATTTAAACTAAATAAATGTGACGGGCACGATGACACTCACATCTCAGAGCACAATGTTCTCAAAAAGCAATGTATTGATCTATCTGGGTATGAGCCAGCACACCCAATCTCAATCCGAACTCAACTCACCTTAAACATGTTCCAAAGGTCTCTCCTGAACATTCGTCGCTCTCAGCGTCGTCATCCTCAAAGCCCGCGCCTCAGCCTCTCTCCTCTCCAGCTTCTTCTGCTGCCGATGGGCCAGCCACTGGAAGCAACAGCAGGGCATGATGAAGAGAAGAAACAGAACGACTACTCCAACGGTGAGACCGATTATGGCGGCCTTGTCAGAGGAGTCATGCTCCAAAGATAGCTCGTCCTGGGTGCTGGTGGAGGCAGCCGAGGAAATGAGTGTGGTGAGAGTGCTGGGGGAAGACATTTTGGAGTGTGCAGGAGAGTTGTTGTTGATGCTGTAGAGTTAGTAGAGGTTGAAGAGGTTGTTGAGATTTTGGAGATGGCCGAGAGGTGATGATGGAGTTATATATGCTTAATGGGCCCTTTATTCCAGTTGGAGAAAAAAACAATGAACATGGCAAAGACGTTGGAAATGCCAAAGTAAAGCTGGAACAAGTGAATAGCACGGTCACCGAACACGGAACAAGTCACTTGTTTGAGTTGAGTCTTTGTTCGCTTTGTTGTTCTGATGCATGTTTGAACATACCCTTTACACTTCATTAGAAGGCAGTGACTTGAACTCATGAACAATTGCTGCCTCACATGTTATCGCATTGGTAAGAGTGTTGGAAGTTTTGCTTTGGCTTGGTGCATAGTATCTGATGGTCTTGCGAAAGGTTCTGACCCTAAAGCAAGCCTGCAAGTTGGTAACGATGAACAGACGACTGGCTGTATCGGTGTACGAATGACAAGATTAGATTGCCAGTTCATTACGGCAATGCATTCCATCGTGAACGATATGCTGGCCATGAGAATGTGGTATCGCCATGCTTGAGAACGCAGTATATGGAAGGCTCATTTTGAAGGCATTGACTTATATGGAACCTCAGGAGCCAATCAACACTTGCATCGATCAGCATCCAGATATTTGAGACGTTGCTTCAAGATTGCGTTGCCTTTGCCAATTGTTCAAAGGGCGAACGAGCTGGAGCCCGGAAACTCGGCTCACTTGTCGAGCTTTACCGTTGCTGCGACCATGTGCTTCTTTTAAAAATCACAAGCAACGGCCGCTCAACGCGACGAGTTTGTTGGCCTCCAGATCCAGGCCAACAGCCACACACAAGTCCCTGACGCGTCTCTAGCGACAAACCAGGTTAACAGGAAGCCATTTGTTAAGTACAGCATTACAAAAGAAGCACAGTACTGCGATCAGCAGCTGGCGGGCATTCAGACATAACCAGCATCAATATGTATCACACGAAAGAATGTAGATCTCAAAATGAAACGACACCTAGACGGAGAGAAGCTAGGTGTCGAGATTAACGACGGATCCAATTTCCCAATATTCTTCTCAGATCAGTCCTCGAGTCCAAAGACCCTGCCTGCAATGCTGTCCACTCTCTACACTAGACAGCGTGCGGCGGACGTTCTTTCTATCTGAAGAAGAAAGGGAAAAAAGAGAAGAAAGCGGAGGGAATTTTTCGCGATAACAAAGCCACGCTCAGTTGCTGAGTCATCCAGAGCTTCACGTGACCGATGCAAGTGGGTCACGTGCGTCCCGAGATGAGGAATTGACACCATCCTATTGGCTAATCTGGCCCGAGAAGCCGAGGGAGCCCGTTCCGATGCTCGAGAATAGGAAGCCATCATCATTGATCCTTTAGACAAGCAACACGGAAACGTCCTCCTTGGAAGCAACGACGCCAACGAATACCGTTGAACGAAACATTGGCCGATCCCTTTTTCCAATTCGAACCCGAACGAATTCTGCCTCCTCCGCCACGATGATCGCTCAACGTGTTGGCGTCGCCGCCCTCCGTCAAGGTACGCTTGCGCAAAGCGAATAACCTCAAGTTTCCGGGTTACTGACAATGGATTGTAACAGGCGCGGCCAAGCCTTTCTTTGCTCAGAACATCCCCAAGGTTGCTCTGGCTGCTGGCATGTCCACTTCTTCTCCCGTTCGGTATGTCAACAACAATTGGACTTGTGCTTTCGGAACCTCTAACATGTGCCTAGATCTACCGGTTCCACCAAGGTCTCCCAAGCGGACGGACACCAGATCCTCGTCAACCAGCGCCTTAACCGCCCCGTCTCTCCCCATCTGGCCATCTACAAGCTCGAGCAGACCTACTTCGGTAGCTCCGCCTGGAACCGAATCACCGGCTCTACCCTCTCCGTCGCCCTGTACGGCTTCTCGATTGCCTACCTCGCTGCCCCTCTTGCCGGTCTGCACCTCGAGAGCTTGAGCATCGCCAGCTTCGTCGCCGGTCTTCCTCTTGCCGTCAAGGGTGGCATCAAGTTCACACTCGGCTTCCCCTTTGTCTACCACTGCATTAGCGGCTTCAAGCACCTTCTGTACGACGCCGGTAAGGGTTTCGCCAAGACTACCATCGTCCAGGCCGACAAGTACATCTGGGCCGCCAGTGTCCTCGGTGCCATCGGTCTGGTTGCTTTCCTGTAAGATACAAAAATTGGGCCGGAAGAGCGGAATTAGATGGAGGGAAATTGAGCAACATATACACAGTGGATGATACACCAAGTTGCAAGGGTTATAGGTGAAAGGAGTATGGGAAAGGGACGAGAAACTCGTATACGAGAATTTAGCCTGGGAAGGCATTCCTGACTTTGAGCAAACAATTTTATTATCTGTACACAAGCGCCTTGAAATGCTTGAGCCTATTTCTAACCAATTTCTTTTGGTGAGGTATTCCGCAACCTAAACGCCGTTCGCCTACCATGATCACAAACTCGCGAGATGTCTACTCCATGAACCGGGCATCTAGGATTGTCCGGATCAACCTCCGATTACCGGAGGAGGCAATCTTTTCTCCCACGATATGTCCGACAAACTCCTTCAGCTCAGACAACTCCGATTCCGCACTGGATGTCCCGTTCACTCCGTTGGCGTCTGACTCGATGTGATCTGCCAGTGAAGCCACAGCCTGTACGATGCCTTGTACCAGCATCTCGTAATCCATTGTACCCTCCGCCTTCTCCTTGAGGGGTTGTAGGATGCCCGAATCGAATGTCTTCAAATTGCGAAGAACAAGTACTCGAATAGCCTCTGGGCCGCCTGCCTCGAGCAAGCCGTGAATAGCGCCATAGAGAACAGCAGGGGGTTTGGTGGGGTCGAGGAAATATTTGAGACATGTTCGTGTGAGCTTGGGTCGGAGAAGAGTGTTTGAGGCGGAGTATTTGCGCGCAATTTGCCCGACTAGCGATGCGGCCAGTTGTCGTAGGTCGTATTGCTCCTTCAAAGCGTCGGTGCCCTCATCAGTGCCCAGCTTTCTAGCCATTAGACAGGTAAGGGCGGGTGCCGAGAGCGGGCTGGCGTAGGGGTCCAAGAAGAGACTCTTGTTCTCAATAAGAGCATTGGTCAATTCCATCATCTGCTTTAAGGTGAAAGTATCGTCGAGATGGTGTGTTACCCGATCCATAATGAAGGTTATAAAGTATGGGATCAGCTGGTGCAGACCAGGGTCGTCCCTCACGGAACCAAGGGCAGCTTGTCGAAGGCGCACCACTTCTTCATCAGGATTATCGTCGAGAACAGCAGCCTGAATCTTGTCGAAGTAGAGTATGAGTTCCTTGCTCACAATGTGCTTAACAGAAGGCTTCATGGAGACATTGTCGTTGCCTGCCAAGGCGGACAGGGCAGGATTGGCACCAGGTCCCTTAGGGAGGAGTTCCTGCGATCGAGATTCGGATGTTGTAGGGTTTTGAGGGATGGAGGGCTGGACACCTTCGATAGCGAGCCAGTGTGCTGGAAAATCAGTTAGCACAGATCATGAATCAAGAGATAGAGAGATCGCACCAGTGAAGCCCATGTCGCGCGGTACCTTGGGTAGAGGCGCATTGATGAGCTTTTCAAAATCGACTTCTTCATCCTCAATGTAGAACAGCGGCTGGCCAGGTCCAAGACTAGCTTCGCCGTATCGTAGCGGACGCGTGGAATCGTAGCCGTAGAGGGGCTCAACGTCGAGCGCTTTGAGGGCGAGGGAGATATCGTTGACGGTAAGGGTTGTTCGACGCGCGGCGCGCATGAAGCGTAGAGACTCGACAATGACCTGACCGACTCGGTATTCGACGTCTTGGGTTAGGCACTTGAGAGCCTCTTCATTGAGGGAGCTGATTCCGACCGACTCTGCGACATCCTTGACATTATCGGGGTTCCAGAGAAGTTTGGGGGTTTCGGCTGCCATGGTGGTAATGGTGAAGCGCGAGTCGGCGCTTTGAGTTCGTGGTGTGATCAGTAAGACGCAGAACAGATAGGAAGTTGTTTTAGTTTCGTGGTTGCAGAGAAAAACATATGCTGATATTTGCGTTGATGCATGCGTGAAGCTGCGAGGCTGAGATGGAGGCGCGCCTTTGGATTTCAAGCGTGGCTTAACCTGGGGTAAGCGCCACACCTGAGGAGGCTGGACATCAAGCAACAAGATTTCAATAGAATCATTAAATTATCCCAATCTTAGGATGATATTTTTTCTTCCCTCTTCTGTTGTATCATTTTCTTCTATATCTCGAGTTTCTCATGGGCCGTGTGGACATGTTTTGTTCATACAGACTTGTGCAAAAAAACACTTGCAATTTCCTTATTTTCTTCAAAGAGCGTTTCTTGATTCTCTCGCGTGGAGCGAATAGTGTGGAAATTGTTTGTGTAGAGGTTGAATAGTGGTCATCAGCGCACCCGCGCTCCTGAATGGCTGCTATCTCAAGGAGTAGTATTGATGCGTCTCCTCATTCACAGACCATCAACCTTGACCATCCACTTCAAACCTCGCAGCTGTACTCCACGCTTACATGACCCTGCTGAACACCGCCGTAAACGACCGAAAAGCCCATCTCGCTTCCGTCCCAGTTGAAGTCAATTTCCAGTCCATTCTGTGCTATTTCGGATCCCGTCCCAGTGGCCGCGGTGGTCCAATTGATACGGCACATGAGTTGTTTTTGTGCATCTGGGCCCATTCTGCGACAAATATGAAAGGTATACATCTGGCCGTTAGGAGTGACTTTTGTCGTGAGAGCTTGCATCGGCAGAGGCCGTCGGTTCGGGTTGTCCGCGGACAGAGAGTCACCCTATCCCGCAGCAAAAGTCAGTGAGATATTCTCTAGGTATACGATGGGAGAGTTAAAATCGAACCTTGTTAACAAGCCAAATCACGGACTGCCCGGGGCCAGAATAAACACCATAGCTGGCACGCGCAATACGAGACGAAACTTGTACCGAATGTTCAAGTGATTGATGATGTGCCCGGATTGCATGGAGGACGGCTCCATGAGCCACTGCGTTCCATCTAGAAATCAGTCAGCCATGGTAGATGAAAAGGAGAAATGGATCAGTCTTACCCCTTGTAATCTGTGTAGCAGTGGACCATCGTAGACGGAGAGATCTCGGACACTGCCTGTCCGATTTTCTTCTGGAGGTATGGGTTACGGCCAAACCCTCCAGCTACAACGACGTGCTAATTCCCCTGCGTTAACGGACGTCAATATCAAAGGACCTGGTATACTCACTGAGGTTTTCTTGCCGGCAGTAATCATGACCTGCTCCATCTGCGATGTGACCAACTTGACGATCTTCCCAACGATGGGATCAAATACCGACGAGAGTTCATCACTGAGTGCCCGTTAATAGTCAAATCCAATGTATGCATGTTCGTCTTTACTTACGAAGTGAATGAGATTTGCGGTGCAGTGCCGACACGGCCTCGCCTGGCGTTACTCCCAGCCCATGAGAGCGGCAGAGGATATCTCTTCTCTTTGTTGTTCTCGGAATGATACAACTTCATGTCAAGTTCCCAATGGTTACGAGCAAATTCTTCGACGCCTGACAAACGTCCAAGAGCTTTGAATGTAAGAGGAGGACAGATTGCTTTGGCCTTTGCTTCCAGGAGATTCATGAATGCATCGTCTAGCAAGGCACCACCTGCTAGGATACACTCTCCTGGCACAACTTCCTTAACTAAGAAGGGCTGAAGTGAGCAAACCTCATAAGCGATGGAATCCTGGAGAGATGGTGAGTATTGGGGATTGCCACTAATAACATGAAGGGCTTACCACGGTGCCGCCACCACAGTCACAAACAATGACCACATCACCCTTCTTGAGGGTCGACAACTGGAAACGTGTTAGAACCGTAGGCCAGCACGCTTACTCATAATTATAGACTTCTTGAGACTTACCTCGGGGTTGTTGACGTTGCATCCATCTGGTAGCAGAGCAATGGCAGCAGCTTCTGGTTCCGAAAGAAACTTGGGGGCTAGCTGAACGTTGGTATCAAGGATACCCGCCGCGTGAATAGCCTCCAGCATCTTCTGACGAGCGTACATGGGCCAGACAGCTGGGACTGTTATGGTGATCTGGACTAACGGACTAGGTACCTTGGCTCGAAGATTCTTGTAGAACGGATCCCACAGCTTTTTCAGATATTTTCCCGTGACGTTGACTGCCGAGAGATTCAAGTTTTCCCGGTCCTTGGATGCCTTGGTAAACTTTGGCAAATCACGGGCTTCTTGGGGCAAATCATCCCTATGAAGGAGGGAGAGCTTGAACCATTCGAGCCAGACATCTTTGGCAGATTCATCAGAGTTGTATTCAAAGGCTGGGAGTTTAGTAGGGGTCTTTCCTGTATAATGATCATATAGTCCCGATGAGGAGACATTGCAGTTGGGAAAACGGATCTGCCCATCCGGGACCAAGATCGCGAATGAGATACCGGAAAAACTATGGTATGGGTGAGTAATAAGAGTTTCGATCGGTATGATTAAACACTTCTTGGAACTTACGTTGTGCCAAAGTCAATTCCCACAAAGACGGTTTGGTGGTTTTTGTCGGCCTCTATCTGAGGCAGCAACCCCAAATGTGCCATAGTTGCTGTTTCGTTTGCAAGTGAAGCAAGCAGAAGAGGATTTCTGGATCGACTAGTTAAGCTTCTCAAATGAACTAAATGTGATGAGAAGATCAAGGCGTCTCGTTTGGAGGGAAAAGTAGGGTTAAGTAACACAGCACGACACTGCTCTTGCAGAAACCGAGTGTACCAAAAATGTGTGAAAAGGATGTATTGCTACATGGTATTGTCCGATAGATCACATGCCGGCCCTGTTGTTCACCAAAAGAAGCGAGCAAGAAAGAACATGACTGGTCATTTGAGGTTGGACAGGTTCTGAGGGCACTGACAAAGTCATGGTAGCGTTTGTCATGATACGAGATAAGCAAACTCATAGGTAAAGGACATGCAGACTTCCTAGTCTGAAACAAACAGTTGCGGTATATGATTTATCATAAGGGGGCGGAAGTATTTTGTTTGAGTGCCGCTCACGGCAAGGCACGTACTACAGCCTGGCCTGAAGATGGAAATACACGCCACCTAAACGGTAGCTTACATGAAAAGTCAATAAGTTGTTGGTCCATGCGGGCTATTGTGGCGTTTCTTTGACTTGTTTCTTTGTCGTGTATTCCGACGGCAACGGGCATTCATGACCACGTCACTCTCTCCTTTGAGCTTGTCAGAATGTTCAATAAGAAAAGCCACATACATGACGGTTTCTTTATTTAGCCGCAATAATTTGAAGTGAAACGGGGACCGTGGATTCATACCCCTTGTACGCTAACAGGAGGTGTTTGTTGTTCAACGCCAGCTTGGCTTTCCCGCTTGGTTTCTTTGTCACAAGATATCTATCATACTTGGCTTACTTTCAGCTTTGCCGATTGCTCCTACGTATTCGTTAGTGGCGGGTGCAACAGTGTCCATGCAGACGGCTAGTAAGCTAAGCTACGGTTGTATACATAACTTGGAATAATCCCTTTCTTTGAGATGCAGATTTACCACAAGTTCCTACATCATATCCTTTCAGCCCATCAAAGTCCTCTTTAAAATTCTTGATATGACCGGTCCTCGAAGGTCTAAGCGACTACAAGCTCGCAACCAGCCCGAGACAGATTCTCGTAAAATCAGGAAGGCGAAAACTCAAAAGACCCGTCAAAAGACTCCTTCCAAAAAGATCCCTACACGCGACGAAGGCGACATGGCGGAACCTAATACTAACGATGATGAAGGAACGGTATTTCAGCATCTTTATACTGAAGAAGAACTCGAAGTCAGAGTATGTAGGCAAATATCCCAAGCATCCATCCATCCACTAGAAACAACTGGCGGGACCTGAGGCTGACAATCCTCGAGTTCAAGCAGTTTCAGGCTGAGAACCAGAAGAGAGTCGACGAGGAAGTCAAACAAGCACAGGCAGGAAGAGCCGTCCTGCACGAGGATTTAGGTATCAGAGATTATGATTACTTCGTTGATGAGTTTTGGAACTCCGCCATTGCCGGCACCATTCTGGCCTTTGCAAACCACGAATGCTTCTGGGACGTCCCCTGGGATAGCCTCGATGAAACAACCCAGCAAAAGTTCCTCAGCTGGGCACCCAATGCCAAAGAGCTCTTTGAGCTGTACGGCATATCCCCTCTTATGTTCAGGCGATGGGTCTGGGAGATCATTGACGAGAATTTCTTCTCTAACAAGAGCAAGGATATCGTATGGACCTCACCTTTCTGGGAAGCCCAAGCATCCCTGGAGCGTTGTTTACGCGGTAAGATGGTGGACATCCTCCAGCTCTAAAGACACAATGCTGATAACGAGATAAGAACGCGATTTCGCCTTTCGTAACCATGTTGAGTCCTACAAGTATCCTAACTGGAGATACACGACGATGCAACTGTACTATTCGACCGAAGATTATTCGATGGAAGATAGATTGGGGAATTATTGGAGGATGGAGCCAAGCTGTGTACTCTCTATCCTAGCCAAAGCTCTCGGCCGACACTTTCCAACGAAGTTTGAGGAGGGTTCCACTTACAACCTCAAACATTTATCAGAGGGAGTTGCCAGCATGGAGTTCCTCTCCAGTTGCACCCTTTGCTCATACTCGCATGTCTTTCATCATCCGACAACCCTCGAGAAGTACGGCTTCCCCTTCAACCCGGATGTTGCTGAGTTCGAAGGCAAGGCTATGATGGCTATAGATAGCACTGCTATGGATGCGGGACGACCTATCGATTTGGTTGCGCAACCTATGCTTGTGAAGCGCGGAAATCGAGAGGGGTATGGTTATCATGTCCAGAGGATCGTATATCCCATGCAAGTGTGCGTTAACTGGCTTGCGGGTTATGAGAAAATGGGGGATGAGGAGAAGGCGGAAGAGAAGAACGTAGATAGATAAGAGTAGAGAGACCACTGCCATGGAGGAAAAACTCATGTAGAGTCAGGTATCAGCATCCACGATGGTCAGAATGGCTCATATCACCGGGTTCTGCATGATCATTTTCGCTTAATCATGGAGAAAATGTGCTTTAATGGAATCTGTGCTAAAACCTGACTTAGTCTTAACAAGCCTCTTGGTGGCTATTTCTATTACTACAACACTGATGCAATGCAATTCCTGGGAGTTGAGGTACCAGTACAGGCGCCCTGATTCTCAAGCTCCATCGTGACTGGGGTACTCATTGCCCAACTGAATGTGCTCCACCGATGTCTTTGCTGCCTGTCTGAATTTTGTGTCCCAATAAGTCATATTGGGCATCAAGGCTGAGATTATTTCATTCCACTTCTGATCGCGCGCGAAACACTTGCTGAAGGTAAGGTAGGGGTAGTTGCGTCCATCACATTGGTAACAGAAACATGGAATTGAAGTGAGAACGGTAGAATCAAGTTTAGACCCTGGAAATTTATCTGTCCCGAGCAACCAGGCTTTGATAGCAAAGGATATGGATGTGCCCTTGCTCGAGTAGGGGGATCTGATTTCCGCCAGGTGAGGACCTGATAGCATATTCTTGACTAGTTTGAAGTCATCTGATAGAGCCTGACAGGAACCAAGAAGGCCAACAAGTTTTGAAGTCTCGTTTATGTCTTCTATGGGTATTGCTGTGTCCTTTCCGGGTATTTCTGATGTGAACCATACTCGTCCTTGGTCTGGAGAACTTGGTCGTAGCCCAAATGCATGACATGTAATCAGCGCGAGAAAGAAGATGCGATACACACGCTGCAGCAGTTGGTGATCTTCAGAATGTTCAAAGCCCTCCTAGACGGACAGAAAGTCCGATCGTTCAGCCAGTTGAGCAAGACAAAGGGGCCAGATTTCGGGAAGTGGACCTTTTGACCGCAAGTGATACATTTGACACAGCAGTCGATCGATGATATGACTGACATTGAGAAAGATGACGAACATACCATTCAATATTTGACCAAAAGGTTGTCCATTGGCATATTGCGATGACAGTCCCTTCCATCTCCATCTCGAGATGTCTTGGTGGAGTTTGGCGGAATATTCTTTTTTGAACTTCTTGATAGGGCGGCCTGGGAGCAGTATGCCGGACAGGTGGGCACAAGCAAGGAGATCTTCAAAACTCTCTGAATCAAGACATCGAGTCAGGTAACGCTGGTAGATAAAAGATTGGTTTTTTTTGTAATGCTGGCGCATTTCGACCGAATGATTGACAATATCCTTGACTTGCGAGGAGTTGTGGGCCTTTGCAAGGCGATTCTCAAATTCGTCGCGGATTCTCGCTGAACTAACGTCGTCTATAGGGTTCATGATGATGACGATGATCTTTGTGATATGTAGACACGAGTATCGATGTGGCAGCGGAATATGCTGATCAAGTCAGTTGGTATGATGTTGGAGGAATCAGATCAAGAAGTTGAGATGACGAAGAGACGCTCAAGGGATCAATGAAAGGGAGTACCAGCCTATTTCGCATTCGCAATGGGGAAAATTGGAAGGATCAAGTTGCCTGTTTTAATGATGGAAGCTGAAATGAAGCATTTCGCAAACATCATCAATGAGACTCAAATTTTCCAATGTGAATTGCAAGTACTTAGTAAACTATTCCCGTACAGCTATTATCGCCTTCCGATGAATGGTAATAAAAATTGAAGCTCAAAATGCAATCCTCTCAACACAGATTTGGTGTTGAAGAATGTTGTGACAGGCTGTGGATTGCTAGCATTAATTGCGGTGTCATCACAAAGTGCGAGTTCATAGACATATATCTAAAGCATCTATAAATCCTAGGCTATGAAATCATCTAACTTTCTAAAATCCTGTTAACTTATGATAAGAAACATGACCTAGAAGAGCTATACCTTTATTCCCGATTATTCTTTTACCTTGAGAGACAGGGTCCGGCGGAATGCCAAGCCGGAGTGGGGCCGCCAAAGCGGAATCTCAACAGTGTCAACACGTGACTTTCAGAAAATGTTCGCGACCAAGCTTCACATCCTTAGCCCCATCGCCCATTGTGCATTGGATTGTAGAGGGACCTCATTTCTCCAATCCGATTATTTCCCAGACCTCACCATGGCCCTCCAATCCTGCCGCTCCGGCATTTTGCGGAGCAGACAATCCGTCGCCCGCGCCTTCATGCCCTGCGTGCGCACGTACGCCACCGACTCGACTCCCGAATCCTTCAAGACGAACAGCGCTTCTACCTCTGGTGCTCCTCTGCCACGATGGAGTCAGACTCCCGCTGCTATGAAGGCGCCTCTACAGCTAGACTTCGCAAAGAACCCCCAGAACAAGGTCTGGACTGTCAACAACGACCCCCGGAGGCTAGATGAGGTTTACGATCGCCTACTGGGACAAGGTGGCAGCAAGCTTCTGCCTGAGGAGCTCAAATGGCTGGCCGTTACGCATAAGAGTTTTGATCAGGGAAGGAGAGGATTCAACGACCGATTGGCGCTTATGGGTAGGCTGCACTTGAGCAATTGAGGGAGTTCATGGAATGCTGACGCTCACAGGCCGAATGGCCCTCATTATGGAGACGACAAAATCCATTGTCGCCAAGGAGCCCATTCCCGGATCGACAATTGCCGACGAATTTGAGCGCCAACCATTTGAGCACCCCCAGTTGCGGTCGCTAGACAACCTGACTACGAAGGGTCCCAGAGACATTGCTGGAAGGGAAAGCCTATCTAGCTTGGCAGCCGAAGTGGGCTTGGTTGACGTTGTGCGGTGGAAGCCTCGAATGGTATACTATACACGTCCCTTGTGGTAATACTCGGCTAACACGCAACAGGTGCGAGATCTTAAGAAATCAGGTGTTGATATCGTGCTTAACGGTGCAGTTCTGGCCATTATCGGAGCCATTACTCTGCAGCACGGATCCGTAGTGGCATCACAGGTGATCAGGGAGCGGATATTGGCCAGACTGGAGGAATGAGTGTGTGGTGAGTGGAATAATCTGTATCATATTTGTACCATTTAGGGAAGAGGTCTGGACCTGTACAAAGCGTGACGGGTGTCTCTGCTATACAAGACTTGTAAAAGAATACTTGAGTTGTATTGAACCAATTATGGAGTGCACTAGTCTATGGGTTGCATATTAGAGATATACTATAAAAAGGATACGGAATATTAGGGGTATCAAAGTCATTGCAACAAGGGCGTTTCCTCATCGGCCGGCTGAGCAGCACTATCGTCTTCCCCCTCTTCTTCATTATCATGATGAATGAGCTTCTCTCGATACATCCAACCAACACAAGTTCCCGCTCCAGGTCCAACCACAAGAGATGTGATGACCGTGGTCAAAGGAACTCTCCATCCAACCTCCACCAGCATCCAATACAGAACAGTCCAGAATATGAATTGAGTGTCGACCTCAATAAAGACGATAGTTGATCTTGTCATTTCCTTGCGATCATCGGGCTGGGTTAGGCTCCAAATGAAGAAGATGTGGGCCAGAATTGAGCAGATGATGGGAAGCAGGTAGACCAATAGAAGAGATCGCCGGTTTGATGCGAGGTGGACAGTTGTAGGGTCGGCTCTTCTGATAGAAGTGACAATCTTGCGAGTGATTTGGCGGATGATTGTGACGTAAACGGGGAAGAAGAGCCAGATTCCAATTGTCGCTGGTGTCGTGTAGAACAGCATTAGGATAGATGGCACAAAGTAGCCAGCAGCGACACTGATGGGGATAGCCACGAGCTCGCTATCAGGGAGATGACGGCTCGTAAAAATCGAGCGAACCTCACTATTTCCGTCATCCCTCTTCTGCGCAGCAAGAACACTCCTCGCGCGGTGAAGAAACGCGGGAATAATAACAAGCTCCCAGACAACAGCACCACCAACAAGATCAAAGATCAACCACGGTCCCGTAGGATACGCAATAAGTACATTTGGCGCGTTACAAATACGGGCCGCTTCAACGGTGCTTACCGTCAAAAGTCCGCCGACGAAAGCTATGACAACAGCCATGACAGCGGTACTGCGCAGTGAGTGCAACGCGGCGCGGAAGAAGCTAACGATGTAGCATAGCGGCGTTCCAATGCCAGGAATGCGACTAATGGCCGGGATACGGGCGTGAGAGTGACATTGAGACCAGAGAAGCGCGGCGTTGACATCTGAGTGAATAAAGAGAACGACGATGGTGGCTGCTGCGAGGAGGATGGGAGGGATTATGAGGGAGCGGTATGAGAAGTGATGGATAGGGGCTTTCCAACGTGTTGAAGGCGGCATGGTGATGTTGAGCTGTATTTAATGCCTGGTGGTTGGGTTGTATCGATGTTGAAGAGGGGAAGGTAAAAAAATGAGGTACTAGACCTTCGTTGTAAAACAAAAAGAACGCTTTTGAGACTCAGACACGGGTGTCATGTGGTGAAGTTGAAGATGGCTCTCGTGATTACGATCCAATGGTGGTGAGAGATCCACACCATGTGCACCTACGTTAGGCTCGATGGGGAACTATTCTTCTTTTAATCTAACGTCCTTACACTAAACATGATACTTTCAATGTTCCTAGCATTTAATTTTCTTTATTCTTTTCATGACTTAAACAACCAAGTTAATTCCTTATTTAAGGTCCTTTCCGGGGCTCAAGCCTGGGATCCTACTAGTATACAGGCCGCTAATTGCACAGCTACTCAGAAGTTACAGGCTATACTATAGCCAATTACTTGAGCGTATACTTGCCCTTGAAAAGAAAGATCAGCTCTCAAGGGCCAGTTCGTCATCGGTGCCTATCGCCTTAATACTTCAGCCCTGGAGATCCTCGACAGGGATGGGTTATGCACGTCAAATTCACCGTGCTTAACGACATCAAGTTGAAACAACTATCAGTACGTAATTAGGATTACAGGACCTGAGTTAACAACCAACAGACAATCTTCTCAGCCCATACTAGAACCTGGTCAAGTCGGGCAGGGACATGAGATGTAGAAAAGCATTATTTATACCTGCCTTTCCTATGCTTCATTTTCCTGCCGACTTCCCTACAATTCAGATCCATCAACTAGCAATGTCACTCACCGGCCTACCCCCTGAGACACTGTGTCACATCATTTCGTTTCTGCCCAAGCCCGCCTTACTCAATCTGAGAAGTTTAAACCGCAAATTGGCCTCATGGACTACACCTTTGGTGTTTCACAGTCTGCGCCTGGTTGCTTATGACGATCGCCAGCGACAGTTCATGGGTGTTGCAGAATCGCAGGGATTACGCCAGTTCGTTCAAGAAATTACCATTGATACTTGGGTTGGCCCCGAATTGAATATCGACTCCGCAGGGAATGGGAGCTCCCCAATGACTTTCTCGATGCCCTCCCTTTTCTCTCCTGCTTCGAGAGCCTCGGTGCACTTCACCTTCGCTTCCACAAGGATTGTGGCAGTGACAATTCTCTCTACGAAGAGAGCTATAACGTACGATATAGGATCCTGGATACCGTGTTCCAATCTCTGGCTGGTACATGGACCCATGACAAGCAATGCTTGGTTGATGAGGGGATGTCGCGTTTCGAGGATTACCAACCCCAGCGACTTCCACCCTCTATGGACCCATCCCGTATAAAACTCAAGAAGTTAACTATCTGGAACTTGGCTGATGTTAATGAGACAAGGATCACCTTATCAGATGCTTTCAAGACTGTTGTGGGCTCTGGCACCCTAGTGGAACTTAGGTTGCTTATCACCACAGAGCCTACTGAAGGCTGGCTCGTCAACTTGCGGCCCATTGATAAGCACGAAATGTTCGGAAATTTACCCTTCACATGGCTCTCCCCCTCGATAACCACCAATCTCCAAATCCTCTCGCTCTTCTGCCGAGAATGGTGGGGATGGTGCCCCAGGATGGACTTTCGCTTAGTTGGAGCCACGAGAGGTATGCCCAACTTGAAAGTCCTTTCTTTGGGCAAGTATGTATTTAGTCACGAGTGGCAAATCGACTGGATCATATCACTGGGGCTCGAAAAGCTCTATCTAAACAACTGTGGTGTCTTACATCAATACTCTATCTACAACAGGGACCATAGTAGTACCGTTGTTGGGCAAGATGATAATGGTGAAGACCTTGTCGTTTCGAATGAGGGCTATCTGAGAATACCTACTCGGAACCCTGCAGTGGGTGTGCGGCAAGTCGGAAACGAGGACCATGCCATACCCATTGTGCGGACCAGTATACGTTGGCATACGATCTTAGCTCGGTGGCAAGAATCCATGACAAACTTACGAGTTCTCAGAATAGGTGACCATGGGGCGTGGGAACATGAACCCGACGACACTATCATGGGAATTACTGATGGCGATACTAGCTTCTCGGACGCCGATTCTGACGAAGAATCAGAAAGATCCAGCGAATCCTTTAGCTGTCGAACGTTCGGTCAGCCGTATGAACCAGACGCCAACCAGTACTCTGATTGGCCTTCGGCCGATCGTTCCGCTCTCGATGCCTTTATATCGGCCGGCATGTCCCAAGACTTAGGCGAGCATCTCTCGTATGTTTACTATGATGGGTTCAGATGTCAAAATTACAGGTCTTGGTTGAAAGAAGTGAGGGATATGGCGGATTATAATGCTTGGGATGATTTACAAGATTTCTATTTATTATCGGGGGAATTGGGATGGTGGAAGCTGGAGGATGGTCTGAGAGCTAAGGACGAGTCTGCTTTGGACCTGTTGGTTTCAACAGTGGAATCCCAACGTAGAATGTTTGTTTATGAGTGAGTAAAGAAGATGTTATGGAGAGTTCATGCCCTCAAGGTTGTCCTGAACTCAAAGGAGCTTTCATAGGTCACAGACGCAGTCTAAAAGAGCCGGCACATTAATTCAGAAGAGTCACATGTCGAAAAGGCTACCTGGGTTGAGAGAAACGCTGAGAGAAACGCACTTCATTCGAGTTAGAAGCCCAACAGGGGATAATATAGTTTAGTGTTGCGAGCGAAGAACATGTTCCCAAGACCTTTCGTATGTGATATGACCCAAGACTTGGCCCTTGTGCTGGGAATTGATAGCTTTAGCAAGTCATAGTAACTGTAGTGGCACAAAACTCGAGGTCTGTAACAAGCATGTCGAGGCTTCAAAGGAAACCCGTAGGCATTGCCGAATGCGTCCTGAACACAACCTACTCGTTTCCTTGACCACATGTAGTGATACCACCGTTTGACCCCGGTTGAGTTGACTATACCACCAGTATGGAAGTGGCTCGAGAGTATTTCTAATTACCCCACGTCGAATACATCATACATCATGATCTCGGCTCATCTCAATCCGTCTCATGCCGGAATTCAAGGTCCGAAGAGGGGAAACGGGCTTATTTGGAGCCAAGGGTCTCGGCAAGGCTTTATCAGGCAGGTCAATAAACTTGTCTGACTGGTTCCCTCACATCTCGCCCTCTCAATTCCCCCGAAGCACCCGCTGACGCTCATGACGAGCACCATAGTGATTCGACAAGTCCCCTGCAAGGCTTCTCCGCAGCAGCGGCCCCTCCCCCAGGTTTTAGCGGCATTAGCGTTACAAGCCCCACGTCCCGGGGCGGCTAATGGAACCCCGGGAGAAGAGCTAGGGCCAAGCTTCCAGTTGGGTGACTCTGACTATGTGCAGGGGAGTTGGAGGAATGGAGGGGAGAAAACACATGACACGGAGAATGTGGCAGCCCCTCTCGATTGACCCTTGATTTGTTTGTTTTGTCTCTTTTTTATTCCCTCTTACCAGAAATCTCTTAGATTTTTCTGTATTGTATTGTTTTGTCGTATGCTTGGATACGCGAGACTCGTAACGAGCACTTAAGGAGAGAGCTACCTAAGGTATCCACTCATCGAGCCATCTCTCCGGTCTCGCTCTCGCGTCCATGAGTCTGTAGCATCATGGCGACCAACATACTTCGCCCGTTGGCCTCGGCCGCGGCTCCAGCGTCAGCTTCTGAGCTGTGCGCGTCGTCCTTCTTCATACACAAGCAATTGAAGGGCTACAGAGTCCAAGGTAAGCTTGCGTCTGCTTTCGGAGCTCATCCGAGCTAACTGGAGCTCCTCAGACGCTCTTCTCTCGCGCCGCAAGCAATGGCATAGCACTTTTACTGCTTCGTCTCGTCAGCACGCTCTTGTTCCAGATATTTCGAAGCCTCTCGCCCTGATCCGCCATGCCTCTACGTCCTCAGCGCCTCGCACTTATTCCACCGTAGTCCTTCCAAAGACGACTCCCTATGACAATCTTGTTGTCGGTGTCCCTTCCGAGATCTTTCCTGGGGAGCGTCGTGTGGCTCTGACGCCCGCCAATGTAGCTCTTCTCAAGAAAAAGGGCTACAAGCAGGTCCTCGTTGAGCGTGGTGCTGGCACTTCTGCTGATTTTCTCGATGCCGCCTATGAAAAGGCTGGCGCAACTCTTGTTACTGGCCCCAAGGAAATCTGGTCTAACTCCGACATTGTTCTCAAAGTTCGTGGTCCTGGTCTTGAGGAAGTCGACTCCATGAAAGAAGGCCAGACCATCATCTCTCTGCTGCAGCCTGCCCAGAACAAGGAACTCGTCGAAAAGATTGCCGCTAGAAAGGCTACTAGTTTCGCCATGGACATGATTCCCCGTATCTCTCGAGCTCAGGTCTTCGATGCCCTCAGCAGTATGGCCAACATCGCTGGTTACAAAGCTGTTCTCGAAGCGTCCAACGTATTTGGTAGATTCCTTACTGGTCAGGTCACGGCTGCTGGCAAGATTCCTCCCTGCAAGGTCCTGGTTATCGGTGCTGGTGTTGCTGGTTTGAGTGCTATTGCTACTGCTCGTCGTATGGGAGCCATTGTTCGTGGGTTTGACACTCGTCCAGCTGCACGCGAGCAGGTTCAGTCCCTTGGAGCCGAGTTTATCGAAGTTGAGCTCCAAGAAGACGGATCTGGCGCTGGTGGCTATGCCAAGGAAATGAGCAAGGAATTTATCGAAGCCGAAATGAAGCTGTTCAAAGACCAAGCTAAGGAAGTCGACATTATCATCACCACTGCATTGATCCCCGGAAAGCCTGCCCCGAAACTGCTCAAGAACGATATTCTCGATGTCATGAAGCCTGGTAGTGTTATCGTTGATTTGGCTGCTGAAGCCGGAGGAAACTGTGAAGCTACCAAGAAGGGCGAATTGGCCATCTACAACGATGTCAAGGTTATCGGTATGTGCTCTTTCCCCTTTCCCCTGAATGCGGGGCCTTATTAACACAAACAGGATACACTGATCTGCCATCTCGCTTGCCTACCCAGTCCTCGACGCTCTACTCTAACAACATCACCAAGTTCTTGCTTTCCATGACCCCTGAAACCAACGCTTTTGGCATTGACCTTTCAGATGAAGTCGTACGAGGCGCCATCGTGACTCAAGACGGAGACATTATTCCACCTGCTCCTCGAGCTGCACCTCCTCCTCCGCCCGCCAAGGCTGAACCTACAGAGGCCACTCCTGAACCTGTAGCTCTGACTCCCTGGCAGCAGAAGACTCGTGAAGTCGCTGGTGTTACCGCCGGTATGGGCAGTATGATTGCTCTTGGAAAATGGACCAGTCCTCTCCTCATGTCTAATGCCTTTACCTTTGCTCTGGCTGGTCTTATCGGATATCGTGCTGTTTGGGGTGTTGCCCCTGCGCTTCACTCTCCTCTGATGAGTGTCACCAATGCTATTTCTGGAATGGTTGGTATTGGTGGTTTGTTCATCCTTGGTGGTGGATTTCTGCCCGAGACGGTTCCTCAGGCTTTTGGTGCACTGAGTGTTTTGCTGGCTTTTGTCAACGTTGGCGGTGGCTTTGTCATTACCAAGCGTATGCTCGATATGTTTAAGCGTGAGTTGTATGCCACCTATGTGAGAGTTTAGCTAACGATCTCAGGGCCTACTGATCCTCCGGAATACCCCTGGCTTTATGCTATTCCTGCTGCTCTCTGTGGTGGTGGCTTCTTGGCTGCTGCTTCAACTGGTGCTGCTGGTCTTGTCCAAGCTGGTTACCTCGTCAGCTCTGTTCTCTGCATTGGTTCCGTCTCCAGCCTTGCTTCACAGGCCACTGCCCGTATGGGCAATATGCTCGGTATGCTAGGTGTTGGTACAGGTGTCTTGGCCAGTTTGCTTGCTGCTGGTTTTACTCCTGAGGTGCTCACTCAGTTTGGCGGTCTCGCTGCTCTTGGTACCATTGCTGGTATGTATTGTACCCATCGTTGAGATTCGAGCTAACAAAGTACAGGTATGCTTATCGGCAAGCGAATCACCCCTACCGATCTCCCTCAGACCGTTGCAGCTCTTCACTCCGTCGTCGGTCTTGCTGCTGTCTTGACCAGCATTGGTAGCGTTATGGCCGATGTCATGGATCCTTCAACACTCCATCTCGTCACAGCCTACCTTGGTGTTCTAATCGGTAAATTTGCTTACACTGTATCTCTACAATGCTAACTTTTCCAGGCGGTATCACTTTTACTGGATCCATTGTTGCCTTCCTCAAACTCGCTGGAAGGATGTCGTCCAAGCCCAAGATTTTGCCTGGACGTCATATCATCAATTCTGGATTGCTCGCGACCAATGCAGCTACTATGGGAGCCTTCATTACAATGGCACCAGGAAGTCCTTTGATCGCAGCTGGAGCACTCGCCGCGAACGCCACAATGAGTTTTATCAAGGGTTATACAACCACCTCTGCTATTGGAGGTGCCGATATGCGTAAGTTAAATTAGAGCATTCCAAGTCATGTACTCACCACATTATAGCCGTCGTTATCACTGTCCTGAACGCATACAGTGGCTTCGCCCTTGTTGCTGAGGGCTTCATGCTTGAAAACCCTCTTCTGACCACGGTTGGAGCATTGATCGGTGTATCTGGTTCTATCCTTTCATACATCATGTGTGTTGCCATGAATCGATCACTCACAAACGTCTTGTTTGGAGGACTAGGCACGCCAACCGCAGTACAAGAGTACAAACCTCAAGGAGAAGTAACCAAGACTACGGTAGAAGACCTCGCCGATGCACTACTCAACTCTGAAAAGGTTATCCTCATTGTCGGCTACGGTATGGCCGTTGCTAAGGCTCAATACGCCATCTCAAGCATCGTCCAGACTCTGCGATCTAAGAACATCGAGGTTCGCTTCGCTATCCACCCTGTTGCAGGTCGTATGCCTGGTCAGTGTAACGTTCTCCTCGCTGAGGCTAGCGTGCCGTACGATATTGTCCTGGAAATGGATGAGATCAACGATGACTTCCCCGATACTGACCTTGCCGTTGTCATTGGTGCTAACGACACTGTGAACCCCATTGCTATGGAAAAGGGCAGCTCTATTGAGGGTATGCCTGTGCTGCACGCCTGGAAGGCCAAGCAAGTTGTGGTTATGAAGAGAAGTTTGGCTAGTGGTTATGGTAAGTGAACCCATTCTAACAGCCAATGTCGCTAACAAAAGCAGCTGATGTTCCCAACCCAATGTTTTACATGCCCAACGCCAAAATGTTGTTTGGAGATGCTAGAGTGACATGTGAAGGTGAATTCTTACCCCGTCTCTTCTCCCATTCAAGCTCAACTAACCTCTCCAGCTATCAAATCTGCAATTGAGAGCAAATCATCGTAGAATTGTGAAGGATTTCTTATATAGTTCCTATTTGAAGAGAAGGATTATTGAATAGCCCATAGAGCATATGTTTCTAGATCCTATACCATTATCATTCACCAGCTGCACGAGTCATTCATGCGGCTTGTAGGATTTCGTTTGAATTCAATACCCTTTTCTGGGTTATTCTGACACTGCAACCGTCTACGCGAATTTGTTATGTACACTTAACCGCTCATCTCCTCATGCCCGAGGCGCAGCCACAGGCTCCCATGCCGAGATCTTGGACTTAGCACTGCAAAAAATCAGCATATCCCCTCTATTTATGGGTTGGAGACATACGTATTGTAGGTCTTGAAAGCGCCGCGTGTTTGGGTAAAGTTGGGAATGGCGCGAGAGGGCTCAAAGGCTCGGACACCAGCGTTCAGAAGAGCATCCTCGGTAGGGGGCTTGTCGACGCTGTAGCTCATCCAGGCGTGCCATCCGGGCTCGATGTGGGCGGCATCGTAGTCGTGCTTGGCGTACTCGACCCAACGTGTTCGGAGGGGGAGTTCCTCGTTGTTCTCAAAGAACTTGTTGCCGGCGCGATCGGTGCCGATGAGACGACCAGCCTTGGTGTCACCTGTGGATGTCAGTCGAGATTCAATGGACGTAGTCGAACTGAGTGAGCGTACCGATATACTGTACGTAAGAAACAGGCGTCGTTAGCCAGATATTCGAGTGTTGTTCGGTCGTCGGGTACATACCAGCATCTGGACGAAGTAGTCCTACTCAAGTCAGCATTGGCTCTCATTGACGGGTCGATTGAATAACTCACCTTGATTCCAACCTTTCGCAGGTTGGACAGCGTTCGCGAAATCGTCGACATGATGCCGGTTGGGCGACAATTGACCTCGGCGTATGGCGGGATGGAGATGTTGATGCTCGTTAATGATGGGATGGTTTGAAGATTGCCCGGAACGGAACAACCTCGGCAGAACCCTTTCTGTGACGGCATGGGTACGTACCTGGCAGCTTGATATCCAGAAATATTTCAGCCATTTACAAGCAATCTTTAATTAGACAACAAGCTTGAATTGAGCTTTATTCGACTCGCAATGCTCACACGGAGCTGTGCGCGCTGCACTACGAGGCTTCGTGCCGCAGGTTTCAAGCCCAGAGTTTCCAGCGCAAGAGTCCAGACCAGACAATATACGATGCCTGCTGGGGGTGCTGCTCCGACGCCGGCGTCAGGTTCCATGAACAGCGTTGGATCTCTGGCGCCCTTTGTCACAGAATTGGATCGTCTTGCGCCTAGCTTCGATATTAGAGGAGAGCAGATTCAAATCATTCGAACACCGGCCGAATTCTACGAGACATTAAAGGTTCGACTACCGACAGATGCGAAGTGCAGAATGGGACTGATGGGGGTTTAGGATCGGATACGAACAGCAAAGAGACGAATCTTTTTGTCGACATTGTACATTGGAAAATCGGAGAAGGAACTTATTGAGACGCTACAGGAGGCGTTGAGGAAGAATCCCGAGGTGAAGCTGAGTATCCTCACGGATGCGCTACGAGGTACTCGCGAAGCGCCCAACCCATCGAGCGCATCTTTGCTGGCGCCGCTTGTGGAGGAATTTGGGGCGGACCGTGTTGAGATCCGAATGTATCACACGCCAAACTTGACGGGATTCAGGAAACAGTACATTCCTAGGAGGATTAACGAGGGTTGGGGACTTCAGCACATGAAACTGTACGGCGTTGATGATGAGATTATCATGTCTGGGTATGTCGAGCCGTCCCCTCTTATACGTGAGATACTGACCTGTCAGGGCAAACCTGTCTACTGACTACTTCACCAACCGTCAAGATCGCTATCATCTGTTCTCCTCCAAGGAGGTCACGGATCACTTTTGGAACATTCACTCGGGCGTAACATCCTTCAGCTTCCTCGTCCAGCCCTCTAAGGAACCCGCAGGTTTCACACTCTCATGGCCAGAGGGCAACTCAGCTCCTTCTCCTTTGGAAAAGCCCCAATCATTTATCAAGCGCACGACATCAACCCTACAGACTCTTTTGCATCCTAGCTCCAAACCTGCCCAGGACATTTCGGATACACGAGTATACATGCTCGGCCAGATGTCGCAGGTCATGAAGCCAGATACTTCAACTGAGCTTCCTATCATCACCCACATCCTCAAAACTCTCGCCTTGCCTGCCTACCGCGAGTCCTCGTGGACGTTCACAGCTGGTTACTTCAATCCTGCTCCCTCTCTAACGAAGCTCCTCCTCGGCACCGCATCCTCTTCCAATACTGTCATCACCGCTTCCCCTGAAGCCAATGGCTTTTACAAGTCCAAGGGCGTCTCAGGTCTCCTACCAGATGCCTATACCCTTCTCGCTCGCCGTTTCGTCCACCGCGTGCACCATGAAGGCCGCGACAACGATATCACTCTAAAAGAGTGGCGTCACGGTGTCGTTGGCCAACCCGGCGGATGGACATATCACGCCAAGGGTCTATGGGTGACAATGCCTGGCGATAAGAAACCGTCCATGAGCATCATTGGAAGTTCCAACTATACCAAGCGCAGCTACTCCCACGATCTTGAGGTGGGTGCTTTGATTGTCACTCGTGACGAAGGACTCAAGTCGAGGTTGGCGGAGGAGCAGCTGTGGTTGCAGGAGCATGCTACAAAGGCGACTCGTGATGACTTTGCTCGGACTGAGCGACGAGTTGGGCTCAAAGTCAGAGTCGCTATGTGGATTGTCTCGCTGGTCGGTGGAGCATTGTAACATTATGTACTCTGAAGTCATGTAAAATAATGTAGTAATTATAGACCAAGACTTGGACAGTGGTTCCAGGTCGAATGTGATACCCATGAGCAACACGACATTCATGGTATGATCTCAGACGTGCAATTTGCGTCTTGTTTGTATACAAAATAATACAGGTCTAGTCTACACGGCTCACGCCTCAAGCTCCAATCACCGTTGTCCCTGTCGCAGGTCCGCCCTTGACAAGACCTTGCATAACCACTCTGCTCACCAAGTCACTCTGGTGCTGTTGGATCAACTCCTTAAGCACGCTCCGCTCCAGAACCAGCTTGCCCGTCTCCAAGAGGTCCTTGACATCAACGTCCTCCATATCCAATGCCCGACCCTCCCAGGGCAGTTGCTCCATGGCGTCAAAGAGGGCCTCACGTCGATTACCGGTGACGAATAGAGTTCGACCACTGGCACGACCCAGACCGAGAGTATCCAACACGCCCGTCATGTATCGCTTAAGATACGCCTCCTTCAGTCCATCCTTGAGGTACTTGCCAGCAAGGAGCTCGTAATCCGTCGGCAGCACAAGATCCATACCATCGTCGCACACAATTAGATCGCCCTTGCGGTATCGGTAGCTGAGGGCGGTGCGCCAAGCCTTATCGTAGACCTTGCGGTTAAGTTTGGTGCTGAAGTCTCGCGGGTGAGGACCAAACGTCTTTCCACCACCGCGATTTATGGGACTTTGCTTGGTTCCCATACGAGCACGACCGGTACCCTTCTGGGGACGCATCTTGCGGTGGGAACCGTGGACGTCGTAACGGGTCTTGCTTGAAGCGGTACCTTGGCGAGTGTTGTCGCCCTCGTAGACAACGGCGGCGTGGAGGAGATCGCGACGAAGAGGGAGGTAGAGGTGGTTGACGGACCATTGCTCGAGGGCGGTGGGTTCCAGGGAGGGGAAGTCGTGGATTGTGACGGGGACGGTTGTAACTAACAGGGTCAGTAGGGATTGCGTAAAGGTATAGGAGAGACATACTGGGCTTGTATCCTTCTAGAATGTCCTGGGTGTTGTTGGTAGACTTGGACGTCGCAAGAGAAGGATCCTGTGAAGAGACCTGTGAGGCCATTGACCGCGTAAATGCCTTGTTGAGTGCCGCCGGCTATAATCGCAACTATTAGCATTGAATACATTCATTCGCAGACTCTTCAACGCACCTTAGCAGACACCCGCAGAGCGCCCATGGCCTCGGCCAAGCAGCCAATTCCCTTTCCAGCCATGATTATGAATAACCCTGACCGCCGCGTCGATATAGGGTGTCCTGGTGGATCGTTAAAAGTCGAGTGGTGAAGCTGAGCTGGTGTTGAGGTTCTCAAAAACCGTGATGCTAGAAAAAGTGGATCGGCAACATCCGTCCTCCGGTCCCCGAATTTTTAGTGGGTCTATCGCGTGCAAACCATCCCCAGAGCTTTTTTCAAGATATCCTCAAGATCGATATTTTATATCACCGTCACTTCACCTCCAACGACGCCCCCATCATGTCGCGCTGCCAGGCCATGATGAGGCCGATTGCTCGGCAGCTGCGGCCACAATGCCTCGGCGTTGTCCGCCCCTTTACCTCTGCTGCTATCCGCCGAACACCAGCAGCCGATGTCCAGACTCCTACGGCCAGTGAGGCAGACCTCGATCCTAATACAGTGCTTCCCGAATTCGAGTCCCAGGTCATGAAGGCCGGAAATATGCCAATTGGATCCCGTCGTCGCCGTCTCGCCATCCGCACTACCGGCGATCTACCCTTTGAGCATCTCCCCTACCAGGCATTCCAAGAGGCTCGCAAGATTCTGGCTACGGATCGTGAGGAGAAGTTGGCGCAGATTACAAAGGAGCTCAGGAAGATTTCTTTGCTGGAAGGTACAGAGGCGGAGAAGGTTCAGGGTGGGCAGAAGATGAAGGATATCAAATTGGCCAGTCTGCGGAGATATGTGGAAAAGCTCAAGATCCTGGCTGATGCGAACGATCCCGTTGTTAAGAAGCGTTTTGAAGATGGAACGGGTATGATACGCCATTGATTGCCAATTGGAGCTACAACTAACAGACTCAGGCGATATGAACAAGCCCATCTACCGTCACTACGCCGAGCGCAAGTGGCGCTCCTACGACCACCGCCTCATCACCCAGCGTATCAAGCAGTTCAACATCGTCCCCGATGTGCTCCCCAAGCTTGAGCCCACCGCCGACGTACAGCTGTACTTCCGCAAACTCAAGATCCCTCCCGGCCAGATCATAGACAGTGTCGTCAGCGAGAACGCCCCCCGTCTGCGAGTCCAGGTCTTTGACAAGGGCGAGCGTTTCGTCTCGGTCGTTGTCCTCGACTCTGATGTGCCTAACCCGGAGACCGATGCCTTCGGAAAGCGCTGCCATTACCTCGCAGCCAACATCCCCCTCAGCCCTACCGACACTTCTCTGCCCCTGAGCAGGATAAAGGCCGACGATCAGCTCGCCGTGCCTTGGCTCCCCGCATTCTCTCAAAAAGGCGCACCTTACCACCGCCTGGGCATCTATCTCCTTGAGCAGAAGCCCGGTGAGAAGATCGACGTTGCCAAGCTCAAGGAGCTCTACACTCAACGCGACGGCTTCTCACTCAAGTCATTCCGCGACAAGTTCAATTTAACACCGTTCGGCTTCAACATGTTCCGCTCTGTCTGGGACGAAAACACCGCGTCCGTCATGGCTCGTCACAACATCCCCGGCTCCGACGTCGAATTCCGACCCACGCGCGTCCACAGCCTCAAGCCCCCGGTCAAGCCTCGTGGATGGGAGGCCAAGCGACAGGGACCCAAGTACCGCCACCTTTGGAAGTACACCAAGAACATCAGGGGTATCTCCAACTCGAGGGGATGGATCAAGAGGAGGTAGAGAAATGGTTGCGAATGAGCGTGTATCATATTACTGTATATTTAGAAAATGGGGGTCTCTATGTAGGACTACCGAGAGAATTGAACCATTTGCAAGTAAACTACCATCAAATGTAGTGTTTTGAGGTGATGAGAACCTTGTGATACGCCCAAGCTCAGCTCTTGACGCACAGTTATTCCCGAGATTGAGTTCAGCCGCACTTATATCCTGACCAATAAGCGTCTCTCTTTTACCCTGCTTCACGTGAAATGCCAATCACACGCTCTAATTCGCCCGACCGTTGAAACATCTTGAACTCTGACCACAGTACGTACATAAAACTAGGTGGCAATACTCGCCACGATGTCAACGATGGTAGGCGTTCTTCTCATTGGCATAGACTACAGAGAAACCTAGACATGTTAGAGTAATGTGTTGATCAATATCCTCTTTTGTTAAGAAGTCCGAAAAGAATTGGCACACACTTGGGAGATAAATCGCGGCGAACATAGAGATTGCCACTCAAGTCAATCTTTGATAACCCTGTCGCCCCGACCTTTGTCGTTGCTTGATTCCAAATTCTCAACCCTCACGCACGTGGAATTCTTCTTGCTTTCTGAGATCTTTTCCAACAAATCATAGTCCTTGTAACAATCAAATTTCCTCACGTTCAACCATCGTCTCGATAGTGGGTTCGTCTCAGTCACAAGAACGTCTCGACTTGCTCCAGGATAGTCTGGCAAAGCCGTCACCTGGTTTAGGGTTTGGAAGTACTTCTTTTGTTGTGCAGTCAAGTTCGCGTACAACGTCATACGTCTCCCTCCCCAGACCCAAGATAAGAAATCGTTGGAGTTTCTCCCTGAAGCAACTGGTTATGGTTATCTTGTCCTATATCCCCCTTCATCGTCCGTTTGGTTGAGCTCTTCACCAAAAGAATACCAAGCTCTCATCAGGGGAACGGTCAAGGACCAAGCTCCAGATAGCCGGGACGTACTCGCCACCCAGGTCAGCAACATACATCCCCAAGGGGGCAGATCCAGCACACATCAAATCATATTCGTGAAAACGTCAAATCATAAGACATATCCTTTCCCGGTCTCCTTTGTTTGCCTGCTCTAAAGTCCTTTCAGTTCAGTCGCTAAGACGCCAAAACACCTGATCCGACCATGAGACTGGCCAATGTGATTCTTTGTTGACTGGATTTTATATCATGTCATCAGGGTATTCCCTCCTCTTGTGATCTCTTTTCCTTTCACTTTAGAATTAGCTGTTGTTTGTATTCCATCTAGAACGATGTTTGCCCGGCTCCATTTCAAGATCGCAAGCACTCATGCTTTCCTTTGTTGATGGTAGAGGAAAATCAAACCCACAACGGCAAGGCCATTGTGATCTGCATGCATGTGGAAAGTTGTGGAGTAGCAACAAAACCATCTCGGATCTCGCAACACGAAACCCTTTTGTTCTTCGTTGTCGAATTGTCAGCCTTTGCCCACCCCTTTGTCGTCTTCCATGTTCATGGTCTCGAATTTATAACGCTATCAGGCATGTGGTCGTAGTTGATCTCCGATTCTATCGTCGATCGTGGTATAGATGTTGCGACTAGAAACATTAGTTAGCCATCATGCCTCGATTAAGACAGGAGTCGGGAACCTACCACTCGAGCTGCGATGGCTGCCCCAGCTGTCACCAGTACCATTATGTGGTTGAGCTTGAATTGACGCCCGGTCTTGCGTCGCTATGCGCTGAACAAACTTCTTGGCTTCACTGTCAAGCCACTGGTCGATGTTGGCGTCGTTGCAGGAAGCGTGCTGCATGAGTTGGTTTTTTATGGTGCTTAACTCATCGATAAGGCCGTTGTATTGTTTGTGAAGGGCCGAGTTTTCGTGTTCCAAGCCGTATCGTGTATCCTCGAGGTTGCTGACCCATTCCTTCTTTTTTTGGCGACACTTGGACGCCGCGATCCTGTTGCGCTTCAGAAACTTGGTGCGCTTGGAGTCTTCATCCAGCCCAATATCGTTTTCATCGTCGTACTCTTCCTCTTCCTCTTCCTTGAGGACTGGCTCCTTTGTAGCTCTTCGTCGACGGGGAGGATTCGCAACCGGCGCAGCTGATAATTGTTGACATTGTGTCTTGGTGCCCCTACTGCTACGACGAGGCTTGGTGTCGGTATCCACCGTCGCCGAATTGACAGAAGGGATGGAAGATTTGCTCGAAGTACGAGATGTCGCAAAAGCAGGCTCGCTGGACGATGTTCTGGGTGATGATTGTGTTTCGGTAGGTGGCTTGGGACTGTCTGTCACAGTTGTGGGTGCCATACCTGGCACACCGGGAGGAAAGAAGTTGATGGGGTCGTTGAATGAAGGGTTCCACATGGCAGAACCCATGAGAAACTGGTTGTCCATGGCATTTCCAACATTTGGGGGCACAGGACCAGCCGTCGTGCACGCATTGAGCAACGGGTCAATGTTGGAATCATCAGCTCCAGCCAGCGTGTAGTTGGCCGGAGACTCTTGGACATGTCCGCCATGATTCTGGTTCGGTCCGTTCATCTTGACACTGTCTCTAAGAGTGTTGGTGACTGGTAGGCACGCTTAGGTGACAGTCTGCGGCCCTAACAACGCCTGAAGCGTGTTTGTCGCGTCGGTCCCAGTCTAACAGCCTATTAAGCCAGTCCAACGGGTTCAAGTTCGAGTTCGGGTTCGAGTTCACAACTCAGAGCCGATTCAGTTGAGCGCCCAACACTTTGGAGGTCGGAGACCCTGAAAGGGCACAGGGGAGGGGGGGGCTTAGCCGGATTGGATAAGCGATGGGGATCCAAAAGCCTAGAACACCAAGAGGCCTGCAGTGGCGAAGGAGACGAAGGCGCTGTGCTATGCTATGAGGAAGTTCGGTTATATACTCAGGAGCCCGATGTCGAGAGGTAAAAGGTTATAATCGAAAGGGAGGGTTGTGTTGTGTCGAGTTGACTTGACTTAAAAAGTGTAGAAGCCAGGCCAGACCAGACGAGGTAAGTTGAACCAGGGCAGGTGCTAAACGGAGAAACCAATCCGGTTATGCTGCTGTAGCGAGCTGAGCTCTCTGCTATGGGATGGGATGGGAATTTTCACCGCCGATCGATAATAGTATTCGTCGATTTCCAAGGTTAAATAATAGCTATGAGCCGGCCGAGTCAAGTCTCAGGCTGTAGTCCGATGGAGGCAAATCGTCTTGTGTCTCTCTTTGTTGCTTGTGCGGCCGAGTTCAATGATTCGTCCGGTGTGGCATACGCGGCTATGCTAGACGCTTTAATAATAATAGCTTGTATAAAATGTAGACCGAGACACCGAAACGAAACAGACGTTCTCGACTAGCATCGATTGTTGGTCGGTCAGTCGTAGTTGTTTTTCGCAAACTGCGTTAGGCCAGTAGGTATACCGTATAGATGGTACAGCAATCTTGTATCCAGATAAAGGGATTCGGATATTATATCACGCCAACTGATGTGCCATGGTCAATCAACAACAATTGTCTGCGTCATTCGCTCCCCAGTTCTGAGAATTGGTGGATCTGGGATGCAGTTTCTGCATGATATGGCTGGTTCTTCTACATAGGTATACAGTAACTGGGGTTGGGGGAGTACATGTAAGGGAGGGCGAGGGTAGGAAAAAAAAAGGTGTACAACGAATCGAGGAACGTGATGGGCGGAACAGGTCCGGTGGCTTCAACTCGCAAGTCGAGACCGGGTTATTCTGGGAAGGTCTACAGAACGGGGGCAAGGGTGTATCAAAGGGTCTTGTTACAAGCTGTAAAATAAACTGTAGACAGTTAGACGGACTGTAAGATGTAGACTAAGGTAATGTAAATCCTGGGTCCTGGCTGGGAGTGACATGCCCCGCTTTCCTAAACTTAAGCTGACGAATCGCAAGCAGAGCGCAAACGGTTTTCTCATCCTTCAACGGCAACAGATGCACAGTAATGGTCTACATTTGAGGGAACGTCACCCCGTCTCAACATGCCTGAGACATTTGGCCAAACGTGGCAATTTGACGAATTATGAACATCCCGGCATTGAATGACGGTAAACATCCAAGTTGTGTCTTTTACAGTCACAAGTTCATAACGTCTCTTCGCCTTGACTTTCAAGTGGCCCCTCTATTGCCAAAAGGTGGAAACATGACTTGAGCTCCACGCAGCCAATCATGTAGGGACGGACCCCGCCTCCGTTGAGGAAGACAAACCAGTCGCAAGGCGCCCAGACTCAAGGGTCAATTTTAGACAGTGTAAGACAAACTGTACACACCAAGTACGGAATTGTCTGTACTGTACTCAAGGCTCAGGAGGCAAAAGGAGGACTCCTCCATCCCGCTCACCGTTTGGAACGTATACTTCGTCAAGACCCCAATGAGTAAATTGACTGGCTATCTCATTCAAAGAGTCATTGTCAAGTCAATAAGTATAAATTACCACTCAGATTCGACAGTCCTTAAAGATCATGACGAACTTCGCTATACAGCTGTAAGTCGCGAATCGTATGAATAGTTTGAGGATAGAGGCATTCCAGTGACGCATGCAGGGTCCTTCCAGCAGGCCCAGCCAAGGAGTTGTCTCGTGGGGCTTTTGAGAGAGATCTTGCAATGATCGTCAAATCCAATCCGGATCCTGTGCTTCTATAACGAGTAACGATCACCCATGGCTGCGTGTCCTCCAAGCCTGACCACTGAACTTGGACTGTAAGCTGATGATTTCCATCCTGTACGTGTTGTTCCGCTGCTACCGACGTCGTGCTGCTTAAGGGTCCATTTTACTTCCCCTGGATGGAAACTAGTAGCGGGGCTTTGTTTGGGGACGATTGAGCTCCCTTTCGAGCTTGCCTCTTATCTATGCCAGTAAGTTAACTAGCCATTACCGGAGATGATACCGGAGTCATCTATTGTTCATGAGGTGGGGTTTGGTCTGATCAGCTGTATTCACACGCCCTGTATCTGTTACTGAGTCGCTATTCAGGTGTTTGCAAGAGTTCGCCTGTTGCTGGATGCTCACTTCAGTGCTTTCCGGAGCTTTTGTCCCGGCGTCGGCCACCGTTGAGACCAGTGCGGGGTTTGCCTGGAGAAACAGCACCAGGGCGGACAATAAAGTTATGGGTGCTTGAGCAGACGAGAAATGTCTGGGAGTAAAACAGGGAAACTTGGTTTGATCAGCGGCTGACATGGCTTGGCTAGCGGGTTTACCATGGGAATGACAGAGGTAATCGGAGGAGCCGGCCTTGGGTCCGGAGGGTCCATCGCTGCCGGGTGGGGCCAATCCATGTTGTTCGTTTTTCAGAAATGATAAGCTCCTCGGCTCACATGTATTCAGGCAGATCAAGTTACTAGGTTGAACGCAAATTTTTGACATTCAAATGCTTCAAGTTTTGGCCGTTGAGATACTAAAGTTGATGCAAGTCGTCAACATGGGGTTGGAACAACAGTTGCGCCCCACATGTCGACGCACGTGAAGACGGCGCACGTGATTACGCGTCAAGGGCTAACGCGACTTCCCCTCCTGCAAGTTTATCGCCAGCAGCTTCATATGCACTTGATCTCCCATCAATTCCATACACAACAACCTTCGTGCGCTTGCCAGCCAGGCGTCTTAAGCACGCTTGTCAAGTCAATTTCGAGTTGCGCTCATTTCGACGTTACCTTTGCTGGATCTCAGGCGAAAACCAAACACAACCATGGCTGAACAACTTTCGACTCCCCGCATCACAGCCGCCTATCTTGACAACTTCGTTGGCCGGGTTGTCATGCTCGTAGGCAAGGTTACGCAGCTGCGAGGTGATCAAGCCACTCTAGACTCTGACGGAACCGTCACTGTCTTGTTGAACAGAGTAAGTTATCATCAGTTTTGGTGTCATTCTCGCGACATCAATATATTTACTGCAACCTTACGTTAATGATCAATCACTTTAGGATGCGCATCTTGCAAACGGAAATGCCGTGCAAGTCATTGGAAAGGTCAATCCGGACCTGTCGATCAAAGTTTTGACATCCCGGGATTTGGGGAACGGTGTGGGTAAGTACTGACAAGCTCGTCTTTCTGGCGTCACAGTTACGCTGCAGCTGTTGTTCCTATGCCCAACACTCCTCAGCCTATTGAACCGCCTGACATTCGAAATTTGGCTATCTTTACTAGTCTCGGAAGCATCTGTAGCTAACAGGCGTAGATTTTGGCTTGTACAGTTCAGTTGTTCAAGCTACACACAAGCATCAATCCATTTTTGCAGGCAATTGACTTGGGCTACCAGATCATGGTCCTCCCCAGTGCTCACAGGCCTACACCCCACATGTGGCCATGGTCTGGACCTCGCCTGTCAAGTCTGGCGCTGACACTTCCCTTAATCATCAACGACAAGCTTCTTACAACGACCGATATGGAAAATCAAACGCAACAACCCCTGACTCAACCTCAACTACCACTATCAGATCTTCGAGACCCTTACACAAAGCCTATGCCGCTGCACAAAGATTGCAGCGGAATACAAGATCAACTCATGGTCAAAGCAGACCTACTACCGCAATGTCTTTTACAACATCCAGCTCCGATATGATTCTCGGTCGTAATATTCAATCTCGATCTCCTAGCCCTTCGCACATTTCACAGACGCCAACGCCTTCCTTTGGGGCACTCCTTCCCTCACCACCGGAAAATGATACGCTGTATCGCTCTTATTCGACAGAAGGGTCACGGCGCTCCTTCGTGAACTTCCAGCCCAATCACAGGCATCATTCAAGCGTACAGCAAGCGCATGACCAGCAGAGTTCTCAACAATCATCCATACCCTCTGCTCAGCCCTACACACCCCCAGCTTACTCTCCGCCATCGTTGTCTTCTCCAAGTCTCCTCCCATCTCCTCCGATGACACAACCCCGAGATGACCAGTTCCGCCCCTCACACGGGCCGCCGGTGTCCCCCATATTCTCAACATCTTCACAACGCCACCCCGTGTCGGCAGGCCGCCATTTTCCCGCTATGAACGCCGGCGCCCCGACTATCAGCGGGAACTCGAAATTAGACGACCCTTCAGAATCAGCCCTCTTTGATGCTGTTCTTGAGGGCATCGGGCGTATTCATGTTTCAATGAACCGAGACGATGCAGGAAGGTGGCGAATCAAGCGAGCAACTGACGAGAGACCATAGTATGTTCTCACCTCAAGGTTCAAGATGTGTCTTTTGTCTCTTCCCCATCATCAGCTGCGAAGTACTGTACCCTGAGAGCATCCTACAGTACGCAATGGCATTCAAGTCCCTTGACGTCAACAGTACCCCGCGCCCAGGGACAAAGTTTGAGCTAAAGACGAGATCAACATTCAAACCCAATCACAGCTCTTTATGCCGGAACAAAAATTAAGGGTCCAGCATGAAATCGACAAATGGGCATGTGAAATCCCCCATGCCTAACACAGTGTTTCTTGACAGAGCATACGAAATCGGCATCGAGATGTCAAATTATCCCAAAACAGATGCGCCCGTGACAAGATTTGGACATCGGGTATTTTCCAAGGGATCTATTTGTGCCGGATCAAATGTTCCTTTTAGACAGGGTTCAACCACGACAGGCGTCCGTTATTAAGTAGCATGACTTCCACGATAATGAAACATTTTATAATCTTCCAAAGTCCATGCTTGGAGAATCTCTGTTGATATTCTGATATACAGACACCCTTGCCACCTACCAGCTGGACGTTCTAAACTTGATCGAATAATCAAAAAGGTACAATAGGTACTGCCCTTTGCCACCAGGGTCTCATCTCCAATAATCCAGACCGTTCTTGCACCGCATTTGGACCGTCTCTCCGTTGGTCCCTGGACACTTTACTGTTTGCCACGTCGCTTCTCAACCAATAAGCCTGCTGGACTAGCTTGCGTCTCTGTTGCTTTGCCCCTGAGCCTCATCGAGATGCAGCAACTCCTGCGCCGCCATCCAGATCTCGACCGCGCTCTGACTGATATTCCGCTCTGGTCTGTCGCTGTCCACGTTCTGGACTTGACTGATTATTGGCGAGGAGCTGTCCGGAGGGCCGTCTGTCAGGCCATGAAGACATCTGCGTATCCGAGCTGTGACAACTCCAGCGTCTTCTGTTCTCCCTGAACTGTCACTCTCATACCCTGCGGCGCTTTCAAAGAAGGCGTCTCCCTTGTGCTCATCTGATTCTGTGCAGTCCCCATAGTTTTCCTGACGCTTCTCGACCTTGCTGAAATTCTTCTGGTCCGCAATAGCTGTCGCCTCCCGTATCCCCTTTAGGCGTGCTGTGAATCGTTCGAATACCTTGATCCTTCGCTCTGCGCTTTCGGCCCGTTCCCTCCACATCCGTGCCTCCTGTTTCGCTTCTCGTAATTGTTGGCTCAATGTGCCCACGTCTGCATCTTCTTGTACTTCAAGTTGCCTTCTTAAATGCACCGTTTCTTCCGTCTTGAGGTCCAATTGGCGTTGCAGACTTCGTATCTGTGCATGTAAAGTTGTTGTACTCCCTGGGCGTGGTATAGGGGTTGGGGTGCTGTAAGGGACCGCTAAGGAATCCCCGTATTGCATGTTCGAAATAGAGGAATGTGGTCGCACAAGGTTGAGATGTTGAGCAATCGGGGGTTGTTCAGGATAAGGCATCATCTTTCCCAGGCTCAGAGGATTCTGTAGTGACGCCCCGGTACCTTTTTCTTCTGGGACTGGCTTTCTTGGTGGGATTGTTTGTCGTTGAGCTAACATTTTAGGCTTTTCATACGAGTTTTGAGGCTGTTTTCGCTCTTTATCAGTCTGTCGAAGTTCGGCCGCCACCATCGCTGCCTCTTCCCCAATAGAAACTCGCAAGTTTTGTTCAGTAACGTCGCGGCCTAAAGAGTTTGCCCCTGCTGACGGGTTGCGAGAATGTGGTGGATTTTGACTTGAGATCGAGTCGTTTCGTAGGCTGTGTCCTAACGTCGAGACTGATCTTGTAGAGCGTACAGTTCTCGCCGGAGATGGTTGCGAGAAGTGCGAGATGAGGGTTTGAGTTCTGCTCGCATTTCTTGCTTGAGTTGGAGATGTTCCAGTCGACTTTTCATCGCTCTCAAACTTGGCAGCCATTGCTTTGACTCCTCCTTGCTTTGTTGGTGATAGACTTGGTCGTGCCAATGCTCCTGGCTTTCTCTTGGGTATGGAGAACCACGAGGTAGATGCATCATGCAGTAGTTCTGCCCTTGGTGTTTCAGCAGGTAAAGACATCACTCGACTAGAGTGCAGTCGCTCAGAATTGTCAGTGTCTTGTTGATACAGGAGTCTGCTACCGAGACCCCCAAATGCTTGCTTCTCAGCATCTTGGCCTTGATTGACTCGGGAGCTGCTTCGTTCAACTCGGGGTAACCCTTCCGAAGTACCAGAAGAGACTTGCTATGTCCCTACATGGCTTTTAGGAGAGGACAATCCCGTGGAAACATTCTCTCCAGAGACACCCAAAGGCACTCTCATTGGCGCATAGAATTGTCTCGGTGTTGTAGAAGCAGAATTAGACGCCAACAGCTCGTGGGCAGGTGATTCTTTCTTGCGCTCCGCAACGCTCCCACTAATAATGTATTCGCCATTTTGAGCCGGCTCTTCTATACTGACATCCAAAGGCCTATGGTTCGGTAATTCAGCTTCGGGTTCGTGAGTGGACATCTGTAACTTCTGTTTGGTATCAATCCCAGGTGAGTCTTTGTACTGATCCGAAGCATCCAACTCTTTGAGTTCATCGAGATGTGCTTTAAGAGCTGCCTCTAGCGCTTCCTTCTCGGATAGAAACTCTAGATGCGTAGGTTGAAAATCCGACAACTCTGTTGTGGAAATCCCCGATGATCTAGTCGGGGGCTCTAACCAGTTGACGGCAATGGATCGACGAGATGTCTTTTGGACTTTATCCTTTCCTGGGTGTTTCTTTCGAATAGCACCCTTGCGCTCAATCGATGTAGCCTCTTTAGCTGATGCCATTGATGTGTTCTGGCTTGCCGGGTCTTCGATACTGGCTCGCTGCAAAGGGGTCGTTCTTATTACTTGTTTGGACGATGTACGAGGAGGAACATCTTCCTGGGAGACACGTGGACTGTCTCGATATATCACATCTCTGGTTCTTGCAACTGGAGTAGGGGTCGGGGCAATAGAATCAACCAGCCTGTTTTGTAGTGTGTGTTCGACCTTTGGCAGATCGTCAGTTTCTCCCGACAATCCTTCATCGTGTAATTTCTTCGGCAACTCGGTGTCCTGCATGGGTCTTTGAATATGGCTACTCCTTTCGCTCGGGCTGTTGTATCGCAACTGGCTCCGAGCATCGTGAAAATTCTCGTCGTCTGGGATACTCTCCTCGACAGTTGGGCTCAGGACACCAATACTGGGTCTTATCCCAAGCTTTTTGGATGTCGAGCTTCCTCGACTTCGTGACCGTTGTCGTGATATCCCTAATGTCGGTGTCGCAGGCTCTGGGCTGCTTTCTCTGGTAATCTCTTCTCCCCTTTGCCCAGCACGCCACTCCCGATCCCAACCTTGTGGCTTCTTGATAACAAAGTTATCGGATTCGATATTCTCTTGGGAGTCGTTTTGGGGACTGATAGGACGTATTTCATGGCGCCGATTCATGCCCAAGGATTTCATCTGTCGCACTACGTCCCTCCAGTTGACTATGAGCATTTCGGTGATGCTGTTGGCGATGAGAATCTTGTCCACGGTAGGAGGGCCTGGTAGCTCATTCTCGGGTATCTTCCTTCTGTGTCGATCTTGTCGCGACTTTGGGGATCGCAAGGGGAGCACCAACAGCCCTGATTTTGGGGTGGCTAGCTTCATGGAATAGAATCCCAGCAAATCGCCCAAGAGAAGGGGGCCGAACACAATCCCCAACGCGTTGTAGCCCATCAGGTCTCCTGTCGGGAGAGGTCGTCCTTCTCCGTCTTCTCTGGGGGTAATCTCTGCCACTCGTCCAATCAGACTGAGGAGTCCAAAGACGGCGCAGATAAGTTCCCTGCGAAGCTGTGACTTGACAGTCGCTACAGCCAAGGCAATAAGTCGTGCTCGCACCTTGGTCTGTTTGGTACGAGGGAACTCGGGGTCGCCTTGGAGTTGGGAATGAATTGCAATCAAAGCATCGAAGAGTGATAGAGAGCCCAGTATTCCGCCAGGTATCACTGAAAGCAGGCGCTTGAAGGTCGAGGCAACATCGTGTACAGAAGCCTGGACATGCATCGGCAGGTTTGCGCATCGAACGGTACTCGTGATGTCGGCATTGCCATGTTCGGTGCAGCAATAATAATCGAAGATCATGTTAACCACCCTGATAGACCCCGGTATGCGGAAGATCCCTCGAGTGGTGACATGCTGGGCGATATGATGCGCAGTAGCTCGGAGACAGGTCGGGAGTATAAGAGCAGAGGGTGTGTGTTCACTTGGGAGATAGAACACGCTCTTGCCGCTTACTCGCACCATAGACTGCAGATCAAGTATCTTTGGGGTTTCCCGACGATAATGTATTAAGCCGTGAGCAAGGTCCGACACGCTGCGCTTGTTTCGAGGTCCATGATGACTCGTCGGTTTTACATCTGATGGAGGCTGGCTGGAGGAGGACCGCAGGATCCGGTAGAGCCATCCTTGCTTGCGAGGACTACAGAGTCCCTTGTCCTCAAGTACTGTCAGGGTCTGTCATATGTAGAAGTAGATAGGACTTACAGTATGCCTAAAGTCAAAGTCGTCAATCACCAATATTCGCACTCCGTTCTGTAAGCATTAGCCAAGCCGCAAACCTCTCGAGAGTGTACCTCACCTTTTTTGCCAGACGGTTGTATTCCTGAACAAAAGCTGCACGATCTTCCAACTCGTCGGTATCGCTCAAGATACCATGATCGCCGCTGCTTGTCGTCCATGTCTTGCTGGTATGTAGAGGCCCCTGGTCTGTTATATGCCGTATTGTAGCCTGAAGAGACAAGCTGCTTCTGGACGGTAGTAGTCGATGTTGGGGAATGCCCTCTGGCGCAGAGTAGTGGCCCAGAGACGCTGGGTGAAAATGCTGATCCATTGGCAGGCAAAGTAGAGGATATGGCTAATGCTGCAGTTTGACAGTGCGCGACCGCCAAAACAATAAAATATCGTATCAAAGAGACCGCTCAAAGCAAGTTGTAATGGTGTTGAGGGGATGGTAAAGCTTCACGTGTCACAGCAGCGTCGTGGATATTGAAACAATGGAAACTTCATTGCGAATAGGACGGAAGGATCTAACGTCGAGGCAGTCGAAAGAAATAAGGAAGGCCCTGAGGTAGACCAGAAGCGATGCGACGAGGAAGTTGTTATGGCGGGGCGTCTATTGCAGTGATTGCAGGTGCCAGTAACAGTAAAGCCAGAAATAGTGAACTTTGTGACCACGAGACCAAAAGTAGAAACGAGGGAGTACAGGTAATACCGCCGGTCTATGCCACTGACAGTGACAGGGTGACGAAGCACAAGGCAATAATACGAAACGAGTTGAGCAATTTAGGTCTAACAGCTGGATATTGATAGTAACTAACGAAGCAAACAGCTCAAGTGGGAGATGGGTGATAAAATACTGGAATAAAATAGGGAGCACCAATGTCGTCAGGGTGCAGCAACAGCATCAGCAATAGATCAAGTTGGACCCATCAGTCATCCGTCATGTCATATCGAATGAGACCTGGCCAATCCCACCCAAACATTGGCAGCCACCCGGTTCCCGAAGCCGAGGAAAAGCGTCCATTTCTGTGATACATTTGGAGAAACCATCTTCTCCTAGCAATGTCGCAATGCGACAAGCCGTATCATGCATGCAGGGCTTGCCAACGGTCTATAGCAAACAATAATGCAACACATTGGTATTCCTTCCATAGAGTTCCCCTTGCGCCAGTTTATATGCTGCCTTCCTATCCGGCGCCTCTCTCCTGCAAGAGAATCCTCTCTGTCGTAGACAGCATGTAGTCATTAAAGGCCTCATCATTCTGATGAGGCGTCATGAAATTCTTCCGTCAAGTCCAGTTGCTTGTATCCTCCACTCCGTACAGCAGGACATATTTGAGGATGTCTGAAAGCGAGAGGATGCCCTTGAGCTTGTTGTCGTCGTCCACCACTATCAGACGGTGCACTCTGCTCTTTCGGATCGTATCAAAGATGGAGTCTAGTCGATCGCCTTCGCTGCAAGTATAGATTCCAGGGCTTTCGTCGGATCTCTTGCACAGCGCTTCGCCAACTGAGCCGTCCAGGTCTTCATAGGCACCTCCTCTGATACAGGGAATGACATCCACCGCTTCAAATACGTTCAAGACTCGGCCGTGTGAATCGATAATTGGAACACAGCTGATGTTGTGCTTAACCATAAGGTGAACGACATCGAGCACGGAACTGCTCATGAAGGCGGTAGCAATACCTGAGTATGTGCCAAGGCCAATATCCCGGACCGTCTTCTTCAATAGCACTGTATTATGTTCGTTGTTGACAGCGATGAACTTGAGGATGCGGTATTGGGTGATGACGGAAACGATCATCTCTTTATTTGTCTCGCTATCGACATCGACAAGCGGAATTCGTCGGGCCCGGGTCTTGAGCATGCGGCGGCAAGCTTCATAGAGCGGCTTTGAAGGGTGAACCGATACCGTCTCGATGGGTATTGCGCCGATCGCCTTTTCAATGTCTGCCTATTATTAGCGATGCATGCGCCGCTTAGGAATCCTACCAACCTCGCAGGCTACTGAGTCGGAACTGGTCGAGTTTGCTGAACTCGTCGGGAAACTGGCAGTAATACTGAATCACATTGATAAAGTCTGTGCTCGTAAGGATGCCGGCGAATCGGGAGGTCTTCGAGTTCCATAGAGGAGCTGATACGATTGCTACGGCGAGTGGATTAGCATTGGTGGTCAAATCTGCAGTTATCGGGTGACGCACAATTCTGGGTCAAGATGTTGATGGCCTTCTTGATGAGGAGATCCGTATCGAGGACAATGAGACGGAACGAGAGGGGTAGAACATCGTAGCTGGTGCGAACCTTGAGAAAATCGCGAATAGCATTCTATCGAGGGGCGGATTAGCTTCACTTCATCAAAAGTCGTCGGTCGCCGGTTGCGCGCGTGCCCCACGTCGGGAGTTCGCCGGGCAGGCGGATATGATGAGACAAGACAGCTTCAAAAGGGAGACAAGAGGGAAATGAATACATACCAGACCTTGTAACTGATCTCTGTCCAGCGGACTGAGAGGCTTCGGCTCGGTGGGCGCCATTGGGCTCCGGATAGAAGTCCTTCGTCGGAGGTAGGATGATGGAGCGACAAATTGAGGGACATGGCCATGACCGATGGTGGAGGGGCCAGAGCCAGCAGTGGAGGTTGATGCAGCCCGCCCGCGTGGAGTTATCAAAGCCGGACCAGCTACAGCTCCGACTCCAACTCCAACTCCAGCTTCAGCGGCCGGGGCTTCTGTGCCTGTGCCTGGAAGGGCTGAGGTTGTGGTCGAAGCGCCTGTTGTGCCTGTCACGACAGGCGCTGTACTGGGGGCATCAGCTTCGACGCGGGGCAGCTCACCTACGGCATCGTCACCTTCTGCATCATCAGTTGGAGGTTCGGACGGAGGTGGTTGCTGGGGTTGAGTCTCGGACTGGGATTCGATCCATGACTGGACGTTGGCCTTTGCTGTGTCTTCAACTTGAGCTTCATCCGTCACTTCAATGTGGCCTTGGCATCCCTGAGGTTCGCTTGGTAAATCGATATCTGCTGGCGCTTTTGCCTCTGCCTCCCCTCGCACTGATTCGGGTTCTGGATTTCCCTCCATTCCAACCAAACCCTATCTCTTGGTGTTGCACAATGTGCTGCGATAGCAAATCGTTCACGTCGCGAGTTTTTGATGGTCTGATCAGGTCGGAAACAGCAAATGGTGGAATTCTGCAGGTTTTTTAAGGGCCAAAATAGAGGCAGAGCAATGAGCTATGGCGCATCACTAGATCCCTCACAGGGAAGAAGACTGCAGGCGTGTGTGAGCTTTAGATTTGTGTAGCGGTAGCAGGCGGAGGAATATTCTTGGGGAAGATCCTAAATGAAAGTCAATGAGAAGAATATGGAAACGTTGACAGTGATTCCATATTATTAAAGGCGCAAGTCGTTTGACGAAACTTGGAAGGGAACGTGGTTGGAGAGGTGGAAAAAGAGAGCAACGGTCACCTCTCCCGCTCTTGTCAATCACCTACCTTACCTTAGCAATCACCCGGCAATCAGTCGGCCATTTACCTACCAACTTGGGTTGTATTGAATGGCAAGAGAGCCACCTACACGACCGTTTGCCCAACAAAAGTCCAGCAATTATGTTACAGCAGCCGACACTCCATACCTCTTAACCTTATGGCCAACATCTAACGGGATCCTGGCATACACTACACAGGCGGAGTACAGTACGAGGGAGAGCGTCATGGGCGGATCGACGATGAGCTTCGTGTCTTGGCATGGGCAACCCGTTTTGTACAGTAATACTGAACCTCCATGGCTCAGGATTGGTCAAATCCGACTGAGCGTTTATGATAACTCTGCTCGAATGTCTCTTTAGTATCTGACAGTTCCATTATTCAGTGTCATGGTGCCAGTGTCGTGGTCAATTGCCTCTCACCACCGTATCCAAAATCCCGCAACCCTTTTCTTGACTATGGATGTGTTTTGTATTATCGGGAACTTGGGGTGAGACATACAATCTACAGAGGAATAGGGGACTTCGTCTTTTGTTGGTCATTGTTGAATTGACTGCATTAGATAACCAATATTAACTGCTTGGTATGTCTCGGCGTGTTCATACCAAGACCTGGGTTCACGTTTCCGGTCCAATTAGTCCCGTTGGGATGCCCTTCTGATACTAGAGGCAGGACAAGTTCCTCCGGCCTGCCATAATCTCGTTGAGCTACTATTGTCAAGCAAACGTACAAGGTGGATAGCAGTCCATCTGTAATCGGCCAACCCTTGCCCGTACGTCAACGCCATCCAACGTGGTGGTGCAGGGTAGATCGACTAAAGATGTACAACACCTCCAACGCGCGCTGGGAACGAAAGCATGGGCAAAAGCGTTGGTGGTAGTCGTGAAATAAAATACCTAATGGCGTAGTATTTAGCTGGTCTGCCCTGATACGAATGCCCTGGTCGGCATAATCACTCATCACGAGAGGTTGTGAGAACGACGGTCCCATTCTTCGAGTACTGTCGTTATTCTGGAAATGGTACCTCATTGAGAACTGTTTGAACAGCAATGGAGAAGGTCATGGGCACCGCTTGAATTCTCCAGTTTATGTCAAACCAGATGTGCTCAGCTTCGTATCAAATTACATAGTAGGTGCAACAGGGTGGAATTATTGGAAATGAATTTGCCTCGTCACATGCAAGTGCTAGCTACCCATCTAGTATATGGACAGACTGATACGATCCTACCTACGCATGGGTCAAATTTAAAGCTGCTAGAATACCTGGTCCAAGTGCATTTGTTGATTGTTCTCTCCACTATAGCAGTAAGCCCGGGCTGTATATGAACACCATCTACCTGGTATCAATTGTATTAATTCAAGAAACCTGAAAATGAGGCGTTAAGATGACAAAAATGTATGGATAAAGGCTGTTCTTTTGATGGCCCGAGCTCCTCAAACTCCACAGCAGCAATGAGGCGGTCCACTGTAACAGCTGTCGCAAGGACACTACGGCGCACTAGGACAACAACACAACAGCGCACGTCTCCCACTAAAGCGTCCCTGCGGCGAATGACCTTGAGTGAGGTCACTACTGCAGGGGACTTCGAGAACCCCTGCAGTTACATGCCCGAACGGGCATTGATAGTGTTTGCTAATGTTCCCTCAAAGTAGCCCTCGTCAGTTCATCTCGTACCTAGGTAGGTTCCTTGCCGTACCTACCTAGGGATGACTTTCAGGGTACCTTAGCTAGGTAGGCTCTACTTACCTCAAGTAGCTTTGGCTTGGAGCTCTCCAGAAGGTTTAACCCAAGTCCCGTCGTCTGTCTACGCCTGCCTGCCTTGCTTCTTTCTGGCGCGCGTCTTGAATCCCCATTCTTTCCCTCGCCAACCAACTACAAGGCCAGGATCACCTCCCCCTCGGGATTCATCTCTCACCTGTCCATCCACCGGTTAATTTTCCCTTCCCCATCCCGCGCCCTCGCTATCTTGACATTATCGTCGTGCCAGTAATTGGCCTTGTTGGTTGTCTCTTATCGTTGACCATTCCACCTGTCGTACGGCTAGAGGTTTATTGTTTCCCTTACCTGCTTCGACCCGCCAACCGAGTCCTCCATAATCGTAATTCGAATTTCTCTGGATCCCTGTTGCTGTGACGCTATTTCCGACCGGTGTGCAGACAGCTAGCTTCGTCAACAACAATCAAACTTGACCGATTCTCCATCACAGCTCGAGTGTCGATACTCCCACGCCATCACCCTCGGTCAACGAGACCCAATAGCGACCCGACACCAAAGGCTCTGTGCCCTTTGTTCCGGCCATGGGTATCTGCAGCTCTTCGTGCTGTGGAGGTATGCACATGCTCATCATGTCCGTGATCGTGGATTTGGGTCTGACAATGATATCTAGGGCGAGCCCGCGATGGCTTGTACGAACCCGTCCTTGCCGATAGCGAGCGCGAGGCTGTAGCCGACCTTCTTCAATATCTCGAAAACGTACATGACCCTTTGTTATCTTGCTGGCATTGTTACTGACTTGATGCTAGCGAGGCGAGACCGACTTCTTCTCTGGCGAACCACTACGTGCCTTGAGCACCTTGGTCTTTTCGGAAAACATCGATCTTCAACGAAGTGCTAGTTTGACTTTTGCCGAGATCACTGAACGAGGTATGAGCATATATGTCGAGGCATCATGCTTCAAGCTATAACCTGTGTTATTGTCTGCTAACACAGACCTAGATGTCCGAGAGGTTGATCGCGACACCCTGGAGCCTATCCTCTTCCTTCTTCAAAGCCCCGATATCGAGGTTCAGCGGGCAGCTAGTGCCGCACTCGGAAACCTGGCTGTTGACAGTATGTCTCTTGAAACTACGTATTTGCAGTGACTGACTATCTCTAGCCGAGAACAAGGTTCTCATTGTGCAACTTGGTGGGTTAACACCTTTAATCCGCCAGATGATGTCTCCCAACGTCGAGGTCCAATGCAATGCTGTGGGATGTATCACCAACCTGGCCACACACGAGGAGAACAAGGCCAAGATAGCCCGCTCCGGAGCTCTGGGTCCTCTGACAAGACTGGCCAAGTCTCGGGATATGCGGGTTCAGAGAAACGCTACGGGCGCTCTTCTCAACATGACACACTCTGGTATGTTGTCATGTGTCTGGATGAATGTTGATGCTAATGAATGTAGACGAGAATCGACAACAGTTGGTCAATGCTGGAGCCATTCCAGTACTTGTTCAACTCCTTTCGTCGGCCGACGTCGACGTTCAGTACTACTGCACCACAGCTCTCAGCAACATTGCGGTCGACGCGAGCAACCGACGAAAGCTAGCCCAAAGCGAACCCAAACTGGTCCAATCTCTTGTCAACCTCATGGACTCGACATCACCGAAAGTCCAGTGCCAGGCCGCCCTCGCTCTTCGTAACCTTGCGTCCGACGAAAAGTACCAGCTTGATATCGTTCGTGCCAATGGCCTGCACCCGCTTCTCCGACTCCTCCAGTCCTCTTACCTGCCGCTTATCCTTTCTGCTGTCGCCTGTATACGAAACATCTCTATTCACCCGCTCAACGAGTCACCTATTATCGAAACCAACTTCCTCAAACCACTTGTCGACCTGCTTGGCTCAACCGACAACGAAGAAATTCAATGCCACGCCATCTCAACCCTCCGAAATCTGGCGGCCAGTTCTGATCGCAACAAGGCACTTGTCCTGGACGCTGGCGCTGTGCAAAAGTGCAAGCAGCTGGTTCTTGATGTGCCCATTACCGTCCAATCAGAGATGACCGCTGCTATTGCTGTCTTGGCTTTAAGCGATGATCTTAAGTCCCATCTGTTGAACCTGGGAGTCTGCGGTGTCTTGATCCCTCTTACCCATTCCCCAAGTATCGAGGTTCAGGGTAACAGCGCCGCTGCCTTGGGCAACCTCTCCTCTAAAGGTAAGTCAATCTCATTACTCCCCGAATGTAAACTAACAAGAGAAGTGGGCGATTACTCGATCTTTGTGCAGAACTGGACCGAGCCCCAAGGCGGAATTCACGGATACCTCTGCCGCTTTTTGCAGTCCGGCGATGCGACATTCCAGCACATTGCTGTCTGGACCCTCCTGCAACTGTTCGAGTCGGAGGACAAAACCCTGATTGGACTAATTGGAAAGGCGGAGGACATCATCGAACACATTCGAAGCATTGCGAATCGACAGATCGAACCCGACAACGAATTCGAGGACGAAGACGAGGGTGAAGTCGTCAACCTAGCCCAACGTTGCCTGGAGCTGCTGGGACAGAGCATGTCCAAGGCGCATATCGAGGGTTAAGCTCACAGCATGTCCGCCACCTATGTAGTGCGGACAAGTGCTCCTTTTCTCATCTCAAAAGCGAAAGCGTTTATGGAGGCTGGGTGGCTGGTGTTGTAGGCGTCATGTACCATTTCTAAGAATGATGTTTGGTTCTTTGGGGGTGGGTTATCTCTTTACACGGCTTGCATCGCCCCTTCTACAGGGCCTGTTTTAACAATTGTTTGTTTCTCCACTACTTGCGACTATGGTGTTAAACGGACGGCAAGGCGACGCTGTATCGAAGAAGTACGGGCATTCTTTTCTTTTCTTTTTGTTTTGATGAAGCACATGTGACGGATATGTGTCCGTTGAATCACTTATTGTGGAAGGGGTAGTTGAATTTGAGGAGACGAGAGCAGATGTAATTAGACGAGGAGGCAATAAGTTTCTATACCCGGATAAGATGATATACATATTGTACAAGCTCATAGTAGAGCAAACTTGGTTGACCATCATTAAGTGCTGAGACTAACTGGTGGTCAGTCAAGCTCGTCGACTTTGTCCAATCCTTTCTTCATCCATTGACGCTCGTTCCATGGTAAGATTTTGGCAATGGTGGTGCCGGAGATGAGAGCTAATGGCAAGGGGCCAAAATGTCGTGAATCTCTTGAGGCGGGAAGATTATCTCCTGCAATCCAGCAATGGCCCTCAGGGATCTGAAGAGTTAGCACGTCATCTGAATTAAGGGAGAGAAAAAGTACCTGAATCATTAACTCTTCACCCGGTTCCCCAGGTGTTCCGACAGAAACATAGTCTCCTGGCATGCCTGTAACTCGCTTCACTCCCCACTGGTTGGTGAAGATGGGGATACGATAGACAACCAGATCGCCCACGGAGACACCACGACCGTAACGGCGCGTATGATCACATAAGATCCAATCACCATCAACGGTAAATGTTGGAAGCATCGAAGGGCCTTGAGCTGGACTGATAGTGTAGCCGTATGTGATACCGAGATGGACGAAACAGGCAGCCTTTAGAAAGGATACTGTCGTGCGTACAGGATGGCGCGCAAAATGGAATGAAGCCATTGTTGAAATGCCCCGATGGGGCCCGTATAAGGAAAGAGTGTCACGTATTAGAATGAAGCCATTTATATGAGACGATCAGGCTAAGCGACTGAGCTGAATGGTGTTGAGATCCAGGTCCCATTGAGTCTCGTGAGCTTTGCGGTATCTGATTGGATAAATCCCTGCACGAATCCGCAGTGACGTTTCTGCCAAAGTCAACCGCCCGGTGCCCTCCAATCGAAGACATGAGATGGGCAGGCTCAGTCAGTAACTTGGCTTGAACACGAGCCATTGCCGTCGATATACACTCATTCACAGCTTCTGAATTTACGCTCCTTACAAGTTCAGTGCCGTTGCCAAAATGAGCAGCTTCCCATGTCTCCAAAGCTCCCGCCGAGCTCTCTACATGGTCTTTGTTGAACGCCATGAAGCTCTCCTCGCGCGCCAGTTCCTCCCTGCTACGCAAGCAACGCTACCCTCGATTCGCCAGGCTCGCTTCTTTTCAGCATCTTCGCTGCAACTAAGACCCCCTCGAGAGTACCCTGACCGTGGTCCACCGCGATCCGACGACGACGGCATCGACCGACGCTACACTACCAAGGAAGAGTTCACCAAGTCGGGCCGCGACCGTCTTCCGAAAGATTTTGAGATCAAGGATCCTAAGATTATGGTTCTTGACAATGGCGTCTTTGACGGACCCCTTGCCACGCGCACTGTTATGAGCCGCCTCGATGAGACCGAGTCTCTCCGCATGGTGACACCCTACATCCCAGCCAACGACAAGACCAACCAGCCGGTGCAGTATGCTGTGTGCAAGATCGTCAATAAGAAGGAAGAGTACGAACGCCAACGCGAGTTGCGCGAGCGCCGTCGTGTGTCTAAGCAGACAACCGCAAAGACAAAAGAGCTCGAGATGAGCTGGGCCATTAGCGACCACGACCTGCAGACCAAGACGAAGCAGCTGATGGGCTTCCTTGGCAAGGGCATGAAGGTTGACCTGGTCCTCGGATTCAAGAAGAAGGGACAGAAGAAGAGAGTGGATGATACGATGGTGAAGGACGTGCTTGAGAAGGTAAAGAAACAGATTGAGGAAGCCAGTGCGAGGGAGTACAAGCCGCGAGAGGGAGAGCCTGGACGGACCTTGAGGATTTACCTCGAGGGTATTGTCAAGCAGGGTACTGCACAAAAGGATGCAGACAAGCAGGAAGCCACTGCACAAAAAGATGCAGAGTAAGTGTTTGAACATCATGTATCAATAGCATCTATATGGTATCTCTGCCAGATGGCGAATAGCCGAAATAGAAAGAAAGTCATTCATCAGTCCAGTTGTCGTATCCCGGACGTATATCGAGAAACCCAGTTTTAGACACCAAACTCCAGCCCAGTCCCGTTGTCTCTTGCGAGGTTATCCTTTATAGGATCTCATCACCGTCATCATCCGCAGGCAGAGGTACTGCGGCCGGTGCAACGTTAACGTCTGTCACAGGCGCCGTCGATGTCTCCTCGTCAGCCCCGTCCATTTTCTCATCCATCTCCCACCCACGCCCACCCTTCTTCACCTCCTCATCCCTACTCTCCTGCGCACCCTCGGCCTCCTCGGCAGCCTTGTTGATGTCGTCCCAGTTCTTGCTCCGCTCCTGAACATTCCTTCCGCGGCCCTTGCTCTTCTCGACCTTGCTCTTTGTGCGCTCCACTACAGCAGCAGCCATCTCTAGACCCTTCTCGTGGCGTCGGCGAGCCTTGGTGGACATGTTATCCTTGCGACCGCGCTTAGACTTCTTTGTGATACCGGCTGAATGATGGGCTGCGAGGACAGAGGGACGGTGAGGGGCGTCGCGGGGAGGAGGCTTGACATCTTTTAGAGACTTGTCTGTGTCGATATCGATGTCTGTTGCGCGACGGGCGGCGCGGGAATGAATTGAGGGTGCTAGACATGTTAGATATGAAGTAAAGGGAGTTTAGAGGGAACGTACCCTTCTTTTTTGCCATTTTGACTGTTTAATGAGTTGTGATGTTGAATCTGCAACTGTCAGTCGGGTTTGGTGGGGGAAGATGGAATTTTTGATACCCCACAATGATAAGAACTGACCGAGACTGACCGAGCTCACCGAGACTACTGGTAGACAGTGACATGCAACATGTGAGTAGATACTGGGTTTTGTCAACTAGATCTAGGAAAAAAGCTATGATAGTGTTCTGATGTTATGATTTCCTCAGAACTATCGAGACTCCTGACTTGATTTTTCTTAATGCTCTGTTAGCGACCTTACTACTACTAGGTAGGGTGTTATGCTGGCTCCTGCGATGTCTGCCCATGTCTCAACTTACCTTGTGCACCTACATCACCTTGATCATCGATAATTTGTCCTACTGCCTACACATTAATCAGATATTTTTGATTCCCAGAGAATTCCACCTGTTTATCTAAAAAACTTGTGCTATTGAACATGCAAGAGTCGACGTCCTAGCATCCATCACCTTCAACCGTTCAGTGGCAGCCCTCGCCAACAGACACCTTGACGATGCTGCCGATCACGACCTGCTTCGTTGCAGGATTACAATATCTAATTCATCCCTTGAAACTAGTAGGTACTGACTTGTTTGTCAAGCCTGTCATGCATGCGTTACTGACGCGTCCAGGGTTCCATCCAAGAGACCATCAACTCAGATGCCCTTATCCCAATCACGCTGCTCACTACAGAAGAAATCTTTGGCGACCTCGAAGGTATCTTAAAACTGTTCGACTCTTATGATGACGTGTTTGTACCGGACTTTGGCGCTATTCTTGTCGAGAAGACCGGAGACAATAGCAGTCAGGTTGTCCAAGGTGGCGCGCGACGGATCTATCACATGGACCAAATCAGAACTCTAGACGGCTTTGCTGAATTACCATCCGGCCCCTACTTTCTGCATGGACCGAACCTTCATCAGGCCTGGCGACTGTACGACGACGACCTTGGGGCGTTCACATCTGGTGTCATCCCTGATGACCTTGGCCAACCAGACGAGTAAGTCGCCTTGACTATATCTTTCAGCTGGCTGACGGTTTCAGATTTCAACCTCTCACTTCATCATCTATTCAGGGTGACTCGGTTACAGTCTCTGTTCCCTCCCGGCTGTACCATCCTCGACCCTCTCCCCGGAAACCCTTGTCTGGTATTCGCATCTCTATAAGTGACACTATATCCTTAAAAGGCACCCACACTACCTTTTCTAGTCGCGCATGGAAATCCCTCTACAAGGACGCCTCAAAAACTACAGCCGAGTATGCTCAAAAGTTGCTCGATCAAGGTGCTGTTATTGTCGGAAAGACCAAGACCTCGCAGTTTGGCACCGGTGCAGAATGGATCGATCAGCAGGCCCCTTGGAGCGCAAGAGGCGATGGATATCACAGTATGAAGGGTGGCTCAGTTGGTGCTGCAGCAGCGTCGGTTGGATACGAGTGGCTGGATCGTAGTGTTGGAGTTGACGGTAAGTCAAGTTCGTGTTGAAGGAGTTTTCGCTGACCCAGTTCCAGACGGTAGACTTGTGTCCGAAAATGGAATCTACTCGCTCATCCAATCTGATAGAAACACGACCAAAGATATGATCACGGCCTCTAAGTAGGTACTATCATTCACTATCGAACTATGCTGACAATATCAGTTTCGACAGAACAAGGCTCTTTGGTCGGAGTTTGAAGGGACTCCTCGACATGTCAAATTCTAGGAGTAAATTGCATGAACCTGCCCTTCCGACAGAGATACTTATTCCTGCCGATTTGTCTTCTGTCGACAAGGTACAGGATGCCGCCATCACCGCCTTTGTGTCGATTTTACAAGATCTTCTGGACGTGCAAGCTGAGGACATTGATGTTGATAAAATTTGGGACAAAAGCCCTCCGGCTGAAGCGTCAGGAGAGGGAATGCAAGCATTCATGCGACACGTAAGTTCGCAAAACAACAAGAAAACACCGCTGACAGATCAAGGCACCTTTTCGATCATGGTGTTACGATTACTACCATTCCTTTGACGAGTTCAGACGTCAATACCGACAGAAATTCCAATACGAGCCGTTCACCGAAGCTACGCCGCAGTTCTTTTGGTTTATCTGCCCACCTTGATTGTTGAGCGCCACTGACCTGTAGTAGGAACCAAGGTAACACTGTGACGGAAGAAGAACACCGCCAAGATACAGAACGGCTCGAAATATACCGAAGGTGGTTTCATGAGAATATCATGCGCATTTCAACTACCCCCAATGCCAAGAGAGACGCCATCCTAATCTTGCCTTGTGGTAATTCCCAAGTTGAGCATCGGAATCAACCTGTGGCGTATGTGCATTGCTTTTGTCAACGCAGTGATACACTTGGCTGACAAGCATATTAGTCCACCAACCATTTACAAAGGCATTGACTCTTCTACATTGGCACCAGTATTGGGGGCACCGGTCTTGTCTTTTCCTTGTGAGTAAAGGCTATTGAACATTATCAGAGTTATGGCTAATGGTTTCACGGCAGTTACTCAGCAGCCCTACGAATCTCACATTACCGGGAGAATTGAATATCAGCCTGTGTGCATTTCAGTACTGGGCACCCAGAACAGTGACATATCACTTGTTCAACTGGTTAAACAAGCTCTGGAGAAAGCACACATCCCAACAAAGGTGGAATTCGGACGGTTCACGTTTCCAGTTGATCCGGATCATATCAAGGGCAGCCACCTAAAAGCTCCCTTGCCGGCTCAAGACTTATCGGACGAGTTATGAGACCAGCCTAAAGATGTCTCAACTGGTCCCCCAAAGTCACACCACTATGCGCAAGCGGTTAGCCACGGTGGTAGCTTTGGTAGAACAACAGCTTGAAAGTGTTTTCCCCAGGATGAAGTCTAGATTCCCCCACAGAATAACATGCAATGAATCTTCCCCGCGGTCATGCTCCCCAGTGGATCATAAGCAGTTTGGGGCCCCGGGCGAACGATAAAGTTACCCGGTAATTTGCAAATCCCGGCACCGGCTTATGCATGAGGTCCCCATGTTTTCATTGACCTGTACCTCGTTGTCTGGTTCTTGGAAGACACAAGACGGTGTGCAATGTTCACATTGACCTACTACAGTGACGTTACCCTAGGCTCATGTTTAAGCAGTTGACTTAAGCGCAATTTGGCCTAGACGCGGCATTGAAACAATATAAACCGGGGCACTCATCCGGCTTGAAGCCGTCAATCGACAGGGATCCGCCGTTAAACAAGCCTCATAGACCGGAGCCCGGGGCCCGGTCTTATTGGCATTGCCGTGGGGGCCTAACTATGAACCAAACAAGTTGGGTGGATGTGAGCGTGCGGCTGAGTCTTGTTATCGATCGCTCCACCGACTTTAACGCACGTTGTTGATCTGATCAGGCACACACCGTGGGACAGAGTTGACTCTACCTACTCTGGGCAGTCAAGGGTCTCATATTCTACCTATCACTCAACCTACTCCTCTGCTTATTCCTATAAGACCCTAAACAGCCCTCACAATGGCGGAACCAACTAATACGCCGGTGCCAGCTTCTACACCGCGAGCTACATCTCCTGCACCTCTAGTACCCATCTTTTCTCACCCAGGATCTCCCTTTAATCCAACAAAATTATCCATGGCGTCGTCAAAGCCTAAGGTTCTTCACATTGGAGATCCTATCAAATACAATCCCGAGACTTATCTCCGCTTCAGTATTCAGTGCGAGATTGTGAGGCCCTCAGTCGAGGAGCGTCAACGGCCAGAGTTTATCAAGGCCCTCAAAGAAAAACGATGGGGCGATTTTGATGCCATATTCCGTCCGTTTTGGGGAACCGGTGGTGAAATGGGAAAATGGGATGACGAGCTGATCAGTCTGCTACCAGAGAGTGTCAAAGTGTTTGCAAGTGCAGGCGCCGGTTTTGACTGGGCTGATACACAGCTTCTGGGTGAACGAGGTGAGTCAAAGTGGCCATGTAGTGAACACCGACTGATGTTTGAAAGGAATCATCTATTGCAACTCTGGTCTCGCAGCTGCTGAAGCTGTAGCTGACTTTGCCATTGTCGGCATCATCTCTACTTTCCGCACCCTTCCATGGTGCATCTCATCCGCCTTATCCGGTAACGAGGAGATCTTCAATGCCAACCATCGCGATGCAACTATGCAGTCGTACAATCTTCGTGATCAGGCCCTCGGACTCATCGGTTTCGGTAACATTGGCCAGCAGATCGCCGCTCGTGCTCGCCACGGGTTTGGCATGGATATCCACTACTATGATGTACTTCCCAAGCCTGCCGCTGTTGTTGCTCCATTGCGAGCCACTCATCATGAGACGCTTGATAGTCTCCTTGCCCGCTGCGACTGTGTTGTGTTATGCACACCCGCTGGAAATGGTACGCTGATCAACGCATCTACATTACCGCTCTTCAAGCGCGGCTCCCGTTTCGTCAACATTGCGCGTGGCAGCCTCGTGGACGAGGATGCACTAGCCGTCGCCTTGCAAGACGGTCAACTGTCATCCGCAGCGCTCGATGTCCATGCAAACGAACCAAAGGTTCACCCCGGACTTTTGGATCTGGCAAAGCAGGGTCGTGTATTGCTGACATGCCATAACGCTGGTGGAACTGTGGACACGCACAAGGGCTTCGAGGAGCTGAGCATGCGAAACATTATGGCTGTGCTCAGCGGTGGAGAGGCTATCACGCCTGTGAACTTGCAGTTTGTGAAGAAGTAAGAGTATCTGTGTTTAGGCTGAGAGTGGAATGTTACGATTAAGGCGTTTGGGCCACGAGATGGATGTAAAAGGCAAGGACATCAATGGAATACATAGCTAGCAAATAGACATTAGCCACGAATGATAGTAAAATCGACAAGTCTGATTATAACCCATGTGTACTCAAAACTCCGGCTCAAACCATACCTATCCAACGCCTAGCCAATATTACATAGTTTACAAGACATCACTCCTTGGGCTTCTTTCTAATTAGACCCGCAGAGAGAACATTAACGCCCTGCTCCTTGAGCTCCTCCTTGGGCTTCTTCTTGACCAGCCCAGCACTAAGGACATTAACCTTGCTCTGGGCGTCGTCAACAGTTGAATCGGTGCGTTTCCTCTTGACCAGTCCAGACAGATTGTTCACAACCTTGTCGCCGTTTGAAGCTGTAGGAGCTGGTGTCTCGCGCATGCCTGACACCAAGACACCCCATTTACTACCTCCTCCGCCTTCGCTCAGCCAGCGGCGCGTACTACCCACCGCCTTGTTAAGCGTCGCAAAGTCAAGGTGCAGCAACAGCTCCACGATACGCTTATAAGCAGCCTCATTCACGATCTTCTCACCACGACCCTGGGGTGTCCACGAGTAATACGCTGTGGTGGCAGGTTTGTCGAGGAGATAATTGTGTTTCTCTCGCTTGATGTGTGGTTTGCGAGCGATAATAGGACCCCTGAGTGTCTTTTTGGCCTTCTTCTTGTTCTTCGTCTTTGGTTCTTGCTTGGTCTTGGAAGGGAAGAGCTTTCGGGGTGTTGTGTTTGGTGTTATTTGCACGATGCGCTGCTTCTTTGGTGTTTCGGGCGGTTCTGTTGTTTGGAATGATTCGTTAGGGTCCTGGTCATCAAAAACCAGCCAGATGAAGCCTGTCATGCGACCGCTTGAACATTCCTGTCGATAGGCCATCATATCCCAGAACATGTCGAGGGTTTTGACGCTCTTCCAGCTTCCTGTTGTCTTCATGCCCTGTGAACTCGCAGCCTCTTCGTCTAGCTCATCTCGGAAGCGTGATTTGGGATCGTCGGGGAAATGGGGGATTAGACATCGTGGTGGTACCCAGTCGAATTCGCGGTAGTAATGTGAGATGCGCTCCAGTGGATGGGTAAACTCCCAAGCGGAATCTGCCTTTCGGGGCGTGAGAGCTCGTGTTTCATTTGTTTCCAGTCCGGGCACGACGATGTACCCTTTTGAACTCTTCCAGGATGCTTCTGTAGACTTTGGTGCGGGACCGAGAAGGGGATCTAGTACACGGCACCACCACTTGATGAGGCCGCGGTCGTCGAGGACATGCTTTCCGCCGTTGTCGACACTACCAGGGAAGAGATATTGATCTTGCGCGCGAGCAAAAAGGTTGACGATGAATTGTATATCCTTTCTCTTCCGCTTCTCAACCAAGAATCCAACGAACGTGGCGCATATCTCGCGGATCGGACTAGGGGTTCCCTTGGGAAGCTTGAGAAGGGTGAGATACCCCGTCGAATCCGCCTTTGATACGAATAGTGTAGTTGAGCGAGCTGTCGTGTAGATAAAGACCTCTACTCCTAACACTAGGACCTGTTTCTTGGGCTCGTCCGGTGATTCGGCGGGTGCATCGATCGACACGGCGAGGAAATGGTTCTCGCAGTATGTTCGCTCGGGGCGCTCGTTTGGTGGTGGGGAGTAGAGAGGGTCGGACTTTGTGGGAGGGGTAGAGATATGATAAATTGAAAAGTCGTGGCCCTTGGGGAGGACGGAGGCTAGCCGAGTGCCTAAATCGTTGTCGGCCATTTTGAAGCTGGTGATGGAATGAGGTTAAGATGATGTACATTTCACATGGAGTTTTGAGGTCCAGTGTAAGCCGCTGCAAGGTAGCGGTCGCTGGGGCAGCGGCGTGGGGCGGGTGATGATCCACAGGGGTCCTTTCAGGGGTCTATCAGTCTAATTCCATGGACTCTACAGCATCTGGGTATAGTACTATTCTCATTATCAACACCAAGTTTTACACTTGATTGATCGCTCCCATATCTTGCACTCTCGTCTCAGACATCATCGCAGAAGGTGTAGGGTGATCCTTTCGCCAACTTCCAACTGCCATTGCAACATAAATGAGGTTCCAACGAGGTCCATCTGTAAAGCAAACAAACTGATCAATCAGCATCTCGACCAAGGGCTGGTACTTGACCAGTACAGTTTCTGACCCTCGTCCTTCCACCAGGGCTTGTAGCTCATCAACCTCGGAGGGCTCGAGGTATTTCATAAGGTGAGATTGGACCTCGTCCGGTGTCTTCCACCATTCTAGACTCTGCCCTTTCTCCTCGAGTTCCTGTTCCATCTTTCTCCGTAGGTCGGGCAGGGTTGATTTCCAGGACATTTCTGTTGAAGCGTGTGGAAGATCGATGAAACCCTTGTGCTTGTACTCAAGTCGAGCCAGCGCAAGAGAGAGAATGAACCTGCGATCACCGAGATGCTTAGAGTGGTTGAATAGTCGGTCCATGGGACTCACGTCGGGTAATCCGGGCTTTCCGAGCATGTTGAGCTTGTACGTCTCCCACAGAGCAACTGTGTTTCGAGTACATGCCCAATACAGGGTCCCTGCAAAGGTATAGAGACCATCTCCGAGATACTTGCCCGCGTCTGAAGGGGCCTCATAGATACGGACCAGACGGTCTGTGTTAGTCCAAACCTGCTGTTCCAAACTCAGACGAGGCGTGACGTTTTGTCCAAGTGATTGCGCATGTAGATGAATGTCAGAGGACAGTAATCTTGACAAGTATGTCAATCTTGAGGAGGTGATTTCTGTAGGATCTGATGATCCCGATGAGTTGGAAGAGGCTACCAACGCACGATCATCGTGATTGTCTTCCAGTCCGATCATTTCTCTCGCTTCTACAAGAGCAGTTTCGAGTTCTTGGTCTTTGCCGCCTCGTTTCAAGGCGAGTCTGTCTATCCTCTTGAGAGCATTTCTAAGCCTCTGATTCTCGTCTTTGAGGGTCTGAAACTTGGACGCATGGCGCCTGCGATATTCGCGCTGCGCAACTCTGCTGCGCTCTCGCTTTGGCTGTTCAATCATTGTTAGATATTACTTTTATGATGCATCAACGTTGGTCAACGTTTGTATGATGTGTGCTGTGGTTGATTGGTAATCATCTGAGAAGACAGGATCCGCTTACGTCTGAGTTATCTCCGTTATTGCCAGGAGGTGACATTGAAACAGTGATTATCGGCTTGCTTATTAGAAAATGAATAGAGATGATGAAAGAGGTTGTAGGAAGATAACGTTGCTGACTGGGTCTGAAGGATTGAATAACGTTATGAGGCTGGTTACACCGTGGCTGGTGGGGTCAACTTGTGCTATTCTTGATGAGGTATTCGTGGCGATGAACCAATAATGATTAATCTGATAACGCGACACAACGTTGGAGCTGACGATGGCTTCACAATACAACAAAACCACAAAATGATCCTTCAAAATGTTGACTGGGGTTGTTGGATGGGGATAGCATATACAAATGAAGACAGAATCGCAACAGAAAATGTACAGCATCATTTACCAACTCATCAATTTGCAACATCTAGATCGTCCTGAATCAAAGGTCACAACAACCAACAAAAATGGCACCTCTTAGAAATCCTGTCAACACTATCCACAAGACCACTTATCCAGCCATTTCTCCTCTTCGTCCGGAGCTTTCCACCAAGGGCAAGAATGCTCTCATCACGGGCGGAGGCTCAGGCATAGGCGCCAGCATCGCAAAGTCCTTTGCACAATCAGGCATTACAAACCTGGCTCTTCTGGGCCGTACCGAAAAAACTCTTCTTCAAAACAAGGCAGAAATTGAGAAGCAGTACCCGAACACCAAAGTCTGGACCTACACTGTCAACATTGTCGACGCTGATTCCACACGCTCGGCTCTTGAAGCTTACACCACTGCGATCAATAGCAAGATTGATATTCTCATCGCCAATGCAGGCTACATGCCCAAGACCGAGCACGTTTCTGTGGCAGATCCTAATGACTGGTGGCTCAGCTTTGAGATCAATGTAAAGGGCAACTTTAACCTTCTGAGAGCATTTCACCCTCTCGCCGCCCCTGGAGCGACTGTGATTCATGTCTCCACCAATGCCATGTATATCGAGTTTATGGAAGGTTTCTCAGGTTATCGCGGATCCAAGATGGCAGCCTACAAGGTCTTTGAGTGGTACTCCAGGGAGAATCCAGATAAGGTGGTTATTCAGTTCCACCCTGGTCTCATTCTCGATACTGGTGTCACTAGGCCCATCGCGCATATCGTCGAGGATTACGGGCTTATCCCAGAGGATATCTCTCTTTCGGGTGACTTTGCCGTCTGGGTTGCTAGTGATGAGGCTAAGTTTTTGAGCGGTCGTTTCGTTGAGTGTATGTGGGATGTTGATGAACTCAAGGCTGCGAAAGATCAGGTTGAGGCGACGTGGAACAAGTTCACTGTTGGTTTGTTGGTTTGAGAAGTGAAACTTATCTGAATTAGAGATACTGTTTAGAGACGTGGCCTTCAAACTATGTTGCGATAAGTTTGCTTCAAGCAGGCGCTGGAGTTAATTCAGATGAATGCATACGTATCTTGGAACCTTGACAGTGATTCACAAACCTTTCAAGTGAGTCACAAATTAAACTTAACTTTGAGGATCTCATCATAAATATATAAGAATTCCTCCTAGTTCATTATGACCTTAGGAACATTTTGTAAAAGCTCCATCCCCATCCCCATCCTCATTGCCATCCCTATCCCTATCCCTCTATTAACTCATCGCCACCATGCGCCTACGTCTTAGTCAACCCTTCCCAGGGCTACCAGTCGATATGGACCGATTTAATTATCCCGTCAACACTACGATGGACCATTCAGCATATGATTACGATATCCTAGGAGACGGAACAGACCCAGACGGGCTTCACTCTGAGCTTCGCCAGGGCATTTCTGCCGCAATGACCCAGAAAAGAATGGTCGATTGCTACTATATCGACAAGCTGTCCGACATGGTGTACGGCTCTAACATGATTGAGAATGCTGGCGGAGACATATACACCACCCATGACATTTGTGAACAGATCTTCAAGGGCAAAGAAGTGACAGGGTACGACACTGTTATCAGTCGAAGACATCGAGAGATTATTCAACACGCCAAAGCTACCCACTACGTCTTTGAACAACTCCTCAACGGCAAGGATCTATCAGAGGAAATGATCCTGGAAGCCCACCGAATCCTGACATCTGGGATCGATACCGAAGACGGCACACCGTGGGCCGAATACAGTGGCGTATATCGACAGCATCCAGTACGAGCAGGCCTGCATCCGTTTATGCACGAACATATGATTCCTTCGGCTATGCGTCAGATGATCAATAGCTACGAAGCTGATGTGCTGGCTGCAAGGAGCAAGGGCCAGTTTGATCCAATGGCGCTTGCGGCTAAATATTGCCATATATTTGTCAATATTCACCCTTTCACCGACGGGAATGGTCGTATATGTCGCCTTATTTTAAATGCGATTCTCTTCAAGTATGCCCGCATCCTGGTTGCTTTTGGGCAAGGTGAAGAGGATCGGGAGTTGTATCTGCATATTGCGGCGGATTCAAGTCTTCAAGAAGTTTCTGGGAATCAGGAGGATTTGGAAGATCTGCCGGATGAGTTTAAGCCGAAGTGTTATAAGAAGTTGGCTTCGTATACGCTGAAGCATGCTTTGATTGGGGTGCGCGAGATACTTGATCAACAGTGGGATGATTACTAGTTAGAGTAAGCCGCAAATTACTTGGCGATGCTTCACTCTTTGTTCACAAAAAATAAGAGATTTGGATGCTTCCACGATAATTATGGATGCGGTTATACCAGTCTAAACTCTTCTAAAGCCTTAGGTTATGAAGTCTTCTAAATATTCTAAAGCCTTCTGAGCTCTAAAATCTTTGTTTCTTATGATTCACTTTTCTAAAGGGCGTGATCCCAAGAGCCGTTGATGTTGCTGTGACACGATCTACTGTAAGTCCAGTATTTCAGTTCCTGGTGAAATGTAGTATGAGGACTAACTTGGATGATTGGCCAAATGGATATATTTGAAATAACATGTGGGTAGTATGCATTGCATATACTCTGACGTTGATTTGATGGTGATGGCGCCATTGGATCATTTGATGGACAACATCTTAGAGGATCATTGAACCGCTTGAATGCCTTCTAACGCGGGGTAAGCAATATGTAGGTGCGATTGCAACATTGAATTGTGGTAGCATGCAACCGTCGCATATATATTTAAGGGTTTCCCTTCATATCCAGGACTCGACCATACCACGCGGAAAACACCATGACAGCAGCAGTTCAACCTCCCATCACTACGGGCCCTATAGGCCAACCCGATATAGCATATGGACCAGACTTAGACAAGTATCTTGCTCGTGTTAAGCGACGCCAAGAAACAGAAAAACTTGCGACAACATTGCCCGAGGGTTTCCCTCAAGAGCTGCACTCAGACCTTGTGTGGGATGGAAAGGATCTGGCTGCCAACTATGACTGGAACTATCACCTAACAGATGCCGACATTGAAGAGGTTAACGGGGCACTCAGTCATTTCAAGTGTATGTTCTCATTTACACATCTTACAGACTCGTGCTGAGCAGTTCAGCTCTCAACCTACCTTTGGGTTACATCAGCCAGGAGACCTTTCCCCTACCTCAACTCCACGACACACTTCGGGCCATTTCAAAAGAGATTCACCAAGGCCACGGATTCAAGGTAGTCCGCGGTGTTCCTGTAGATAAATACACCCGCGAAGAGAACCTCACAGTCTACGCTGGCATTGCATCTCACATTGCACCCATCCGTGGACGACAGGACCACCAGTATGATGGAAAGAAAGCAGATGTAGCTGTTGCGCATATCAAAGACATCACTAAAGAGGTAGACGCGCATCGTATTGGAGCTCCTGCGTACACGACAGAGAAGCAAGTCTTTCACACTGACTCAGGCGATGTCATTGCTCTTTTTGCGCTCGGTGAAGCAGCTGAAGGAGGCCAAAGTTACTTGTCGAGTAGCTGGAATGTTTACAACCAGCTGGCAAAGACGAGACCTGATCTTATCAGGACGTTGACGGAGCCATGGGCGTCTGAAGAGTGAGTTGAGTCGGGCATCTCTGGGATTGACTAACCATGGGTAGGTTTGGCAAAGTTGGAAAGCGATTTGAACTTCGTCCGCTTTTATACCACCAGCCTGCTACGGAGCAGGACCCAGAGCGTCTCATCATTCAATACGCACGCCGTCGCTATACGGGTTACTGGGGGCTTCCTCGCTCTTCAGAAATTCCGCCCATTACTGAAGCCCAAGCAGAAGCCCTTGATGCGCTGCACTTTCTAGCTGAGAAGCACGCCGTGTCGCTGGACTTTCACAAGGGTGACATCCAGTTTGCGAACAATTTGAGTATCTTTCACGCCCGTGGGGGGTTTAAGGATTCGCCAGAGAAGCAGTGAGTGATACCACCCATGCAGACGAGGAGAAGCTGACGGTGATTAGACGACATCTCGTACGTCTTTGGCTGAGAGATCCCGAGTTTGCCTGGAAGACACCTGATGCCCTTCAGCCAAGATGGGACAACGTGTATGAAGGCATCAAGGAAGAGAACCAGGTGTTTCCTCTGGAGCCCTTTGTAAGGAGCAGTAGCGATGCGAACAAGTTTCAAGCAGAGAAGAGGATTGACGCAACTACCTGAGAGTCCCCAGTCCTATAAGGTGGGATGGGCTCATGTCATGAAAGGGCGGACGTTCACTCCACCACCATAAGCTTGGATGGATATGATCCTTTGGGCCCTCAAGGTCTTGAATCTTACAAAGTCAATAGTGGAGGTTCTTCTTGACCGAGCGTCGGGCCATCTCCGACAACTAGTACGGATATGTTCCCCGGTTGCAGATCCCCCGATTGCATCAGTTTGTGAAATATTGCGACATCCCAGATAGGCAATTTGACAAGACAAATAATTCAATAAGAAAGTGAGGAGACTTGACAATTGAAGATAGGGCATAAATGAGACTCGAAGCTGTATTTCATGTGAAAGGAAGACTGTTTAATAACCGATCAGATAGGATGTCGTGACGAGGTTATCATTGATGAAAGTTACCTTTGTGATTTTGACATTCCATTATTTATCTCCCTCACTAGGTATAGAGATGCATAAGGGTTCGGCGTATTTCAGTCCCCCACAAACCGGCGTGTAGACTAATTTAAGCTTGATTGAGTAGATTTCTAGAAGAAATATCCCTTCCGGACGATGGCGTTATTCAGACCTTGTATTGAGACATCGGAATTTCTCCATATATCCTTCTATATCCGTGGGACAGCGTCACGATGATGACCATCGTAAAACTAGTAGTGGATTCTATTCATAATGATATTCCTTCGTCAAGAGCGTGTCTCCCGATGCAGAGGATGTTTGAGGTCAGGTTCTCACAGGGGCGGAGATGTGTAATCCCAGGGATTTTGCTCGTCATTAGTGTGCTTAACGCATGACATGTGGATTGTTCATGCTATAAGTATAGAGCTCCTCGATAGAAAGATCGACATTGTAACCTTCAACACTATCAGTCTAAGTCAACATGTCGTTCTGGCGACGGCCCTTTGGCGACCGCAAAGAGGCCACGACCGAGGCCTCTGAGCGTGGAAAAGACAATGCGGGAGAGATTTCAGACGGAAGTTTTCATTATGTCGCCCAAAAAGCAGGAAACAACTCCGAAGTCTCATACCAGGAAGCCGTCGGAGCGCCGGTCGAGGCGAACTCACCTCTGGGATACTCGGTCGGGCCAGTGACGATCGTCTTTCTTAACATTAGCAAGATGATTGGTACTGGTGTATTCTCTACTCGTAAGTATTCTTAGAATTGTCCAAGTTCTTTGCTAATAAGGTAGCTTCTACAATCCTCAAGGGAACGGGTAGTGTTGGATTGAGTCTGATATACTGGGCACTTGGCTTTGTCACCTCCATAACAGCCTTTTCTGTGTACCTCGAGTTCGCATCATACTTCCCAAATCGCTCTGGTTCGGAGGTTGTGTATCTTGAACAGGCGTTTCCTAGGCCAAAGTGGTTGTTTCCGACGGCTTTTGCGTTTCAATCTGTGGTGCTGTCGTTTAGCAGTGGAAATGCCATTGGTAAGTTGACAGACACTATTAGACCTTTTAGTCCTAACAAAGTGTAGTGTTTGCACAGTATCTATTCAGTATAGGTACACATTCGCCTTCGGCGTGGGAGTTGAAGGGCGTTGCAGTCGCTGGCTATACTCTTACACTTATCAGTAAGTCGACATCTCTATGTACGTTCTGCATCGCTAACAATAGTCTAGTTTGTATCTTGAACACCAAATATGCGTACTGGTTCTCCAATAGCATTGGTATTGTTAAGGTCCTTACGCTCCTGATGATTGCCTTTGCTGGCTTTGTCGCCCTGGGGGGCCATACGCGTATCGAAGACCCGAAAGCCAACTTCCGCAACCCTTTTGAAGGAACGGCTACAGCATATGGTCTCACGAATGCTTTGTATAAGATTATCTTTTCGTACTCAGGTTACGAGAACGCATTCAACGTTGTGGGAGAAGTCAAGGTAAGCCAAAGCGTGATAGCTCGTGAGAATCTTGCTAATATTTAAAAGAACCCTGTCAAGCAGATCCGTCGCAATGGAGTTATTGCCCTACTTACTACGACTAGTCTCTACATCCTGGCGAACGTGGCCTACTTTGCTGCTGGTAAGTGCCATTGGCTACGAAGTTGGGATGTGCTAACATATATCCAGTCCCAAAGGCCGACTTGATGAACGCAAAAGAAGTAACAGGAACACTCTTCTTTAACAACATCTTTGGCTCAGGCGGTGTCTCTCGAGGTCTTAATTTCCTCATCTCTCTTAGTGCTCTAGGCAACTTGATTGCGGTTCTTCTCGGAGATTCTCGTGTCATTCGCGAGTGCGGGAGGTAAGCGATGCTTCTTAGGTCTATCGAACATCAACTAACTCGTGGACTCAGACAAGGTGTTCTTCCATGGCCTAGGTTCTGGGCATCTACACGACCCTTTGGAACAGCTCTCGGTCCTTATATCGCAAAATGGTTGATCACTATCATTATGATCTTGGCTCCTCCAGCGGGTGATGCCTTTAGTTTCAGTATGTCTCATAATTCCTTACTGTGATCATATCTAACTTGCAATAGTCAGCGATCTTAAGATCTATCCTGCTGCGTTCTTCGACTTTCTGATGGCTGTCGGTCTCATCATCGTCCGCCGTCGCCGCAAGCGTCTTGGTCTTCCTCGCCCAACATTTAAAGCCTGGGACATAGTGATCGCTTTTAACATTCTCAAGAATATCTACTTGCTAGTTATGCCATGGGTCCCCCCTGAGGGTGGCCCGTATGCTGGTGACGTGAGCTTCTGGTATGCTACCTACGCTGTCACCGGTTTAGGAGTGTAAGTCTGTTCACTTTTACTTGTGTTCCAGCACAATTTCCTTGTTTGCTAGCCTTGGCTTCCCCTGAACTCCCCTAAAAAGCCCCTCCTCCAAAAAACCGCCGACCCCTGACGGCTGCCGGCCATTGCCAGCTGCCCAACACTTACAACTCCAACATTCTCGCAATAGCTATATAGATTCCGAAAGAGATTCTTCTTTCAACCTACGGGTGGTCAAGTGGTTAACACTAATGGCCGGGCCCCCTTCTCTCGCTCGTAGCAGCCGGGTTATCTCTGCAGCGATGCATCGAGCCTCAGCGTGTCTCGCTGAGAAGGGGACTATTTTTTTTGCATTTTTTCTCGCCTCGCTTTCTTTTCTGGGTGTATTTTCAAGATTATCCTTGAAAGAAAAGATGCGAAATTTCTATTGCTGACATTACTTTTTCTTCTAGACTCATTCTTTGTGGTGCGTACCACTGGCTCTGGACTGAGGGCATTCCCAAGTGGCGCGGTTATCGGCTGCGCCAAGAGGTTATCACTTTTGAGAATGGCGCACAGAGCCAGCATTTGGTAAAGGTGTCTTTGGATCAGCTTGATGATTGGGATTCTACTCATGACCACGCGGGGAATTTACTGGATGCAGCGAGGGACAGCGCTCCAGAGAACCATCTGGGAGTCGCCATTCAAGAGTCGGATTCTAGTAAAAGCGTGGCTAAATGAGTGACAAAAGCTACGGGCAGATTGATCTAACAGATGGTCATATTGCGAGCGCAAACCGTTACGAATCTAAAGCAACGTATCTGCATTTCATGGTCTAACCTCTCAAGGCTTAGAATCGCGACAGTGTTGTACAAAACAAACTTAATTATCCAAAACTGACTCTCATACAAAACTCATGAATCATGGCAATCCAAAAAATCAGTCTATACATAAGGAGAATCGCCTGCTGGCGACATTGTTAGGAGGTAGTGATCCTCCAGCTTGGCATAAGACAACTTCGTCAATCAGACAGCTCGCCGGGCATTTTTGTAGTAAATAACTATCCCCAGACCACATGTATCTATGCTTGACCAAGGAGCAGTCGAGTAGCAGGAGGTGGCAGGGCCTTGGGAGCTCTCGATGAACCCGAAGCAAGAGTAGACTTGGGCGCACTGCGAGTCGAGGGCAAGCGAGCAGTCTCTGGAACAGTCGCAATCTTAGGAGCCTCAGCGATGCGAGGAGCAAGGGCAGAGGCCAACGCCCTAGCGACAATAGGGGCCAGAGCAATAACTGGTAAAGGAGCAGAAGCCGGAAGGGCAGCCGTAGGTGGAACAGGGGCAGCAGAAGGTCGAGGAGCAACTTCTGGCGCAGGGAGAACAGCCGGTCTAGGTCGAACGGCAGGAGTAGGCACGACGGTCGGAAGAGGAGCAGCCTTGGGCTTGAAATTAATGATAGGAAGAGGCGCAACGGCCGGAACACGGGCAACCCGAGGAGTTTTGGCCACGAAGGGAACGACAGCGGTGCTAGGAACAGAACGAATCTTGGGAGCATTCGCGATCTCAGGAGTAGATCGCACTTTAGGCGCGCGGACTACATCCGGAGTTGCGCGAACGAGAGGAGCATTGGCGATAGCAGGAGTAGTCTCAACCTTGGGAGTAGCTTCGACTCTAGGAGCTTGGCTAACGTCAGGTGTACGCTCGACCTGAGGAGCGGCAGCAGGAGTTGAAGACTCAGCAGGTCCTTCAGGGGGTGCCAGAGTCTGGGAGACTTGTCGAGATCGAGGAGCTGGGAAATCATTCCTTGAAACCTGGCGAGAACGAGGAGTAGCCCCAACACGAGAGACCTGTCGCGAGCGCGGTGAAGGCATGACAAGAGGACTCTCAGGGATCGCTGGTAAGATACGGGCCGGAGTCTCTGGACTTCCAGGAGTGGGAGGTGAGTTCGGAGCATCGTACTTGACGGGATCAGCCTTTACAGGGTCTCCAGTCACATCCTCCGGGCTATCAGGTGCTGCAGTAGGAGTGACGGGACGCTTAAGGCTGGCATTGGATCCTTGACGGCGAAGCGAAGTGTTAGAGCTCCGACGGCCTAGAGTCGGCGTGGTAGGACGGCGGCCGAGAGTTGGTGTCGTCGGCCTGTTGCGGTTCGGGGTACTGGGACGTTCAGGCTGTGTCTTGCGGATGGGACTTGTTCGACGCTGAGAGGACATTGTGCCCATTGCATAGCGAGGGGAGTCTGGAGCGTCGGCCATGTTTGCTGAACAGTAGAATGTGTTCGACTGATGAGTGAAAGAGTGACAATATCAAAGAGTGATAGGCGAGGAGGCTTCAACTTTCGGGCACGACTCCCATGATCGGAACAAAGGAGAAGAGGATCGGAAGCTTCAGCTACAGGATACTGCGGCATTATATTCCTTCCATCTGCACGTATCCGCCAACTCATTCCTCTTACATCCTCGATCCCTTCCCGTGCATCACAAGTATCAGGATAGTGGAACTCGGAGGTTGCCGCTGCATGAGACACAAGAAGACGCAACGGGAAAGCCCGGGGCGTCAAGTCCCCTTGCTTTTCCCCATAGATGGATGATTCTTGTCATTCGTCCATCGTGGGCGGTTGTGATGTGTTGACTGGGATGGACCCCTGCGTTGAGGTCTCGTTTTTAGATCCCGGATGATGTGCAGATCTAGTGCGACGGGGGTATCCTTGTCGACGGGCGGACGGGAGGGAGGGAGTGAAGTGAGATCGAGCATTGATGGGGATGTTTAAGTATCAGCTGAGTTTAAGTCAATTGTTTTAGCTAAGACAATAGTAAATTGGAAACTTAGTGATGTTCTAGAGGATTCAAATGAAGCCAGCCCCGTCCAGCTACAGGGTTCCCCCAGTATACCCATACACTCACTTCACATTGCTTTTTCTTACAAACGAAGCGGGCGAGTTCTTCAGCTCAACTCAATTCAGCTCCAGGAACACGCGAGGAATGCCAATCAGTCAATTCTCATGCAATGTGACTCAGGAACCAAGGCTCCACGCGATGAAAAGCAAAGACTAAGACATACATTGGTTATTTTGAGTAAGAAACAGGCCATATTTAATGAGCTTCTGCACACTTTTGACTGAGAGAGATTTGTTCGTTTCATCCTGATGAATTGAGGTATCTTAGAATAGGGATCTCGAGCGACAGAAGACTTAATATTAGCATTGCAATTCGGTTTGTGTACTTTAGGTGAGTGACCAAAGAAATCAGATAAACTCAACCACATAATGTCTACTTTACAACTATTCAAGCGTGTATTCATTCAACAAGGCGGGTATCGTGTACTATTCAAAGCAAGCTCTACTTCATCTTCGCCCTCCAACTCCCCTTACCTCCCATAGCCGTCCTCCTATTCTTCTCAGGAACCGTATATCCCCTCTCCCTCTCCAATCGATGCCTCTCCCAAAAGTCGCTCATCTCCTCTCCCAGCATCCTCCTCCCTCCTCTTGACTCCCTTTCCTCTCTCTGTCGCTCATCACGCTCCGGAAGCATGCTCATTGCAGCGGCAACAACAGGCTTGCACAGCGTCCTCCATAACCACGAAATCATGGCCCCATTTGCACGGGTGAACCATTTGATGAGACGCCTAGCGTTTGTGCTCCAGGCTGCAACGAGTGAAGCGACGATGAGGACAAAACTCGCGGGTAGAGAAATGGTGCCGATGGTTTTGAGGGGAAGGTTATTCTCGCCGCCCCATTCTCGGGTATTCATACCGAATAAACCCGTGAAGAAGGTCAGTGGTAAGAAGATGACTGTAAAAGTAGTAAAGATCATGACACTGCGACTCTGCGCACTCGCAAGATCGGCGTGAAGTCTACTCAGCCGCACCTCATCAACCTGCGCTTGACGTTGTACCATCTGTAACAACTTGTCATAGTCATTCCTCGTACTTCTCACTCGTTGTATCATCTCCTGACCGGTATGTGCATATTCAGAGAGTTTCTTGATGGCTTCACTTAAAAAAACTCTTCCATTGGCAGTGCGATCGCGGAGTTCGGGACGAGCGTATGTTGAAAGCATGGAGCTGACGACTTTAGACTGACGCTCGAAAAGATGCACGAGAATGAGGAGTTCGTCTTCGATGTCTCGTAACTCGAGGAGTGCTGATGTGTTGTCGCGGTTTTCTTCCTCTGCGCGACGGCCTTCGGCTTTGTGTCGTGCTCTGATGGAACGAGCTTTGTTTTCTACTGGTTCGTATGCAGATGCTTTGTCGCGAAATCCTTCGGCGCGGAAGACTTTGAGTGAGGAGGTGAGTTTCTCGGTCTATAAACGTTAGCAAAAGTTGAGCCAGGTTTGTGAACGACTTACCAGAACACTAATGGCCTCTTCGAAAATTCGGAATACTTCGAGATCAGGATGCGATGACCTGTCGAGGAGAACAGTCACTGCATGTAGAACTGCCAGCGCTGCAAGATCCAGGGCATTTTCGCATTGTCGTGTGAGATCGACGTTTACCTCGTTGAAGATGCTATCGCGAAGGTCTGCCTGTTGATACAGAGGTCCTTCAATAGCATCGCCTTCACGCTTTGGGAAGAATGAAAGAAGTGTGTCTGCATGGTCAGTTTAGGTCCACGGCAACGAGGCTTGACTTACGAGAATCAATAGCCCACAGCCACAATTGATCTACCATCAGCACGTTACCATTGAGTATGGCGTCGTCTGGGTCATCTTCGTCTTCTCCATCTTGGCTGCTCGTCTTTGATCTTCGACTTCCACTGCCACTACTTCCAGAGCTACTATTCGACATCTGCCCATGTAGTCCAGGCCCTAATCCCGGAAGAAGACTCCGTTCCTTTGTCAACTTGTAGAGCATCTGGTCGTCATCTCGCGATCGTGTATCCCGTAGCGAAGGATAACCATACTGATCCAGTGTTCGTCGACAGTTGAGCGGCGGATCGTGACCTAAGAACTCCCAGATAACTTGCGTCTCAAGTGAGTCAGACTTGGCGACGGATTCAGGAACAGGTCGGGCTCGTCCATGACTTAGTCGCTGTAGAATGAGTTCTCGTCGACGAATGAGTCGCTTATAAGAGTCAAAGTGGAGGTATGGTAGAAATAGACATGTATAAATGCCTCCTTCAGGCTGTGGTGATATCGAGGACTGCTTGGAGGGTCGACCTCGAGGAGACACTACTGGGTTAGTCTAGCTCTAAGATTCAAGGAGAAACATACTGTGGCGTGGAGCTGAAAAGTAACATCCAGGCTTTGCAAAGTAAGCATAGTGTTGAGAGTGTCGTCCTCGTGAATGCCTTGTCGCCCAAAAGTCATTGTTGAACAAAGGTGCATAGTTGCGGTTATTAGTTGTTTGCAACGTCTCAAACACTTTCTATTCAAGTTAGCAAGCTGCATTATTAGGTGAAGAGCTTCTTACCGTCACCCAACTCGGGTTATTATAAGGTAAATGAACCCAGAGGAACTTCCTGGCCTCTACTTGAGGTTTCGCAAACGCAACAGGCACTTCATCTACAATCACCGTCTCACTCGCCCTCCTCTCACCCTCATTTGCAATTTTTCGAATCGCAATAACCGCTTCCGGTAGCCTCGGCGACGCTTCAATCCCATCATCATCATCGCTGAAACCGTCAAAGGTGCTTCGACTGCGCTGTGAAAAGGGGGGAAAGTCTCGATACTCGTACTGTGATGCTTGAGTACCCAAACTAGCAGATCGACTCAGAGAACGACCCATTCTTCCACGAGGAGGCGGAGATAAACGGTCCACTGCGAGGTCTTGATCGAAGTTCGCGCGGATTAGAGGTGAAGGACGGCGCATGGGGGTTGAGTAATGAGTTGGTGGTGATATTGCCACAGGCGACAAAGGCGTGGCAGGGGTTCTCGGGACTGTTTGAGGGGCTGATTCTGATCTTGTCTTTGTTGCGTCGACGGGTCGTATAACTGGTGATGCTGGAGGAGATGCTTGGAATGACCCTTCTTGTGTGATTCCCAGAGGATTCTTGGCTGTTTCGTTAGAAATGACCTTGCTTTCTCTCCTCTCAGTCGGTAGTATCGTTCTTTTCCCTCTATTCCTCAGAAATCTCCCCTCGTCCACAGTCTCAATTTCATTTAATCTTTCAGCCAAACACTCTTCGGGTCCTTTTCTTAAAAAGTCTCGTAACGGCAACCTCGTAGACCAGGCTCTAATCGTTGCTACATCCATTGTCCCAGGGGAGTCTTCAAAGAAGCCATGAACTTCGATGTTAACTCTTTGTTCCAGATTCAGCGACCAATTTCCGTCATCGCAAGAGTATTCGTCCGCACGGCCAATCAAAGCGGATAGTTGCTTCAGAAACAAACGCATCGTGTGCACATTGTGTCGTCCAAAAGAGGCAATATTGGCATGGTCGCTCTGTAGTGGAAGAATCGTTTCTTGTCGCATGCCGAGAATAGCAGATTTGATCGATGTCAATGGTGCTGTAAAGTAGACATCCCCTGAGCTTCCCGACAGGCGAGAGTCGATAGTCTCGTATAGAGTCCAGATGCGAAAGTCGTACGATATAGACTTGAAGTCGTCATCTAATCGGAGAAGTAGACTGTTTCCCACACGTAAATCATCGGTAACTGATGTTGGTAGAGGAGCCGATAGCTGAAGCAAGTTTTGAATACCAGTTGCTAAACTCGGCATAGCAAAGTAACTTGATCCTTGGTGAGGAGTGCCTATATTGTCAGCATAAATCAGGTTTTGACAGATCCGACTCACCAAAAAAAGCAGCGCCGTAGCATTGCCTATAGATACCCTCAAATGAAGCATCTCTACTAGCCTTGGTCATCACCATCTTGACGATAATGCCACCAATACTGTGTCCCACAAACACAACCGGCCTTGTCTGGTTCTCACGTTTCCTCAGCTTCTCCAACTCATCCAGCAGCGTATCTGCCAGTGAGCTCAGCGTCATGCCATCGGCTGTAGATGGATGCTCATACAGCAGAATCCGCGCTCGATCAGCTTCACGCCGAATACCTTGTCTGACCCATGATGGTGCTGGTCGGTCCGAATCAGCCAGTGCTGAGCCCTCTGCGTCACGCATGGCAAGGGCGCCAAAGTAACGACCCATGAGGCCATCGCGACTCCATGTTCGAAGGGGGTCGGCGCCAGGACATGGAACTGTCACTATGTCGACCGTCGTTTGATCATGAGTGAGTTGTCCTTCTGGATCGATGGTGAAGCTCGCTTTCTTAGGATTTGGGATCACCACCTCCTCCTTCACCGGTTCCTTTGACTCTTCCTCTGCAGTCGCCGTCTCCTCGCTTGTCTTTTCATCGTCTTGACTCTTTTCCTTCTTCGTAGTGTAATCATTCAATGGTGGTAACTGACCCGGTGGGCTTCCTGGATTGACGTGAATAGAGTCCTTGTCGTTGCTGAGTTCCTGTTTATTGGGTTCTTGGTTGCCGAGTTTCTGTTTAATGGGCTCTTGGTTGCTGGGCTCCTGATCATCCAGTTCCTGGTTGTTGACTTCAGGCCCAGCCGAGTCCAAGCCACCTGAAACCATCTCGGCTTCAGTGTAAGACGCCCTATAATTCTCCCGGCGCCTTTTCCTAGAAAGATTTGTGCGCGAGGCTTGAGACATGAGAACAACTTTACTCCAGGAAAAATAAAACCTGAATCAAATTCTTTTTGTTCCTCGTCTGTCAAAGTCTATCGAGAGTGTTGCTTATTTCACGGATATCACGTTTTAAGAGTCACGTTCTAGTCCACCACAAGTACCTCACGAGCACTCATTTTCTGCCTTGGCTCAGCCTCTGCTCGTGACAAGGGGCCCATGCCTTGAATACCACAATTTACGATATCCATATGAATTGCTGATATACTAAGAATATCATTGTAGGCTGACTCTTTCGCTGTCTAGAGCGTGGGGTAGTATCTGAGACAAAACTAGAGCGTGATTATGGCACATGATGAACACCACCATCCCGATGACTGCCTGATACTAAACCCAATTCAACCTCCAAAGTCCCATGTAGTCTAGGACCTCCATTTGCCTTTGTAATGCCGCTTAATATACCCCTTCCAATGGTATAACATCCTTATGCATGTTAGAAGCTGGTGCCTTAAATGCCGCTGCCAAAATTCCCGATCGCAAACCCATGTATAATAATGTTTCATGCTTCTATCCCGTCCTCAGCGCCTGTCGAAAATGCACCTGTAGTATTCTACTGCAGCGCAAACTCCCCGATAGTAGTGCAGTGCACCACAGAGTCGAGGTAGAGCCGGTTCTCAACCTTGCACGCTTGTCCTGGCCGAACAACAAACATGCCGTTAGGGCCCAATTGGAATATCTGTTCGCCCATCGTCACTCGCACTTTGCCCGCTGCGACAGAGCAAGTTCGTAGCTTATCGTCTTCAACTTTCCAGTGGCTGGCGCTACCGGGCTTAAGGACGACGACATTAAAACTGACATCCTCGGAGACGGTAACCGGTTGGCCGCTAGTGAGATATGAGTTGGAAAAGGCGATGTCTATATGTGTTAGTGACCGAATTGATAAGAGACGTGCAAACTCACTCTCAGATGAAGACTCATCCTTCATTCTTCCTGGCGCAACCTCCCAATCCTCCATTTCCAGCTCGACTCCTCCCATCTGGCCTGGTCTGCCTACAATACCAACCGTAGACTGATCTCTCATGGTGACTTGACCATTGTGCACAGACGAACGTCTCTTGGCTCGCTTTGGCTCATGGACAGTCTCTGTCACAATCCCACTAATCGGCTCAGTCTCCGCCTCTTCCTGGCCATCAACATCCATCTCCTGGTTCATTTCTTCAGATCCAGAGGGCGACCTTGCCGAGCCAGTAGATGCCCCTCGTCCAGTCTTGGGCTCAGGGCACCAGTCACATCCGTTGGAGCGCCGCTGCAGATGACACCAGTATCTACATCCCACGCAGGATTCCAAACTGGAGAAGGCTTGCTTTGCTGACGAAGACATACCAGGCGGGAGAGCAACGCAGGGGTGTGATAGTCGTGCAGAGGGGAATCTAGTAGTAGCTGTGCACTGATCACTGCCAGTCACCACTTTGCCCGTAAGGTAAGCCAAAGCACAAGCATAGTGATTGACATCAACATTACTCCCACGATGAGTTTGAATCCAACCCTCCGGAAGCATACGTTTGCGAGGCAGTGTCAGCATGAAGTTGATATCCTCTCGTTCATGTATCTTCTGGGCTGGACTAAGGAAGCCGTGCAGGTAGGACTTTACATCTGCGCTACGCACTGGGGGAGCTTGTGGCTGGCTCGTGGACTCGTGCGAGCGAGTAGATGATTTCCGATCTTGTGATTCTGCAGCCCGAGAGTTGCGGTTTTGCTGAAATGTAGAAAACATGGACAGTCCAGGATCTGCAGGAGGTGGAGCGTCAGGTGGAAGAGGATTCCTGGATACAACAATTCCAGGCGTGTTCCCAGGGCCATTCTTCTGATAGCTGCCGACTTTTGTTAGAGTGCCGTCTCCGTTGTCATTGAAGGTAGTTGAGCAGTGGCCGGCTCCAAAGTGTCCACCAAGGCCCTTGAGCCCGGTGAACAGGCGGCGACAATCTCGCACGGGACAGATAAACTGAAGCTCTGGGTCATCGTGCAGCTTGTAGTTGGGTGGGATTACTGCACCACGGGCAGACATGGTTCCACCTTCGGGAACTGCAGTATGTTAGAACGGCAATGAAATAATAATGAGATGAAGACATACGTGGATACATGCTGTACAGACGGTCAGCATCGGCCATGGTAATGGCAACAATCCTATCGCCAGGCGACGGAGCATCTGGCGATTTAGCAGATGCAGGCGGAATAGGCGTCGGCGAAGGACTCTCGTGGCCTGTGATCCTTTTGAGTAGCTCGCTTCCCGTAGCGAAATGCATCGCGGAAGTTTGATGAGGAGGACGCATAACACTCTTCTTGATAGATGTACCCGTTAGTTCAGACATTTGTCTCGCCACTTCTGCCTCCGTAAAGCGGTGTGCTGCTGCTCGTGTTTCGTCAGACGCAGATCTCTCGGCCATGTTCTGTCTCTTGGCAGCTGGAATGTCTGAGGTTGGTGACTCCCTTTTTCGCTGAGGGGGCCTCAGTGATGGTACAGATGGCCCTGTAGATGAAGGACGAGATAGAGATTGTCCTGCAGAGTATGTTAGATGCATATGAACCATGCACGCATCAATATGCATAATTGACAAGGCTGGACTTGCCTTGACTCCTTCGCTCCCACTCGGCCTGCGCAGCCTGAATTTTCGGGTTAGTCGATAAAGATGCAGCTGCTGAGGCTTTGACTGCTGCGTTTTCGACAAGGTCGCTGACGATGCGCGCAGGTTCTGGCCCACTACTCTTCATAGGTTTGGGTTTGGGTGTGTTGACTGAGCTCCATGGTGAGAAACTCGTACGCTTTATCTTGTTGGTGTCCTCGCTTGAAGACATCATGCGTGGTTTTGATTCCTCAAGCATTTGACTTGAGATAGTGTCGAGAAAGTAAGTGGTTGTTAGTTGAAGAAGGGTGTATATGAGGTTGTGGTGTCGCTTTTCATGCCGCTGTGTCGGGGAAGAAAGAGTTCTATGCGAAATGAATTAATCAGAGATATGAGATCGAATGAGAGAAGAACAATGTCTTTGTGCGAGTGTTGAGTGAGCCGCTTTGTTGAAGCAGAGTTGAATAGGTGAAGTGAATTAATTGAAGTCGACGCGCCGACGCGATATGAAGATGTAGCGCGGTGGCAGGGGCTAAGTACCTCGCTGCAAAAGCAAGGTGCAGAATACTTATTTGGGCCACTTCAAAACCTACCTTTAATTAGTATTTAGGAATCAATCTAATCAATCAATACGGAGTATAGTTGCCTTATGTATTTAACAGAATGAATGGATGAACGTATAAACGAATGAACAATGCTTTCACTATTTCAACAATTCACAGATAAAGACAGCCAATGCAGACAAGTCTAGTCTCAATAATGTACAATAGCTACACAAAATCCTACATGCTGCATCCTTCTAACTCCAATGCAACAGTTTATTTCTTCTTTCCAGCCTTCTTTGCAGCCTTCTTGGCTTGCTTCTTGCTCATCATCTTAACCATCTTGACCTCACCACCGCTCTCCGCCCTCTTAGCCTCAGCCTTCCTCTGGCCCTCGAGTTCCCTCTCACGCCTCCACCGTCTATGTCTGAACCACTGCTTTCGCGTCCTAAAGCGTTTTGTCTTGAGGCCTGTCGTCTTAGCCAGCTTTCCGATTGCCCAGTTGTCCTCACGGTAACTGTAATCCTTGCGCAACTTGAGAAGTCTGTCGGGCTCGCCAGCCTCAATACGAGTGACCTGGAAAGGAATGCCGGAGGGTGACAGTTCGGGCTTTGCGGCAGCCTCCTTGATGGGGAATACGCCCATGTTGAGCTTACGCTTGCGTTCGGCGTGCTGAGGATACGGCAGAGTGTCGTTCTTGTCGAAGACAACTCCAATGTACTTGCGGTCGGGATGTCGAGCGGGATCGCGGTAATACTTGACGTAGCCGGTCGCCATGGAGTGAATAGTGTGATCTCGGCCCATGATGCAGTTCTCACCAGGCCACCAGTGTGTGCCGCGCTGTTTGTAGAGGATGTTGCCAGGAATAACGAATTGATCTAAACAATCAGCCCTGCTCCGTCATCCACCAGAATTCTTAACCTACCTCCTGTACGCTTTGCACCCAACTTCTTGGGGATACCCCTCTTGGGCTTCTTTTTGTAGGCTCCCTGTGACTTGACCGAGGCGAATCGCTGACCCTGGACGAGGGAATTGGCCAATTGAACGCCCAGAGGAGCGATGGGCGTAAAGGCCGGCCTGGCAATACCAGCCACAGCAGCCAATATCGGCCGCTGTATCGTGAGGAACCTCATGGCCGGCGTTTTTGAGGGTCGATATGGGCTGAGGTTAACTGGAGCTGTGATGCTTCGGCCCAAAGCAATTCTGGAGATGGAGTTTTTGCGCTTAGTCATGTGTGTTATCGATAAGAACCTGTTGATGTGGACAGCGTCGCATAATGATTGTCCTTGAGTGCTTCTATTCAACTTGTGAATTACAAGCTCGAATTCTTGTTGGCAAAATGCGTTACCTCTTTGCTCTTATTTCACTTTTGACTCTTGTCAACGCTCAATTTGGCGGCTTTTTTGATCAAATGTTTGGTCAACAAGGCGGCCATGAACACCACCACCAAGCGCAACAACAGAACAACCCCAGCGATGCGAACCACTACAAGCATAATTACGAGAACTGTAGGTCCCTCTACTCGCGCCTTCGTTTAGGGCTAGATTCTCTCGTAGCTGTTCGGCGACATGGCTAACATCTTCCAGCTGTCTGCGATAAATACCTCTGTCCCGATACCCTCGCTTGCGTCCACTTCCCTCATCACTGTCCTTGCGCTTGGGAGGCTCAACAGGAGAAGTTCGAACTAGCTGAAGGACAGCGCCTTTGCGTATCTCGTGGCGGGTTCCGCCAAGGCGAGACGGCGCGAAAGATTGAGCTGGCACGAAAGGGACTGCTCTAAAATCTACATATTCAACATTCAAGCATAAAAGCATGGTTCGGATATCACATTCAAAAGCAGGCCCGAGTAGACGATCAAATAGGTATAGCTGTCCAGATAACAGCTTAAATCAATTCTAGGAAATGCAAACATGTCCGTCATCTACCGTGAATGCGTAACCGAGTCCATGATATGCCCCTCTTCCTCCGTCTCCGGCGACGATGTTCATCCATCAGAATCCTCAAAGCGAGCGAGTAATCAGATAACTTCACACCCCTCAGCCTCATGTGCCAACGCCCGATAATGATATCCTCAAAACTCCGACCTAAAGATGCCCTCCCCAAATCACAGTCCTTATCGTGTCCACTTCTTCTATTCAATATCTGCCTACGCAGAGCCGTTGGGCATGCGCGGTAGCTGTGGCACAGGCGGCACTTCGCCGTCTTGATCTTCATCATCCTCATCCTCGGGAAGCGTCTCGGGGTGGCCCAGAAGCTGGGCCACATTTTTCATTTCGTAGTGTTGCTTACGGAGTTGTTCAAACTTTCGGTGCTTTTCACGTTCCTCGGGAGACATGCCTGCCAGTTCTTCCTCGGCGTTGTGGCCGATGCTGCTCTCATCGTCGACGTGGACGCTCTTTTCGCTGCGGGGTGACGGCGCGCCCGCTTCCGAGATCTCCTCTTCCGGTTCGCCCAACGAAAGGCCCGGAATGTCATCTTCACGGCTTGCACGTGAATTCTTAAGACGAGCACCAACGTCAGCCAGAGGATCCTCGTCTTCGTCGGACGGGTCTTCGGCTGGGTCGTAGTGTTTGGCATAGGGAGTCTTGGGTTCCGTAATCTTCATAGTAGAGGAGCGTTCCTGCTCCGTAAGATATAGGTTGGCCTCGTCCCACTTGAGGCGCTGAGATGGTTCGAGGACGTCACCGATGCTGTTGGCGCCTGATTGTCGGCGGGATCCTGAAGGGCGAGCACCAGAGGACGAGCGACGGTGGCCAGCGTTAATTTGAGTGTTGGCAATTGTAATTTCTTTGTCGTTGACACGGTCGTGGTTCGGCGAAGTAGGTGGAGATTTCTGGTATGAGTTCTTGAGGATACCTGAGCACGGTTAGATGGTGACAACGGGAGCTAGCGTCAGGGCAAGGTTACCTCGAGGTCGTTGAGGAGGACGGCTTGGAGGCGAGTGCGCCGGGGGAGAGTCCACAGCAGAAGCCATTTTGGTATAACGTTGAGCGGGAGCTTGATTTGAAGGGTTAAGCTCGAAGGTGGCGGTCGTGTGTACGATGGTGGTGAAGGCAGCGGGTTGGTATCAGCTCAGATCTAGAAAGTAAGCGGGCTGGTCTGAACGTGGTGTTTGTGCTTGTGATGTAGTCGGGAGATCAGGTTGCAAGATGCAGAACCCTCGTGAGCAGATCATAAAGAGGCGGGGGGAGGGCCGTTAAGATCCAATGACGCAGTGGCCTGAGACCCCAGGATTTGGAGGGGCTGGTACGTACCTGACAGCTGAAGCTGAAGGTACCTAGCTCCCAAGCCTCAGGTAAAGTTGGAGATTGATGGAGCAGGATAAGTGTAGAGAACAGGATGCTAAGACTGGTTATGCTATTTGTATGCCAGTAAAAGTATATTACTCTGCTAAACCGTTGATCTATGCATCCACTCCAGTCTTTGTGTACGTAGTACATCAACGGCATTGTGAGAGTGAGCCTGGACAAGTCCATACTTGATCATCCCACTCCTACACCCTCCTCAACTGCTGAATCGCGGGCCTCAAGGTACGTCATTTGCGGAAGAGAAAGAGGGTCACACAGCAGAAGGGCTGTTTTGAGGGGAGCTTGGATGCGATGTAACCTCAAAATCGTCATTATCAGAGCGTAGTAACCAACGAGAGTTTAATACCCATGGTTAAAAGCATCGAGGATTGAACATCCTCTCGTCGGAAAATGCAAAATGGGAGTTTGAGTCAATACAGACGGTCTAGGTCTCTGTTAAATCACTCATGCCAGCGTTACAATCATCAGCAGACATATGCATGGCCATCAATCCACCATTTTCATCTGATAATGCATATTGTAGATGAACCCACCCAACCAGATTCCGCCAGTTTGCAGGTCTCGTCGCCATTCATACCCGATCTGAACTTGTGCGTCAAATGCCTCAAGGCTCTCGTCGCTAATAATATGCCGCCACAAGGGAAATGAGTTTACGCCTCTAAATCTGGGTGCAGTAGTATCAAGTATTCAATTCTGAATATTCTATCGACTACGGGCTTCATGATTCGATATCGAATCAAGCTTCACTACACAGCATACTTACTTACCTGGCATGTCTCTCTTTCGCACCTCTCCCTCGCTGATACCTAGGTAAACAGACCCAAAACATTCACCCAGCCTGGATTCACTGAGCAGTCTTCTCCCCCATGCCGCCTCTGCTCTCCTCATCTTGGTTGTCGCTTGCCATGTTGTAATACTTGCCAAACACACGGGTATCAAGATCAGAGACACCGCCTGTCGACTTACGAGCCTGGCGACGGAAGTAGATACGCTTAGCCCATTTCCATGCCTCAATGCCCATGAAGAAAATCACAGCTTCAATGAAAACAATACCCCATTCCCATGAGATCGGGGCATGTTTGAAAACGACCGTGTTCAATCCTGGGATGTAGATCAAGGGAAACATAGTGACAAAGCCTGCCACAATAGCCCAGAACAAGAAAGGGTTCCTCCACACGTCGTGAATCCACTGCGTAAAGTATTTCTTGCTCTTGGGTTGCATTCGGAAAAAGGATCTTCGCATATTGACCATCTCCCAGGCAAGAAACAAGGCAAACCATGTCAAGCACGCAAAGGTTGTGGATCGCGCACGGAAAATGACCCTGCAACCTTCGCTATACTCATTGTTGCAGTTGTCTCCAATGTCATCGGCACCATTACCGAACCCGTACAGCACGAGGACGAACGATGCGAGACAGAGGGCCGACATCCAAAGGCCGTATACCAGCATGTCAATTAGCAGCTCGGGTGTAAAGACTCCTTGTTTCAACTGGTTGATGTCAGCGTGTTAAATGAAAGGAGGCAGAAGAGACATACGTTTTGAGGAGGACGCTGCATGATATCAGGAGCTGCAATCTCGAAACCGAGGCCCATATCAGGCATACCAGATGTGATCATGATAATCCACAAAATCTCAACAGGAGCCAAAGGGAATACCGATAGTCCACTCCTATCCTTGAAAGCCAAACCGATCAGGAGTGTGCATGCTTGGGCGATATTCTCAGCCAAGACATGTAGAATGAATTTTTGGATATTATCAAACATTCTTCGGCCTTCCTCGACAGCATTGAGAATGGATGCAAAGTTATCATCAGTCAAGACAATGTCAGATGCTTCCTTGGCCACATCAGATCCAGCCAGACCCATGGCAATACCCACGTCAGATCGTTTCAGACTAGGCGAGTCATTGACGCCGTCGCCGGTCATAGCGACAAAGGCTTTGCGACGATGAAGGGCCTCGATCATACGGACCTTAGTCTGAGGAGCACAGCGCGCTACAACAAGGGGCAGAAGAGGAAGCTCATCAATCTGCTCGTCAGATAGCTTATCAAAATCCGAGGCAGCCATTACCATAACCTTTGCAACGTCCCTGGGGATCTCTGACATTTTGCTAGGTAGAATGCCAACTTCCAGGGCGATAGCTCGAGCGGTCTCGGGGTGGTCACCAGTAAGCATGTGAACACTGACGCCGGCTTCATGACATCTCTTAACCGATGGGGCAGATTCTGGGCGAGGAGGATCATATAGGCCGATGAGTCCACGGAAAACAAGGTCGTTTTCGAACTTTCCTCGCTCCAGTTCGGCTTCGTTCTCCTTGACGTGCTGAATATCGGTTCGACTAGCAAGAGCAAGGACTCTCAATCCAAGTCGAGCCAAAGATTCCATGTTGTTGATCACATCGTCTTTGATGGCGTCGGTGAGCTCCTTTATCTCTTCGCCAGCAGCATAGACAGGGCACGAGGTCAAAACACGCTCAACGGCGCCTTTAGTGAAAACCCACTGCTTCTGAGTCTCGTTATTGTTGAAGATCACAGACATCTTTTTGACATCCGAGTCAAAGGGAAACTCGGCGACTTGATGCCAGCGTGCCTTTTCACCAGTTGACAAACGGAGACGATTCCAGTTGAATCGAGACGCAAACACTTGCATGGCAATCTCTGTAGGGTCTCCACGACCATGCCATTCGCCTTCAACTTGGTGGACAGTTGCGAGGTTTGCTAGTGAGGCGACATTGAGATACTCAACAAGACCTGAATCTTGCGTCTGAGCTTCGGGGTCGATCGATATTCCCTCTGCGCTCTCACCCTGGAAGTTGATGTTTTTGGGTTGATCGTCAGTTAGACTGATATCTCCAACGGTGGGATTGAATGGTTCACTGGTGGATCCGACAGAGTACGTGCCACGTCCCGGTATCCAGGCCTTCTTGACTATCATGGTACCTTGAGTAAGTGTTCCAGTCTTGTCAGAGCAAATATCTACATGGTCAGCACAGGTCATTATCAGGACAAGATGACTTACTAGTCACTGCACCAAGAGCTTCCAAACTCTTCAGGTTGCGGACGATGACATGTCGCTGAACCATCCGCTTTGTGCCGGCAGCCATTGTAATAGTGAGAACGACGATTAGGGAAGCTGGGATCATAGAAAGACCAGTTGCCACAGCATAGATAATGACCTCTCTCTTGGTGTTGAACTCATTGGCTGCCAACACAATAATTGCACATATAATAGCGGTTCCGAGAAGAAGAATTGCCAATTTGGAAAGCTTGCGCTGAAGAGGAGTACCAACATTGACGCCAAGGAAGCGACCGACAGCATCAGAACAGGTCAAAGTCCAAGCTTGCATCCAGCGAGCAAGATTAGTATTTCCCTCAGCATCCCGCTTGGGTTGACGACGTTTAGCAGACTTGCCACGAAGAGCAACAGCAATCTGGCCGATTTCTGTATAAATACCTGTAGCAAAAACGACACCACGAGCTCTGCCCTTTGTCACGGTTGACGAGCTGTAAGCAACGTTGAGCCGATCGCCAGGGCCAGTATCTTCAGGGAAGGTTGTGTTTATCTCCTTGCGAACGGGAAGAGATTCGCCGGTAAGTAGTGCTTCATTGGTTTCGAAGTTTACAGCTTCGACAAGACGGATATCTGCAGGGATTGTGTCACCAGTCTTGAGCTCAACCATGTCACCAGGAACAATCTCAGCTGTCACTACAACTTCGTTGTTGCCGTTGCGAATAGCCTGAGCGGTTGGAGAGCTGAGTGAACGCAGGGAGTCCATAGTCTTGGCAGCTTGAAACTCTTGGAAGAAACCGACAACGATATTGAGCACAATAACAGCGGCAACTACACCACCCTCGATCCATGACTGAATACCGAACGAAGCGGCCATGGCAAGAATGAGGACCTATCCCCCAACCGGCAAATCAGCGACTCTACCATTTTCTCAAAAGCATTCCCAACTCAGGGCAGGTTACACTCAGTTAGGGAAGCAAGGTGATGGAACATCTTACTAGAGTCAAGGCATTGGCAATCTGGCCGATAAATATCTTGAGCGGCTGAACGCCTTCTTGTTCACCGAATTCGTTTCGTCCGTTTTCTTCGAGACGTCTCTTGGCTTCTTCTTCGGTCAAGCCGTCGTCAAGATTGGCATGAAGCTGTTCAGCGACTTGTTCAAAAGTAAGAGAATGGGCTGGTGCCGTCATAGGAGAATTGGCCTGGCCTGAGACGTGGCCGGCCTCTTCGATTAACTTTTGGCTCATGTTGGCGATTCGCAGTAGAGCAGTTGTGTTGTAGAACGAGACTCAGACTGCACCTGAACTGAGGGACAGTGCCCTTTTAAGCCTCGCCATCTCGCCCAAAGGCAGGATCGACAGTGGCACAAAGATGCGAGACCAAGTAGGGCGCCAAGAAGCATGATGTGGATTATGGTGGATGTGCCAAGAACACCATAACAGAAGGTGGAGAGACAATAATTCTCTTTGGAGGAGAATTTTTATTATATGGAGATTGGTATCAAAAGTAAGCAGGCGAATGTTTTGGTGTTGAGAGAACATGCCGAGATGAGCGGTAATGGATTGCTGGTGACGATATTGCGGTAATGTTGAGAGACTGGAACGTCAAGTCTGCCATAGTTATTTGATTGAATTGCATGTCTCTGGTGTTTGCCAGTGCAAGAGCAAAAACAGAAACACACAGAGCAAGATACGCACCGCCTATCAATTCCCAGAGCCCATTGGCTCAGGATGATGACCCAGACACGCCAAGTTAAAATTGAGAGCTTAAATGCTAGCGTCTGATCCTTGTTTCTTGGCGTTTAGCGGCATTGTAAGGATATCGAAGGCATCCCTCCAACCTAGCACTATTAGAATGGGCACGTGGACATGTTACGTCTTGGTAACGTCGTAATGGTGCTGAGGGGCTCTTGGCATCCCCCCTGTTGCGGGCTGAAGTTGTTCAGTTTGTGTCGGGAGTGGCGAGTCTTGGCTAGGTGCACCGCGGCTGCTTCACGGAGAGCAGGTGGTTCGGCAAAGATATCATTAACTATTGTAGGTATCGAGTGTGCGTGGCCATTACTGTAGTGCATGATATGACATGACAGTGGTCGCCGTTTGCAGAAGTCGCTATAGAAACATGAGCTTGGAGATGTCTCATTAATAACAAAAAACCAGGCTCACACATTGTCAATGTAGGATTCTTTCAATGATATGATGAGCAGCTCCACAGGCATCAGTCTACACTCTACAGTATGAATCAGCTCGTTATCTCGGCTGCATCCCCGCGTGCCCCGCGTCGTTATCCAACCTAGACCTAGAGTTGGGTGGTTCCTGCCGCTCACTGGGCTCAAAGCTAGCAGCATCACTGAGCTTTTGGCGTCTCCAACACACCAAGGCATCAACTCTTTAAATTCCCTCTTGCCAAGCTTCGCCAAGTCTACTACGGCCATCTCGTCATCTGCACTAAAGCTTGATCTTTGCTATGCCGAAGCACCTTGAAGCCATTCAGAGCCCTTGTCGTATCGATGCCAACCCGACACAGCCCCGAGTTACGTGATGCCACCAACAAGACCTTACCAGAATCCAGATCAACGGCCGGCAGAGAATATTTGACTCTGGTGTTCCAGACCCTGGTCGCTCGGCTTGCAAGCCACTCCTGCACCAAGGGTTTACCTTATCACTGTCAATTGATGGCTGGTACCACAACCTTTATAATTGTCCAACACCACCTGCTACGAGAACAATATCGTATCTCGCAATTCTCTGCATTTCCTCGGGGTTTACGACCCGAATAAGCGCATTCACCTGCATCAACACTGCTTTTACTTGATTACCCTATACAAGCACCAAAGTGCCGACAATAATACTCATCATCTGCGGCGATATTGTCAACGACCTTAAAACGATCATAAAATGGAGCCGGTCGGCATTATTCTCCTTGTGCTTTTTCTCTTCATTCTAGTCATGGGCCCTTTGTACGTTCATTCAGTACCTGCGAACTCATCTACTAACCTCAGTCTACAGAGCATGCGTTCGATTGAGCGGGCGCAATGCGACAGAAAAAGTTTACAATCCCCAACCTGATCAATTGGATCATGCGCGCCGAAAGCTCAGTACTGTAACAACCTCGACAGTCCTCCCGCGAGCGCCAGATCCGACCGTTGACGTCGAAGCCACGACTCCACCATCCGAGTTCGGCGAATGGTGAGTATATCCACTTAATCCCGGCGCAGAATTCGGACGGCCTTACTCCGCTTCCATGCCTCTCGGCCGGAGCTTGTCAACGGGCCGCCCCTCGAGATCGACTCAGGGACCATAACTTACATTTTACAGTCCTATATGTATCGGCCCTCTGGTCCCAGAACCAGCACATGTTTCCGATGATCCACGCCCAATGCTCGAGCAAGTCTCAACGGTGACGTCTCATACGTCAAATAATCACGATGCGGCCAAAATCAACAATCAAGGCACGATAGCACAAGCAACCGAAGACAATGAGAATACAGGAGATGATATCTTGACCCTAAATACATGTGGTCATTCATTTCATTCCAAGTGCCTCTCATCGTGGTTCTTGATCGAGAGACATGATTGTCCCGTATGCAGAGTGCCATATTACAAAGGGAATCCACGTCGAGAGCGATCCTTGAATGTGACGCCGTTCTGGTGATCAACTCTAACCGCTTCGACTCGATCACTAATCGTCTTCATGAGCCCATCTAAACCGGGTCGATGGCTCACAGCAATGTCCAATGACCAAACGCCCAGTTTCGTACGAGTGGCCAATGACACGGAACGTTGGGCCTTATGATGCTTCCAAAACCAGCATCAGGCCTGCAGAGCAAGGTACAGGTCGCTGCTGATTAGCTCGACAGCTTCAGCCACGGCAAGCTCATAAGCTCAGGGCCAGCTCATCTCGATGCCGAATCTCTAGCATCAATGTCTCAGTCAAGCTGTGGAGCTTATTCTTAAACCCTTTGGGGGACTCCTGGACTCCCTCCGGCCTTCTTCATTGGCTACTGCAGCTCTGATCCCGGAGTTATGCCCTGAGTTTGTCTTGCTGGCTTTCGGTTTCGTTATTTTTCTCTGTGATGTTGATGCTTGTTGGGTTGGATTAAAAAGCGTCAGAGCGGAGCAAAAGCTGGGGACGGGGAGATACGTACCGCGGCCGACCATGACGGATCGGCGATCGACGTCCCGCCCACTAAAGTCGAGATGACTTCATCACCATCAACAAAGCCTGGATCGAGGAATTCGGCCATCGATCGCCTTGTAACTCTTGACAGCTCCACGGACAAGCCAATGCAAACCACCGGGTGATGCAGGGGGCTTTTTGCCCGTATTGTGCTACTATCGCCTCCCGGAAATAATACGTGCGGTAGCCCTACTCGCCCTGTTGACATTACATCGTTCCCAAGACCATGCATGACGCGCCCTGCGTCATTGGCTCTTCGGGCCACTTCCTCCGACTTCAATCTTTATTCAGACCTTGAGACACACCAACTGGGTTACCAAATTTCCCAGATACTTGACCTGTCGAAATCCGCTGTGCCGTTCACGACCTTGTCTTATACTCGACTATATAATATCTTGCTCCGCGTTCACAAACTTTGGTATAGCGCCGCTACATGCCATCTCGTCTGTTCGCCTCTACTGCAAAACTTGTCGCCTCCTTGCCAAAGCATTCACTCAGCAGAGGGGTCGCCAACATGACGCCCAAACGAAAAAGATCTGGCGCTCATCCGCCGCCACCGAAACCGCAGATGCCTGATGCAGCTCCCAGAAGAAGTAGTCGAAGATTGAAGGATGCTGCTACTGTTACCGACGATGAAAGACTGTCCAAGGTGGATATAACAAAGGTGGTTAAGGATCCGATGAAGGCAACCGAACCGATGGGCAAGAGAGCGAAGGGCGTTTGGGACACTGGAGAAGGTGTTGAGGAAGCCATGCGTGAGCTGAGTGAGATGGAGCATAAATTACAGGATGCTGTCAGAACACAGCGGCTTGCAGTTGAATCATCAGACCTGCATGTACAGAACGAAGTCTCCAATGAGCCTGGCATTCGACCCAAAATGCACTCGCCGAACCAGGATACAGTTACCACTACTCGTGGCCAATTCGGAGGAAAGTCAAAGGTTGTCGAAAAGGCACCACTCGACGGGTACGAGGCCGAACTCGCTGCTGGCGATGTCGCTGATGCCAAGGGTGAAGAAGACGGCTCTGAACGAGGCGCCAACAGACCTCCTCCGGTCAACAGTAGTACACTGCCTTTGCCGTGGACTGGGCGGCTGGGTTATGTGAGTGGAATATTCCATGTTATTTGTTGCTAACTAACTCTTTTAGGCTTGTTTGAATACATACTTGCGTAATGCCACTCCTCCTGTATTTTCGTCAAGAACCTGTCGCATGGCTTCAATTATTGAACACCGACACCCACTAGCAAATCCATCCGAACCAGAGCATGCGACCAAAAACCGACCTGACAAGAACCAACCTGCAGACGTTGAGCGAGGACTCAAATACGTCCAAGAATTAGGCTTAGCCAACGCTCGTGATATCGTCAAAATGATTCGCTGGAACGTCAAGTATGGGATCAAATTCATGAGACTCAGTAGCGAAATGTTTCCATTTGCAAGCCACCAGGAACACGGATATAAACTGGCTCCGTTTGCGTCAGAAGTGCTGGCGGAAGCTGGTGAAGTGGCAGGAGAGTTAAATCATCGCCTAACAACCCATCCTGGACAATTTACACAGATTGGCAGTCCGCGCAAAGAGGTCGTTGCTGCTGCTATACGCGATCTCGAATACCATGATGAGATGCTCACCTTACTCAAACTCCCCGAACAGCTGAACCGCGACGCAGTCATGATTCTTCACATGGGAGGTACCTACGGCGACAAGAACGCCACTCTGGATCGATTTAGAGAAAACTATGCCAAACTTTCAGACAGCGTTAAACGGCGGTTGGTTCTGGAGAACGACGACGTGGCATGGAGTGTTCACGATCTACTTCCTATCTGTGAGGAACTAAACATTCCTCTCGTACTCGACTATCATCACCACAACATCATTTTCGACCCATGTATTAGAGAAGGTTCCGAAGATATCATTGGCTTATACGACCGCATCAAAGCGACATGGACAAAGAAGGGAATAACTCAAAAGATGCATTACAGCGAGCAGACTGCCAGTGCTGTCACTCCAAGGGATCGTCGCAAACACTCTCCACGAGTCAAAACTCTTCCACCTTGTGCACCTGACATGGATCTCATGATTGAAGCCAAGGACAAAGAACAAGCTGTTTTCGAGTTGATGCGTACCTTTAAATTACCAGGCTGGAACACTTTCAACGATATTGTACCTTATGAACGCCAAGACGAGTCCCGAAAAGCAATCAAGAAGAAGGCAAAGAAGGGTAAGAAGAAGCCCAACGGCCTCAATGGCGAGGTGGAGGACGACATTGAGGTACCTGAAAAGATTGTCAGCGCGGAAGATTTTGGTATGGGAGGGCCCCAAGACAGAGTTTACTGGCCAGAGGGTATGGAAGAATGGTTACGACCTAAGAAGAGAGAAGTGAAAAAGGCGAAGGAAGGGAAGCCGGAAACGAAAGTGGTCCAGAAAGAAGAAGATGACGATGAGGAATAATGTGTACTGTTCTGAAACAATAACATAGCGTGAACTTGGTATGTCGGTGCGGGAGGTTATGACTCATGTACATTGTAATAAATTTGATGACGAAACGACTATTCTTGCTATTAAAACAGCTTTGCCTCTGTCCTCTTCTCAAGGCTGCTGAATGCTGAGGTTGTCGTCGCTACCTTACCCTGGAATGCACAGTGTAATTCGCACTAAAAAGTTTTACCTGCACTGGGACTTTCCTTCATAGCTACGCAAACTCTTCCACTTTATCAATTTCTTCAAGTTTCTACAAAACGACAAAAACCATGGGCTCTACAGATTTCAACGGGACGAGTGAGAAGTTCTTGCTCTGGTTCAAGTCACTACCAGGTGCTACATTTTCCGACGCCATTAAAATTGTCGACCTGCGGGATCGTAATGCCGGCCGTGGTATAAGTAAGTCATTTTCCCGTATACATTCAAGATGCTAACAGAATCAGTTGCTCTTGAGGATATCCCTGCAGAGACAACTCTGTTTACCATCCCCAGGAAAGGCATCGTCAACACTGAAACCTCGGAGCTGCCGAAGAAGTTGCCTGGTGTCTTTGACCTCGACAAGCCTGATGAGGAGGACGCGCCGGGATTGGATTCTTGGAGTTCCCTGATTCTCGTCATGATGTATGAGTATCTCCAGGGTGAGAAGTCTCAGTGGAAGTCTTACTTTGATGTTCTGCCTTCGTCATTTGATACACCCATGTTTTGGTCCGACAATGAGCTCGACCAGCTTCAATCCAGCCACATGCGGCACAAAATCGGCAAGGCGGATGCAGAGGACATGTTCAATAAGACTCTGCTACCTATTATCCGAAAGAATGTGGGTATCTTCGATGCCGAGAACAAAAATGATGTAGAACTCATTGAGATTGCCCACCGAATGGGAAGCACCATTATGGCGTATGCTTTTGACCTTGAGAATGATGAGGAGGAAGAGGAGGAGGCAGATGGCTGGGTCGAGGACCGAGATGGAAAGTCGATGATGGGAATGGTCCCAATGGCAGACATTCTGAACGCCGACGCCGAATTCAATGTACGTCAACCTTGCGGGCGATGTACAAAGCTAATGTGATGCAGGCACACGTAAACCACGAAGAGGACAGCCTTACCGTGACCAGTTTGAGACCTATCAAGGCAGGCGAAGAGATTCTCAACTATTATGGCCCCCATCCCAACTCGGAGCTTTTGAGGAGATACGGATATGTCACTGAGAAGCATTCCCGTTATGATGTAGTCGAAATTCCTTGGGACGTGGTTGAATCGGCTATGACATCCAACTTTGGCATTTCCAGTAAGGTCCTGGAGCAGCTGGTAAGTTCAATACAGCGAGACATGACCTAGCTAACTCGTGTAGCGTGGCGCCCTCGAAGAAGAGGAAGAGTTTGAAGACACATTCGTCTTAGAACGGGAAACAGGCGAAGTCAACTCCGATGGCACATTTGCTGGGCCTGCTAGGTTCGAAACCATGCCGGAGGATCTCCAAGAGCAACTCAAGACATTCCTCAAGGGCGTCAAGAAAGCACATCCTGACGCTATTCCCGACAAGCGAAAAAGGGACGAGATTCACCAAGTTGTACTGGCTAAGACACTGGAGGCTCTCGCATCGCAGTATTCGACAAACGCTTCTGAGGATGAGCTCTTACTCAAGGATCCAGGTCTCCACCAGCGAGTTCGTATGGCTGTTACAGTCAGACTTGGCGAGAAGAAGCTGCTCCAAGAAGCAATTGCCGCATCTTCGGGCGACGTTGAGATGACGATGGACGATGAATTTGGTCCGGCGAAGCGTACAAAGGTATCGAACTGAGCGATGGCGGCGTTTCGAACCCAGAACTTGGGTGGCCAATCTTAGACGTGGAGTTGTTCTCTCTCTTCTCATGCAAGAGGCGCAGAAGGCATCAAATCAATTGCGAACCATCCGCCGAGGCAACGAGCCCTAATCACAATTAAAATCGACAAAATTGCAGCTATTTAAATGATACATACCTTGATCGTGCTCCTTCTTCGTCTGGCAGACTTGCAAACGACCGCGACCTTGATTGAATAATAAGATTGCCGACAACGACGCATTCTGCTGCATTGCAGAAGCAGCTGTTGATTAGAAAGGGATACTAACATGTTCCAGTATTTCTGTTAGCTCGAAACCATCAAACGCCGGACCCATTCAAATGGCAGCAATGGCCAAGGCGGTAGAAGTCTACTCTGGGATTGTCCATTCAGGCGAAATGCTTCAATCCACTTCTCGTCGCGATATGCGCCAACACGCCCCGTACCGGTCTTTGGCATCAACTATGGCGAGCACAAGTGTGCTACGCCCATGAATCAGGGGTTTCATTCATGTTGTGACGACTTGGACTTGCTCGTCACGTCTCTACTGAATCACACGGCGATCTAACCTTCCACCCTGGTTACATCTTACCTTAGGCGACGTTGCGCCACCCCCAACGACTGCAAAGCCCATTGACCAAGTCTTGAGTACGGACGGTCCACATACTCATCGGAATGATTGTCAACTCCGAGTTCAACACCATCAGTGAAGCAAGGGAACTAGCTTGGATTGCTTTTTCTCGCGTCACCTGTTCAAGTTCACCACCACAAACTTGCAAAGAGTTACGCCAGGCATATCTTGACGGAGATGCCGATATGCTCATGCGTGCCCTTGCACTTCTGGCCTCAAACGCAATTCAGCTCCTATAATTACCTGAATCAAAGGGTTGCCAAGTCACAGTCACCGGAGGACCAAAGTGCTAGCGCCAACAACCGATCGACGCTCAAGATCTAAAGACGACTATTGGCTCGCATGATATCTTGACAAATCAATCGGGGATATCTCACCCGGGCATCTACAGCTATGCCAGACACTTATCCACCCCGACCTCCATCTACCCGTTTAGTATGGGTCTTCACGACCGGCGTTGAGCAGAGGAAGCGTAAGAGGGGCCGGGCCGCAGTTATGCTGCATGAACTGGGGTCTCCTATCGACGCTCACGTACATTTATTCCCTGCAAACAACATCCAGAAGTACTGTGGCAGCGTGGCACCAATCCTCAGGTCCGAAGTAACGGTCTCATTCACCAATGGCATCAATAGGTAAAAGTCTCAGGTCGCGATGTCTGGCAGACTGCATGGCATCGAGCTGACAGCGGATGTAGGGTGTCGTCATCTTGATGCAGGGTGTATCTTTATTGTCAGGGTGGATGTCTGTCTTGGCCATCAAAGTCGAGATACCCTCTGTCCAGAGGTATGGCAGCGATATGATGGTCCAACTTGGCCAACCGTGGGTGGACATTTGCGGCTCTGCGGTTAGATCGAGCGGATTTCAAAATGTGACAGCATAAAAGACGGCGTTTGCTCGAGCAGCTGTGAGGCAAGCATTCGACAGTCTAAACATTCACGATTCACCACTTCGATCATGTTTAAATCAGTACGTGGATTTTCTTCCATGAAAACTCAACTGACACCCTTCAGAACAAACCTTCCAAGCACACTTCTGGAGGACGAAAAGGGTCCTCAAGTCAACCCACTGGCCCAGGCTTCTTGTTTATCGTCAACAAGCTTATCGTAAGGGAACCAGAGCGCGACATATATCTCCACCACATCCCACCTCGTTCACCGGAGCAATACTATGGCGAAGTTCCAAGCAAGGTCATGCGCTACCGCAACGGTGAAGTCAGCGAGGCTACAGATTATTACTGGCTTCGAGAGATAGACATGCTGCCTGCGCCACAAGGACAACTGTTGAAATTAGACGGCTATGGAAACTACCTGCTGGACCAGGCAGGACAGTTTTGCCCTGCTCAGGAGTACAAGACTTTTGGAGTCGCCGCCTGTAACCCTCTGCTCCCTATTATGGTGGTTGATCAAGATCCCCTCGTTTCTCGCACAGGAGATTGGGAACTCTTGCGCATATTCCATCCACCAAGCCTTCCCGGCCTATCTCAGGTCGCTACTCTTCACAGTCGCATGGGAATCGGAGGCGCTCCATTGCTTCATGTCGCAGGCAGGTCGCCAAGCTGGATGCCTAGTCTGCTGCCTGAGACATACAGGATGCCTCGGCGCGGTGGACCACGTTCGTCGGGCCTTGGGGGAGAGCTGCCTATTATCCTGGGGCTTATGGCGTTGAGTGCGCCGCATGATTTGACCAATACTTCGATAAATGGTGTATTCCTAGGCCATGAAAGGACATGGAGGCGTGGAGTGTGGAACAGTAACGATGCGCCTGGAGGACGTGAGTACATGTAACATTTGAGTACTAATAGCTGACAATTTCAGATCCCGCAACGGCTTCGGATGACCCGAATGGCTTTGTAGTCAAGGTGTTTTTTGACCCGGAAAACCCATACTCTAATGAATACGACCTTAATAGTTTGGAGTGGGAGCATCCTATTGTTCGAGAGCAATGAGGTGGCGCTCTGCGTTGTATTATACCACAATGGACCATTCGCTTGGCAGAGGAGTGCACAGATTGATCTTGTAGTCTATTATTCGTTCATCGGTTGGTGTATGAAGCCCTTCCTGCTCTGCAGCTCTGCCCCATACCGTCCATCTCGTTTATCTATACACCATTCACCCACATCATATGCTCTTGATCGGATTGGTGTAGGACGAGCCTGTGAACAGTTGGTTTTGACACGGCTCGGTTCATGGGTTATGTGTAAGTGGTGTTATATCCATCTAACTCTCAGACTGCGTCGGGAAGTCGTACGGCAATATCGCCAGACTGGGTGATGTATCGCACCCATGGGAGCGAAGGGTATTGCAACTGCAATTATTAGCTTTGATCAAGACGGATGGGTGATAATCGTACCTTTGGCTCGGTAATCTTCAGATACCGAACCTGAATACCACTTGTGGTAAAGTAAGGAATCTCAAACTTGACCTGAATGGGTCGCTTGGCACCCTTGCCGACTCCTCCAACACCTCCCATGCTACCCCCAAAACCACCCATCATACCACCGCCCTGCTCATCATCACCCCTCACACTTGGCAGGCCCAGCTCAGCGCGCATGAGGAACTCCTTACCGCCACCAAACTGCTTGATCTTCCAGACAATGGCGCTTTGCTCGGGTGCATAATGGACGGAACCAATGTTTGTGCGGAAACGGGGGCTGTCTGCGTCATCAGGGACGGGAACCACAATCTCGACGTTGTTGGCAGTACTGCGACGCTTGAATTGGGCGCGAGCCTTGAGCATGTATTCGATACGAGAGCCTGAGTGAGATTCGACTACGCATTCGACCCAAATCAATGGCTTAACCTGAGTGTTGAGGCGGTAGGACATAAGCTCGAATTCACCGTCCGGGGGGATAAAAGAAATGGTACGGTCGTTTTCGAATCGTGATAGTCGTACACACTGGTGGAATTTGACGTCCTCCATCTCGATAGCCTTGCCACGGGTAGCTCGGCCAGTTGTCTCAAACATGACCTTGTCGTTCAGGCCCAGACGCAATTCAGGCATACCGCTGAGGTAACACTTCATCTTAATGGCGCCAAGAATCTCGGAGCGTAGGACATTGCCGTTTGCGGAAACAAGCAGGTTAAGGGACTCGACGACATCGAGGAAGACCTCGTTCTTGCGGTAACGGATACCTTCTGATCGCCATGAGACGGCGTTTGTGACGGCAATGGGTGGTCGAGCCTGGATCTCGAGCTTGTGGGATTCCTGGGTGATATACTCTTGAAGGATCTTTGATTCTGTCGTCTGGGGGTAACCAAAGTCCATCATCTCGTCGAGAAGTTCGTAGATGATAACAAAGTTGTCACGAATAGACTCTTCTTCTAGAGCCTTGAAGTACTCAGTAAAAACTTCGACGATCTTGTGGAGGAAGAGGAGGATCTCGGCGGCGTTTGTATTTCGTTTTGTGAGGGCAAGGAGGTAGAGGTTGTTGTGTCGGATGTAGAGGTACTACTCGGTCAGCGAGCTGAAGGACAGCTTCAAGGGATAACATACGTTGATTCCCTCGTGAGAGAAGCATGGTGGAACGGCAGAGGAGTCTTCCTCAGCTTCTGAAAGGAGTACAGGGAACTTTTCGACTGCTGACATGGGGATGTCACCACGATAGTTACGGGCGAGGAGGGTCTACAAAGTCAGCGACAGTTGATAATGGTCAATGGCAGAATGCGCACCTTGCCCTTGAGATCTAGAAAGAATAGTGCGGATGCCATGATGTTGGGTTATGCTTGGCGGGAGGTCAACTCGATTTGGGGATGCTAGGGGCGGAAAGGAGGTCGTTATGTCGTCGATTAGATGCGACGGTCAAGTCCAAGACAATAGACCATGCAGATTTAGAACTTGATGGAGGATATAAGATGACAAGAAGCAAAGGAGAGACTGAAGGAGTAATTAAGGACTATAGAGAAGCGCAGGCAATCATCATGGTCCGTAGCGCAATATCGTCTTTGGTTTAAGCTGTTTCGCTGGCATCTTTTGGAGTGCAGCCTGGAATTCCATGGTGACGACGCGGTAGAATATCGGATCTTGGTGGGGTAGCTGAGCTTAGCTCTCGATCACGTGAGGTCTGAAAGCGGGACGAAAAAATTGATAAAAGCTTCATTTTGTTCTGTTTACTCTTTTCTTCTCTCCAACGCACCCTTTAGACAGTGCAGACCATTATCTAGCCTACAACCGAGTGGCATTCTGTCATTTCAGCCGTGGAGCCGTTGATGTGAGCTGCGATTTCGTGGTGCGGAGAGGGAGACTTTGGTTCCATTAAGAACTGCCCGAGTATATTTCTTACGTTGCTTGGGCGGTGTCAGAGGAACCGGACATATCTAATTGAGACTGTAGACTGTAGTCTGTAGCCTGTGATTGGCATCTGAGGGATCGCCGAGAAGGCTAGGTGATTCAAGTCTGGGCAACCCGAGGCCCTGGGCGCACCTTTGTGTATGGTGGCTTGTCCAGGTGACGACCCTCGAGGTTTTGTTGGGGCATCTTGCCATGGATGTTGCTCGTTCAACTTGAGATGAACCGAGGAGTATTCAGGAGCAGATCCTCTGTTGTCGAGTGCTCGTGAGAGGTTGGTTTTGAAGCAGTTGGTGATGTCTCGGTACTATCGCAATTAAAGCTACCGTAATCATGTTCCAGCCTCGCATGTGGCAGCCTCTTGAGCAAGTGCAATCCTAGCCATGGCGTTGACGATTCGGTGCTCCAGAATAGAAAAACTCTGCTGATAGTTAAGCCGTCAATTACTTTGGCGCATTCAAGAGGGACTTCCTGGTTCAAAATACGAGGATGATCAGTACCCAATTACGACATCAAATGAGCATCTCTAAACACCTATGGCCATTCATAAAATCTGGAGACTATTGCATCAGTCGTGCGCTCCAATGAACAGCAGCCACACAGAGTTCATCAATCATGTAGCCAGTTGCTGAGTTACCAGACACTCGGATATGTCGCTCCTTTATGAACGAAGTGCAGCCAATTGAGTAACATTTGACTTTAGCCAGGTCGTGATTATTGGAACAAGGACAAGGCCAATGCATTCCTCAGAGTAAAGAGGGGAAAGGGGCTACCTTACCAAGACCAGTATGAATAATTATCAGTCAAATGTGACTGAGATAGCAAACTTGGGGACAAGATGTAACCATCCAAAGCCCCAGACTGGCAACGGATCAACGCAGATCCGCTGGGCCACAACAAGAAAACAGCAGCTTACACACTCTTCTTGGGATGCTTCTTTGACACATGTCAAAAGCTTCACATGTTGGTAGCATTCGGACTTGGATGACCCCGAACCAGGGCTAGACACACAAGCTCATCGGGGACCAGATAAGGCTCCGGAGACACACCAAGTAGCCGAATGCCGACTGGGCTGGATAAATCATAAAGCTGCTCCTTTTAAGAGGCACTAATCCTCCAAGCTCAAGATGATCAAGCAATGAGCAAGCGATATCTGACGTTATCGCAGATGGATCCAATTGGATGGAAAAATAACGTTGTAACGCATCAGGAAATTGATGCGATTTCGCATGGCATGTGCTGGAGTTGATCCTGTTAGCGATGATGACCATGACTCGGGCGACCCGCTTAACAGCAGTGACGAGTGCAAGATCTGACTTTGCATGTGATGTCGGGGCATCATCATTCCCCAGTCTTGACACGTGCTAGAGGGGGCCTTCAGGTACAGTTCTTAGGTGCTGAGTTTAAGTTGGCGACGTTTTGAGAGTTCAACTTTGATCTTGTGATGCTCAGGAACATTACCTAGGTGTGCCTCTGATTTACGATCTTCTCAACAATTTCTTCAAATCACATCTCTCAACGTCCACCATCGAACGAGGCAAACGCCCCGAATATATCTTGTGATTATCCAGGCCCCAGCTTCACAAGCTTCTAGCGAGCCTTCTTCCCCACTACGCCTCTAACAAGTCACCTGAAGCCACTGAAGCCGGCCCGATATTTAGTGGGCTGTCGTTTCGCGCTGGCCTGGCCTGTTCAGCCGGTCCCTGCAGCTCAAGGAAAGAAGGACGCGAGCGCCTGACGTTCCAAGGTTCTCTATCCCCCCACGATCTCATTCCCATTCTCACCCACCCCAACCCTTTTCTCTCCGCTTCATTCTCACCCAAATCATCGTAGTTATCAATCGTTTCATTTCCTTTTGTTTTTCTATTTCTCGACTGTTCTCTTGCTTCTGCGGCCCTTGGCCGAACTACCACTCGATGCCCTGTTGATATCTCCGTCTTATCGCCGACCAGCGCCATGGAGCGCAATCACATGCTTCCGACCGATCGTGAGACCGAGTCTCGTCATGTTCTCCTCGGACCACCACCCGCTCGACCGCCTCCATCTCTAATGACCTTTTCTCCTCCGACTTATTCCAATGCTATATCTTCGAATGCGATAAAGTTTCCAGATGTCCCTGATACAGACCTACCGACGTCGTTGCCTCCTTTGGCTCGTCTTGAGGCTGACAACGACATTAAACTACCATCATTGAGTTCACTTACAAGCGAAATGGCCCTCGAACCACCAAAAGCATGGCCTCCACTACACCCCATGCCTCCGTATCATGCGCCTCTAGGACTCCAAAGTATTGATTCCCCAACTCGAATGGACCTTGATGCGAGCAGCAACAGTGTCGTCAGCGCTGCGTCTCCAGACCGACTCCTCGATGCAAGGGCCAGCAGCGTTAGCCTTGATGATCCTGACGTACGGTTAGCCGCTGAAGCGCTCGGCGACTTAAGAGCAGGTAATTTAGTTGAACACTGCGCGAATGCGACGATCGCTAACCGTCATAGACTTCATATCGTCACCACCACACAGGAATTCATCGCTCCCAGTTAGCCCACCGACTTCCCACGGCTTTCAATCGTCGAATCGAACACAACCGCAATCCCCACAACCTGAACCGCTTTTGTCGCTTCTTACAACAACCCATCCTTTATTAGCAAGCACCATTGAAGGTGCTACCTCGGCGTATGGGGGTGCCAAGAACTTCTCACCGCGTTTTCGATCAGGCGCCGAATATGTTGAGGGATACCTGACACCCATTGCGAATACTGTCGGCTCTGTTGGTCGAGTGACTGGTGTTGAAGGTGGTGTGCGATGGTTTCTGGGTGCTGGACGACGACAAAACAGTTCAGCATCAGATCTAGAGACTGGCAACAGCAAGAAGAGGCGCAAGACGGACAGCGAGGATGAAGCGGTCAGCAACAAGCGGTTCGAGAGCGAAAGCATGCAGCAGATGGCCGACTGTGAACAGCCGCTTATTGATGCTGGACAAGAACCCTTTTCGCCGTCTTCCAAGACTATTTCCCGTCGCATGTCAACCACGAGCACTGTGGACACCCTTCCTGCTTACGATGAGCTGCGATCACCTGCATACACCGAAACAGATGCGCAAAACTCTCCACGACCAACCTCACGACCCAACAGTGCTTGGCAGTCGCGCTTGATCATGTCCACCTCTGGTTTGAGTGTGGCTATGAGCGAGGAGAGCCTGCGCAGCCTCAAATACTGCCTGCGATGGCTTCGATGGGCCAACGAACACATTGCTCGCGTTATCACGGCCTTGAAAACGACTCTGGAACAATACGAAAAGGTCAACCCCGAGGATGGGTCAGAGAAACCACAGGATGGCGAGAGTTCCGAAGACCCTGAGTCTCGCACCCAACTCGCAGCCCGCATCTCAAACCTCAAGGGAGATGTTCTTAAGACGCTTCGAGATGCTATCATGACTGTGTCCAAGTACGCAGGAGGCGCATTGCCTGAGAACGCACGAATCCTTGTTCGCCGTCATCTCACCAGCCTACCCCAACGATTCCGTATCGCCACCATGTCGGACAGGAACTCCCATGGACAAGATAGCGACTCTGCCCTGACCGAGGGTGCACAGAAGGTGTTGGTACTGGCCAAGGAGGGTCTGGATATGGTCGTCCAAGTCAGCGGTGTTGTGGACGGAACAATTGTCAGTGCTGAACAATGGCTAGACCGCATGGGCAAGCGACGAGCTCAAGAAGAAGAGAAGCCAATGTTGCCCCAGACCGAGGCCAATGGCGATGTCAAGATGGGTTAATTGGAGTAAATGAACAACCAAGGATATACAAATGGAAAACAAAAGGCAGGCCTCACGACAAGCCTGGGGCTTCCAACAAAAGGAACTGGCGGAGGACTGGAGATACCTGGCGAGCTCCAATAGCACGTGGAACGTCGCATGTTTTTGATTTCCTTGATGAACTACGAGTGGAGGCAGGGAGCTGAGCGTTGATTGCTGGAGTTTTCTATCCTCGACTATTTATTTTGTTCAGTTTTGGTTACGTCTGGTGGCGTTGATGGTTGGCTTTATAACAGCGAATACGACTTTGGCGTGTTGCGATGGACACAGGGCATGCCTTTGATCAAAGACTATGCTTATGTTTCTGATTGGCGAGGAGTTATATTATCTCTTTGTATCTTTTGATACTAGTATACAATATCGACGAATTCCTGGCTGCAGAAGTATTGTTCACGGCGGATAAGCATGCAGATTCCCGACCTTGAGTTACCAAGATATTGACTTCAATTGCTGGCGATCACAACCCTCGCATGGGATATCGTGCCACTAGCGTTATTGCGCATCTCGCATTCATCGTATTTGACGCCAGCAAACTTGAACGCGAGCAATACGGACCCACGTCATCAATTACTTACATCAATTGCCCAGTAAGCATAGCCTCTGAACATTGACATGGGAACAAAATAGCACTCGAACATCAGAGATGTCTGTTGGAGTATTTAAACGGCTCCATTTCCAGCAAAGGAGATGGCATTAAGGCAACGGCTCCCACTGTCGCCATGAAGCCTCTATCGCTCTCGCAAATCTTACTTCCCATCTATGTTGGGGCTGAAACAACTACCTCTCCAGCTCCCTCTGCAACAGCTGCTCTCGATTCCGGGCCAATTGTTGGTCTCACTACAAGTCTTCCAGTTGGTATTGCGCCTGTGAATAAGTTCCTTGGTATTCCCTACGCCGCCAAGCCGAAGCGCTTCAGTAGAGCCCAGAAGCCTGAACCATGGACTAAGCCGTTCAATGCAAGCGAATTTGGGGCTTCTTGTCGACAACTGTTTGTCGAGAGTGGTGAGTGCCCGCTCAACACCGCTGATGAAAGCTAACCCTGTAGAACTTACTCCTGAATTGGAGTTGCTCAAAGGCTTGTTTAACACGGCCTCTCGTGAGAGCGAAGACTGCCTGTTTATAAACGCCTTTGCGCCAACGAGTCCCCAACCTCCAGAAGGGAGACCTGTGGTGCTATTCATCAGTGGTGGTGGATGGCAGCAGGGCAATGGGAATGCAGATCTAAGTGGGTTTGCAGCGTATGAAGATATTGTTGCCTTTACATTCAACTATCGAACAAATGGTGAGTCAACCCTTCAAACACAGGACTTGGCTAATTCGGCAAGTCTTTGGGTTTCCAAACTCACCCGGCATCCCGCCTGAAGAGATCAACCTTGGTCTATACGATCAGCGACTCGCCATTGAATGGGTTCAAGCAAATGCACGTGCTTTTGGAGGTGACCCAGCTAAGGTCACCATCTGGGGAGAGTCAGCGGGCTCCATGTCTGTCGATATTCACGTCAACGCATACAAGTCGTCGCCTCCGTTCCGCGGCGCCATGATGTTTTCTGGTCAAATGTCGATTGGATACCTCGGTAGCACCGCCAATCCACAAGATACGTCTTACTGGGATAACCTGACAACTGTCGTGGGGTGTCAAAGGTCTAAAAACCAGCTGCAGTGTATGCGAGAGGTGCCGGAAGACGACCTTGTCGAAGCCATGACTACGGCAGGGAGTGCGTTTCTTCCGGTGGCTGATAATGTCACTATACCAAGTGGGAGGGCAGAGAGATGGCGACAGGGTGAGGTTGCAAAGGTGCCGGTGTTGTCGGGGACCATCGCTCAAGAAGGTAGAGGGCTGGTGAACAGGAATATCTCTATCGAAACGTTTATGGCGGCATATCTTTCTGGGCCGTTGATTAACAAGAAACAGCAACAGGCGATTCTCAAAGTTTATGAGAATGTTCCAAGACTCAAAACGAACTTTGACGTGGTTTCAGCGATTTATACAGATTTTCTATGGCAATGTGTAAGTGCTCAATCTCACCATGAACAAACTAGGTAACAGAAACAGCCCCAAGCAATACACGCCAATCTATCGGCCTCCATCAATCCAACATGGCGCTTCTACTTTAACACCTCAATGACAAGCCTCCTCGACGACAAGTACGCATGGCTAGAAAAGTTTCATGGCTCTGATGTATTTCTACTGTTCAGCATGCCGACCTTTGAGAGTGATACTTCGCTATCGCCGCAGCTGTACACCTTTGCGAACTATTTACGAGGTATTATCGGAAAGTTTGTCAGGAATCCAGAGGCTGGACCGGGCTGGCCGGCGGTTGGGTCGAGATATAAGCCCTTTGATGTAGCGAATCTGGGGGACGTTGGAGAGGAGAGTGCTGCAGGGGCTACAGTTGTTGATGAGGCAGTTCTGGATGAGAGGTGTAAGTTGTATGAGGCGATTTACCCTGTGATTGAGAAATATGTGTTGTCATAGTCTGAGGCATGTTGACGTTGAGTATTGGATTCATTAACGTCGTTGCCTCAGTCGACCCAGTCAATGAGTACCTATCGTTGCATTAGTTGGCTTAATCGTCGAAACCCACACAATCATACATCTTTTATCTACAACCACGTCAACCATGTCCATCGCTAATCTATCTATACCAAGACTATGGTAATTACGTCATCCCGACCAGTATCGGCCTCCGCAGACTCCACGCTTAACTACCTTAGGTCATCTAACACACTATCTCCATCTTCTAGGCAGCTTCCTTTTCGAGGGCCGGGATCACGATTTGCAACCTGCATTCGCCCTAATTCTCAAAGCTTACCCAATTAAGCGTACAATATGGAGAATAAAACGGTGAATCTGTCGATGCCATTATGATGTTCTCTTCACGTCTGAGCGCTCTAAGAGTCAAGCGTCATAGACTTGATATCTCAACTCCAAGACGTCATTATCGTAGAATCGTCGCAGAGAGAGACACGATCGAGAGGATCACGGCATATAAATACTACAGGAGATGAGAGAACCTTGATAGACAAGCAACAAGCATTATACACTTCTTATTATTTAAATTCTCCTATTCGTCCAACATGGGTTACCCCGAAACTTTCGAAGGCTTCTGTGTCGACAGCCCCAAGGGTTGGAACAAGTTTGAGAAGCAAACCCTCAAGCCCAAGACATGGGGTGACCGAGATATCGATGTTCAGATTGACGCCTGCGGCGTTTGTGGTTCAGACGTCCACACTGTCACTGGTGGCTGGGGCGACTTTGAAGGACCTCTCTGCGTTGGCCATGAAGTTGTCGGCAAGGCTGTCAGAGTAGGCGACAACGTCAAAGACATCAAGGTCGGAGACCGTGTTGGCGTTGGTGCTCAGGTTGCTTCATGCCTCAAGTGCAATCTCTGCAACAACAAGAATGAGAACTACTGCCCTGACATGGTTGACACTTACAACTGCACATACCCCGATGGTAGTGTTGCGCATGGCGGGTTTGCCTCGCATATTCGCGCTCACGAGTACTTTACCTTTAAGATTCCTGATGCTCTCAAGACTGAGCAGGTTGCTCCTCTTCTTTGCGCAGGTATCACAACATACTCTCCTCTCGTGAGAGCCAACATCGGCCCCGGAAAGACTGTTGCTATCGTGGGCATTGGCGGTCTTGGTCACTTGGGTATCCAATGGGCCAAGGCTCTAGGCGCTGAAGTATACGCCATGACACATTCTCCCAGCAAGATTGAGGACGCAAAGAAGCTAGGCGCCAAGGAGGTTATCGACACCAACAAGGAAAACTGGGCTGAAGACTACAAGTTCAAGTTTGACTTTATCCTCAACTGCGCCGACATGACACACAAGTTCGACATGGCTGCTTACATGTCTACTCTCAACATTGGTGGCGAGTTCCACAACGTTGGTATTCCTGATGAGCCTCTTCCTCAGTTGACTGCTGGTACTTTTGCCGGCAACGCTGGTAAGATTACCGGCAGCCATCTTGGTAACCATCAGGAGATGGATGCTATGTTGAAGTTGGCTGCTGATAAGGGTATTGTGGCTTGGGTTGAGACTATTGATATCTCAGAGAAGGGATGTGCTGAGGCTGTTGAGCGTGTCAAGGAGAACAAGGTGCATTACCGATTCACTTTGACTGGATTCGAAAAGGTGTTTAAGCGGGATTAGTGTATACAATAAGATATTAATTAAACTTTTCATATTCACATATGCTATAGGTAGGCATCCTTGATGGGTGCAACTTGTTTGACACCGGTCAGTATTAGTAGTTAAGTTATTTGTATTCTGTATAACACTTAAGAGAAAGTTCATTGTAGGAACAGGTTTTGATATAACGCAAATTGTCATTATTATTTATTCATTCGCTATCATTATTTAAGCACCAATGGCCTTGAGGATGGCCTTGCCAACAGCGTGAGCAGAAGCAGGGTTCTGTCCGGTGATGACCTGTCCATCAACAACCAGCTTCTCGGCCCAGTCGTCAGCCTTGACGTACTTTCCACCAACACGCTTAATCTCATCCTCGAGAAGAACAGGCATGGCACTGGTCAACTGAACAGCATCCTCCTCAGAGTTGCTGAAGCCAGTAGCCTCTCGGCCCTCAAGAAGAGGCTTTCCGTCAATCTTAACCTGGGTGAAGACGATAGGTCCGTGGCACACAGCAGAGACGGGCTTGCCGGCCTTGTAGAACTCCTCAATGAGCTTGATAGAGGTCTCATCGTTGACGAGATCGAACATGGGGCCGTGGCCACCGGGGTAGAAGACAGCGTCGTACTCGGAAGCCTTGCCGAGGAACTCCTTGAGGGGGCGGGTCTCCTCCCAGATCTGCTTCTTCTCGTTGAGGAACTTGACAGATTCCTCGTCACCCTTGAACATCTCGACGGAGCCCTGGTCAAGGGGAGCGACACCACCGGCGGGAGAGGCGACAACGATTTCGACACCGGCGTTGACGAGGTCATAGTAGGGGTGAGCGAACTCGGGCTGATTTGTTAGTAATGTTTATGCTCAACTGTAGAAGAGACTTACCAGGTACCAGCCAGTAGGGTTGCCATTGTTCATCTTGGCTTGGCTGGTGAGGACGACGAGAACCTTGGGAGCCATTTTGACGGTATTGGGTATTATTGGTTTGTTTGGGTATCAAAAAGTACTGCAAATGGTATAAACAAATGTGTATAGAGTTTATGAGTAAATGTTAAATGTATGAATAGACAGACTGTCAATGACGCAGGACCAAGCCATTTATACCACATCCGTCACTTGCATTTCCCCCACCTCCACGCTTGGACCCTTGTAGTCGGACCAATTCTTTACACCGTCAAAACTTCACTGACAAACCCTTCCGTCTTGCTCTTTTTCGGCTCTTATACTTCTGACGTCAGACTAACGGGCCTAGCCGTCCATTCTCGGCACTTAGCCCCGTGTAGCGCCGGGTCTTTCAGTGGGTCTGGCCGGGGTAGAGAGCCTCGGCGCGGCCGGGTTCCGCTTCCAGCTGAGGAATGAGGAGGAAAGAATTTTGCGCTGACAGCTGATGATCTTATCTCCGGTGGGAACAGAGATTCTAATGGAACAAGATGTGTAAGACGGTGAGTAAATGGTGTGGTTTGAGGAGCTAACACGTTCCACTTTGCGGGACCGTCGTATAAAAGAACAGTTTTGCATGAATTGGCATGTCATTGAGGTTAGATTAGCATGGGATTTAGTGCTTTACACTTCTTCGATAAGCTGCATATGCCCCTCACATTAACTAAACATAGTATCACCACTTACACCAGACTTCAGGTTGATATGCGATAGTGCTGGACAGGTCAATTTGGTTCAATCTAAACTTAAGGACTCGTTCGTATCTTAATGAGTGACTTCCTTCGTGCTGCAATCTGTTCCATTACTCTCTTTCCCAATTACATCCAAAATCCTAGCCGATTGCTTCCTCTGATCGAGTTCCCTCCGTTATCCTCCGCTCCAGTATCAGCATCACCTCCTCCGCTCTTACCAGCCAGACATGGAGTCTTGCAACGTCCCCTAAAGTCAGGCCCGACGTTGAGGCATGTATCACATCCACACAAGAGCTCAATGTGATCTCCAACCTTTTGCTCAGGTTCTGCACAGAGACAGATGAACAGAGCTGCGTCAACGTTGGAAGAGGGAGTCCCCTGGTTGCAGACTGCATTGGGTGTCTTGCAGTATCCGTCAGCTAGTTGGCCATCACTCCACGGCTTGTCTATCATGTGTTAGTCGTGCCACCTATCAAGGTAAGTGTTTATACCCATGGACTGAAGAACTTTAGCACAGTAGGTGTATCCGCACTCGCAGATCGGTCCCTCAGGAGGCGTCCCGGTTGGTTTCGGAGCTGGTGGGGCCGGAGCCGGATTTGAAGGTGGAGGAGGTGCCGGAGAAGCAGGCGGAGGCACTGGAGCTGGATCAGAGGGAGGAGGTGCTGGGGGCTGAGAAGGGGGAGCTGGAACTGGAGCCGGAGGCTGTGATGGGGGCGCCGGAGGATCAGCCGGAGGCGGAATGGGAGGATCAGCCGGAGGAGGCGGCGGTTCAGATGTTGAAGGAGGAGCAGGTGCTGGATCAGGAGGAGCTTGAGGCTTTGCAAGGGCTAGAACAGCCAATCCGAGAATGGTGAGTTGAAGCTTCATGTTAACGAGTGGAGTGTCCTTTTCTCTGATTCAGATGTCTAATTATCCAGGGCATACTGTTGAATTATCTCGAGCTGAGATATGTATTCTTATATTGTTTCGACCAAGCACAAAGCTCTTGGTTACTCTATAGCTGATGTTTACACTGCCATCTCACTAACACGTATGTCCAACATTGCGAGCCGCCCGGTAGTCGAAGCTCACTGATATTAAACAATGACCCATCGGGAGTCCACCGTTGCTGTTGGAGCCCCATTGAACTTCATGTTGTTGTTCCTGATGTCAGTATCACGATGATACGCGGACATGGCAGTTCAGCTTGAGTCCATGACGACTTGGCCTACCGCGTGATCTCCACGGCACATTTACGAGAGGCACATGTCCTCTTTATATCTTGTACTTGTGAGCTGGACAGGAGACGAGAGATCTTGGATTAGATAACTCATCTTCAAATAACACCATCGACCGGCATCGGCGTTACAGTGTCAGAAACCCCGCACTGTCTCATTGAAACTGTGCACTACCCCACCATCATCCCGAAAAGCTGAACTTGCCCCTCCAAGCTTCCCATCCGTTTACATCCGTAACTCCAACAAGTCAACATGTCCGACACTCAGGCTCCCAAAGGCGTTGTAAACGTCGGCACTCGCAAGTCGCCGCTTGCTCTAGCCCAGACTCAGATTGTCGTCGACGCGCTCAAGAAGCAATTCCCCGATCATGAATTTCCCATTCACAGCATGACCACGACCGGCGATCGCGATCAGAACACAGCTCTTTACAACTTTGGTGGCAAGGGTCTATGGACTTCGCAGCTCGAGGAAAGACTCGTCAACAAGGAACTCGACATTGTTGTCCATTCGCTCAAGGACATGCCGACTGTTCTTCCTGAAGGTTGCATCCTCGGATGTGTCACGTCCCGCGAGGATCCGAGAGATACACTGGTGATCAAGAAGGAGTTGCAGGAAAAGCATGGATGGAAGACCCTAGCTGATCTGCCGGCCGGTAGCATCATCGGTACCAGCAGCGTGCGCCGCATTGCTCAACTGGTCCGACGATACCCGACACTCAAATTCAAGGACCACCGGGGCAACATTCAAACCCGGCTAAAGAAGCTTGAAGACGACCCTGACCTGACGGGTATCATCTTAGCTGCGGCAGGTCTCCAGCGCATGGACCTTGGCGAACACATTACACAATTCCTCGAATCCGACAATGGAGGTATCCTCCACGCCGTCGGCCAGGGTGCACTAGGAGTTGAGTGCCGAGCCGATGACGAAAAGGTGATCCAATTCCTCAAGACGATCCAAAACGAGCAAACAGCGCTAGCATGTGAGGCAGAGCGGGCTCTTATGAGAGCGCTCGAGGGTGGATGCAGTGTTCCTATTGGTGTCGAGACAAAGTGGATTGACGACAAGCTACGAATGAAGGCTACAGTTGTTTCCCTGCGAGGTGACGAAGGTGTCGATTGCGAAACGTCGGAGGCAATCAAGACACAAGAAGAAGCGGACAAGTTCGGAAGACAGGTTGCCCAGACACTGGTGGAACGGGGAGCGCAAAGAATCCTGGATGCTATCAATGAGACCCGACAGGTGCCAGACACAGTCAAATGAGTGGAGGATATAAGCGATGAATGCATGAGCCGTTGATCGGCACATAAAATTAACCCAAATATACCCCGGGACATATGGTACATCGTCTATTCTTGTGTGATTTCCATTCGTAGTCTTTGTATTTACTCGGCGCCAGCAAAAGTCTTGTAGGCCTCGGCATCCAACAGCTGATCAAACTGCTTGGCGCCCTCCTCGTCAACCTCGACCTTGGCGATCCAGCCACCACCGGCGCTGTCGTCCTCGGGGACCTTGTTGATAGTGGAGGGCTTCTCCTCGAGGTTATCGTTGACCTGAACGACGCGCAGACGGACAGGGGCGTTGATGTCGCTGGCAGACTTGACAGACTCGACGGCGCCGACAGCATCGCCTTGCTCAACCCACTCGCCGGGCTCGGGAAGCTCAACATAAACGACGTCACCGAGCTGCTCGGCAGCGTACTCTGAGATTCCGACGAAACCGTGCTTCTTATCGGCGGAGAGATCGATCCATTCGTGGTCCTTTGTGTACCTGCGAGCGAGGCCTATCTTGTTAGTCGGGGTTGGGGTCATGAGTATTCAACGTACTCAGCTTGGTGGAGGAAAAGGCTCGGATGGGGGCGCGGGCCAGAGGAGCAGCGCGGGGAGCGAAACCCCTAGCCAGAGGGGCGGCGACGCGCAAGGACCGAGCAATTGAGGCCATCGTGATGGAGTATTTGGTGATGAAGGTGGTGATATCAGAGTTCAAGCTTTGTCCCGGAATGCGGAGGAGATGGGCCGAGAATGTGGGTTATCGGAGGTATGCCGAGTCTTAGTCAGCCACGTTTAATGCCCAAATTCATGATGGGCGACAGATCCATGAATGCTTTGACGACTAGAAGCGTGTACTGTCTGATAGTTGTTGCTGTTATGTATCGGAATCGAACAGAATTTGATCACCATTAATTTCAATCGATCAGTGCTTGTTTGGATCAACAACTCGACAAGACATGATCTTGAATGAAACAGTGAGCCAATCAGGAACAAGACGTTCAAGAGGGATGCCCGGAGCAGCGTGGGGTTGACATAGTCCACAGTCTTAACAAGTCTAAGTGACCGTTGCAACTGTTTATCTGTTTTGTTTGGAACATGGATCAACAAGGTCATGGGTTGTAAATGTTGACTCTTGATTCATCAGATCAGATCTGAAAGTGCACATCCAACTGCCAGCTGGCTCTGCATATCACTCCCTACGGATACTCAGACTTTGCTTACCAACTTGAATGTTACACAACAAACAACACGGTTGCTATTTACTCCAATTGCAAATAGTGACGAGATCACTGCATGATGAGTTGGGCTGAGGAAACGATGATACCTAACCCTTTGACTCTGGAGAGATAAGACAAGTGAATCATGAAGACACTTCCACATATTTACCCCTTTGTTGATGGAATTGCATCATTCTTATTCTCAGCCAGCCATTAGCAATGTCTCAACCAACCATTTGTCCCAGACGCGCCCTCTAAACGCGTCGTCCTAGACTAAAACACCACTCCACCATCACCATCATCAACACGGCATTTCGCACATATTAGTAAAGCCCTAGTCAAAGTCAATCTTGAAAATTAGGGGGAATGGAACTCAGCTGAGCACGTTCCCCGATTAATGCAACAATTTCTTGCATTGTTGTGCTGTTGATTAAATAAATGTACCACCTACACTAACCTCAGCCGTACTACAACCGGTGCCTTGAAATTCCGTCCCGCTCGCGCTGAGCTGCGCAGCGCAAAGCAGACCCAAACAAGAGGCTCCCACCATCATCTCTCCAACGTCAGCGACGAATAGCGAACCCCCTCCCCTGCTCCAACCCACAAGGATCGACTACTGTATCATTTGAGATCTACTAAACTTGAGCACGCGCTGTTGAACCTCTTCCACCTCACCTCCGTCTCTCCACGCCTCCTCTCCATCAACTCTCCGACGCCTTGTCTCACTACTCTCCCTCGAAGCCTTGAACTGGTGGCTGCTGTTCCGAATCCCACTCCGCCACCTACAGCATCCAATACTTTGCCTAAACTACCGACGAGTGCCTTGAATCTTCCACTACCGTGCTCCCCGCTACTACGCTGCGACACCTACGCTACGACTATCACATCGCTTGTCGACTAGCTTGATGCCGTTGACAAGCTGTTGACCTCGCCTTTTCTTCTGTCTGGCTTTCTTTTCGTCTTCCCTTAGCGACATCACGTTCCCTACCGACTTCGTCACCCGACCGTCCCCACACTCCTTCGATATCAGATTCATCATATTCTGCTTTTAATCAACGACCTTCACCCTGGACGACTCTACGATCCCCGCGGCTACGGCCACCATCCCCGGCCCTATCTCTCCTCCTCCCGACACTACCGTCATGGAGACAGAAGCGCCTCCCCCACATGAGGTCCATGATGACACTCTAGGCGGCATCGAGGGCTCTCCCCATGTTGGTTCAAGCAACGGCTTTCATCACCAACAGAGTACATCCCTCGATCAAGGTCTCGCCAACAGCCCTCGACAAGAAGACCCTTCTACCAGATACACGCCTCCCGTTCAATCTGCGCCTCCAATCTCTCGTCCAGCTAGTGGCCTGTCCAACCCCGCACACCAGGCATACAATGATTATCGACAAAGCGCAGGCGAACCTTCATCCAACGGCCGTAACCATGTCGTGATCAAGGTTGGCATGGTGGGAGATGCCCAGATCGGAAAGACTTCGCTGATGGTCAAATACGTTGAGGGAAGCTGGGACGAGGATTACATCCAGACGCTAGGTGTCAATTTCATGGAAAAGACTATTTCCATCCGTAACACGGAAATCACCTTTTCGATTTGGGATCTTGGCGGTCAGAGAGAGTTTGTCAACATGCTGCCGCTCGTGTGTAACGATGCTGTAGCTATTCTATTCATGTTTGATCTTACGCGCAAGAGTACCTTGAATAGCATCAAGGAGTGGTATCGCCAAGGACGAGGCTTCAACAAGACGGCCATTCCAATTCTCGTTGGTACAAAGTATGATCACTTTGTCAACTTTCCCCCTCAAGATCAAGAAGAGATCTCAAATCAGGTATGTTGGTCGTCTTTTTCGCATTACGTAGCTAACAGTCATAGGCGCGGCGCTTTGCCAAGGCCATGAGAGCTGCATTAATCTTTTCAAGTACAAGTCATAGCATCAACGTGCAAAAGGTAGGCCTGTCCAGAACGAAGCATTGGACTCGGCTAACAGTCACAGATCTTCAAGATTGTTCTATCCAAGGCATTCGACCTAAAGTGCACAATTCCCGAAATCGAAAACGTCGGCGAGCCTCTCCTGTTATATCAGTCTGTATAATCACGTACGAAGGCCATTTTACGAGTTTACATGTTGATACCTGACAACATCACGACCTACATCGCAGGCGCATAGCCTTTAAGTCAACAACTCTGTTGCAACCGTTTCTTTTGTCATTACATACACCTGGATCGTCTTGACTGCCTTGTTACTTTATTACGGATTCATGGGAGAGGTCAGGATCACCTCTGGGATAGATAAACATGGGTATTGGCGCAGGGCCGCATACAATTGTGTGGCCAGCTTTACCGGTGGTCACGGGCGGGACTATTGAGGTATTTCAGACAAGATACAATCGACTGTTAATCGTATTGCTTGTGGATGTATGCTAGACGTAGGGATGACGGGGGCTGACCTGCAGCTACCAAACTATTTCTTGTACCAATTCTGTTCGACTTCATACATTCCTTCGGCCAGTTGGACTCTCAATTCTCTGATGGGCTTTTGTTCCAGCTTTGGGGACAAGGGGATGTCTTCAAAGTCATCCATGTCGAGGTCGTCCAAGAGACTCTTTCCAGGCTTTGCCATGAGACCCGTGTTAGTCTTTGTCTCTGGTTTCTTGTCAGTTTCCACTAGTTTCTCCGTCTCAGGCTTGAGTTTCTCTTCGGTAGCAAACGACGGATGATCATACAGACGCTTGTCCATGGGCGCGGAATCTCGTGAGTAGACTTCCTTTCCATCTTTGTGGACACGGACCACTTCGACGAGCATGCCACGCTCCAGAGTCGACTCCTCGTCAGATGGAATCTTTTTCCAGGGTGAACGGGACATTGTTAGAATGAGGATGAGGATGAATGAGAGGAAGGGGATGCAGATGAGGGCGATTAGCAAGGGGAGGGAGTAAGTCTCTGGGATGGGTGTGCGGTGGTGGATTGTGAAGGGAGCCATGAGAATTGTCTGGGGAGTTGAATGTGAGTCTGATAATAGATGGGTTTATATATAAAGGAGATTGTCTATCCTGATTGTCGTTTGATGGCATCATGTCTTTGAACATTGGAACAAGGAGCCTTGTGTGGTTGAACAATGAGTTTGATGTTCTTTGATAAAACGCAGAACTACCTGACCTGGGGATGAGTTTATCTGCTGTTCAATGATTACGCATTGTTCATGTTACAGTGTTTCGATCCTGGACTGTTTGTTTGTTCACGTTGCTGTATTGTCAGCTTAAGTCACCAACGCTTGCAAGACTACGGCTGTGTCTGCGTCAAGAAAGACGCCTCAACGCAGCTATTTAGAATGATGGGTCACCATAGGTTGTGTTACAAGTCGGGGTATGTTACAGAGGCCCCCATGTCCATTTAGTACTTCACTATATACTGTTATGCGCAAAATGAATCTCTAACACGAGTTGAATAATTTGTTTATACTCTAACTGACCGGCCAGCGTTCTCTTTAATATCTAATAACACACTTGACAACATGCTTTAAATCTAGGCCAGTAGACTGTTTGTCTTTACACTTCGACTCCCTGCTCAGAATTCTTCGCCTTGGCTCTCGACCTCTTGGCCCTAATGCACCGGGCAATCAGGTACCAAACAAGGGGTATAGCGAAGAGCGCGGCGATGCCGCAAACGATACCAGTGGTGACAATCCTGTCTGCCTTTGAACTGTGGTGGTCCTCCCAGGGTGAGTCGTCCACGTTGGGCGAACGCCGAATCGGTGGCCAGGAGAGGTGAGTGAATGAGGATGGTAGGTAAGAATGGGGGTCCATTTTGTAGTGGTGAAGAGGGATAGGAAAGTGGTTTGGATGGATGGTGACATTTTGTTGATGATGGCGGTGGTGATGAGGAGATGGAGGGGGTATTTATGTGAGGGCATTGTGAATATGTACGTTGTTCTTGAGTGGTTATATGCTTTGTTGGTGTGTTCATTGAGTGGGTGTTGGTAAACTATGTCCTCTTTGTAGAGCAGTGAACATGCCAGCGAACATAAAACCATCTGAACAACATCCTCTGGCATACGAGATTAGTAGATGACACCGAAGCGTAAGGTTAGCAATTACAGTGAAGCTGTTGAGGATTATTGAATAGCCTCGACACCTGATCGTGAAGCAGTAACAGAGGTAGTCGTGATATACAACTATTCGTACATATAAGTTAATGCTCTTAAATGCAGGCCAGCCCTCATTACATCTCCTACAAATATGACCATGGACTCTCAACCAAACCCCTACGTCGTAGCTGGCTTTGTCCTAATCTGGCTTACTGTCCTTGGCTGGATGCTTTCCATTTGCGTAGCCATTCGGCAACAGCGTAATGATCGAAGATTCAACATACGGAGGCGTTTAAGTGGCGGGAGAATTCCATGGATGGATACTATTCGAGAGACAGAGGGTGGGTTCATGGATCCTCTTGGTTTTGGTGATGACATTTGGGTGAGGGATCGAAGAGCCTGGAGGCCCAAAGAGCACAAAAACGACTGATGTACAGTAGTTCTCATTCAAAAACCTAGTAGGCGAGGCCATCACATATATCTACCAGCCATCCCACCACCGGAAGCTTCGGAAACCTGTGGATCCCCTCCATTAGCATCTCTCACCTCGACTGGCCATTACCTTGCCGCCATTTCCAAATCAAGAGAATCGTTTCTCACGCAAACCTGCATCTTTCCGTTTATTCCCCACAATCTTGTTGGGCGGGACGGATCTTGGATCTTGTTCCTGACGATCCTGGTGGAGCATGCAGGGAATTTCACCATATGGGTGTAGGCATCAATAACTTCAATTGCGTTGGATACGAAAAAGGATTTTACCATGGGAACGCAAGCACATCAGATTATCAGATACAAAGACAAATTCAGTTGGCTCAAGGGGAAATCCCCGCTCCTATTTCAGGAGACTTTTATTCCTCTAGACTCTAGTCTACCCATATGATCCCAATGTTTGAGCGAAATAGCGAAACTGTAAGAACAAGACCCAATGTTCTGTAATCCATCACTCCCATTCCAGATAAATGCCGACTCGAGAAAAAGACATGTGAAACCCCACAACGCCTATTCATGAAATAAATCCAGCGCGCTAGACGATGAGAAAACGAAGGAATAAAAAATAAAAAAAAACAAGCCCCGTGGGCAGTTGAAGGGTCCCTGGCGGGTAGCTGAAGTGCGTGCTGTTGTTGTTGCCAATAGGGGTATCTAGAATGCGTGGAACCGAAAGGAAAAGAAGAGAGGGAGGGAGGGACTAGTTGTTGTCCTTGTCTCCCCATATGGGAGCACCCAGAGGCTTGCTCACACCAAAACCGACGCCGACAGCGATACCAACGACGAGGAGTACAATAAGACCCTTGACAATCCAGCGATTCCGTTGGCTGAGGTGGGCCATGCAAGTGCAGCGGTTCTTTGCCTTTGCAGCCTTGGCCTGCTTCTTCCAGTGATCCTTTCCTGGCCAGACTTGGCAATCGTTCTTCCTGGCGAGAGGGCTGCTGGATGTCTTATGCATGCATGATTCTGAGCTTCGGGTGGGAATCATGGCTTCAATGTCGGTATCAAAAGGGTTGGCCTTGTCTGTTCGAGGTGTAGATGTTGTGCTGACGCGAGGAGTCTCTGTGACGGTTGTGCTTTGGGAGACGGCCTTTTCGGGGACGGTGAGGTTTGTGTCGCCGCTAGGGCGGGAGAGCTTTTCGTAGTTTGAAGGCATCGCGCCTAAGAGTCGAGTTGTAGTTGAGAGATTGTTTGAGTTGGTGGTAGAAGATGTTTGATCAAGAGCGATTGATCTATTGATGGTCAGTCTCAGGTGACGTGTGGCGATGCAATTGATGATGATGACTGGAGGACAAATGTGCGACAAAAGGTTTCACAAGAACGGGCAACGGCTGGTACATACCTTTATTGACACAAGAATCGAGTGAAACTCAATTTCGTTGGGAAATAGTTGATGGTTGCGAGGCCGCCAGTAGGGATGGTGTAATTAGGGGCAAAAGAGGGCCGATAGTGGATTTGAATTGTGTTGCAACCACCAAAGCAAAGAGAACAAAGATAAAGAATAAACAAGATGGCGAGACAGAGGTCAAAGAGATAAAGAATGATTCTCTTGTTAAGGAGAGACAGACAATGAATGAAGAAAGACTCAAGTGGTGAGAGGAGCTGCAGCAGATCAAGATGGCCTGGGCTCGTCTCAGTACATGGGTCGTTTGGATCGTCGGTTCGCTCAAGTCCGCCCGCTGGTGGAACGTTTAGATTGGTCAAATGATGGAGCCAAGAAAATAGGAAAGCGACCAAAATATTGATTCTTTCAAGAGACGAGATTGCAGTGGATTGTGATGTTGAAAGGAGGAGAAGCAGTCAATCTGTTTCAAGGGAAGATGAGGAACTGTCAAGACCCTGGAAAAGCAGAACCTGGCAGAGCAGGAACCTTGTATTTTAACAAACTCAGAGACTGTCTCTCTACGACGATAAGCCACAGAATGAGGAGAAGACGACATCAAACCACGGGCATGGCATCGCATCACGTTCCATGGCAGAGGCAGCCCCTAACTAATCCTCAATAAACCAAGTTCCCTGGAGATTTGGACGCTTGGGCCTAAAGCGGGTGCGCTAATGATGGACTTGCCGTCTTTGGGCCTGGCGGGAACGCGCAGCTAGGCGAGCTAGGGGCCAGCGGGGGACCCCGGCTTCTAGTGACCCCCCTTTGGCTTGGCCATTGCTACGCTCTAGATTGCACCAGGATCATCATCATTCGCCCACGCATGGCATCACCACGCGGATTGCACAGACGGACTGGATGTCATTGTGGCACTGGCAGTGACTGCCAGTGACTATGCGGGCTGGTCTAAAGAGCATAAGGTTTACCAGTTATGCTATGCTACCTGCTATGTACTGGCAACTGTACGTACAGCCAGATACTGAACTGACACTGACTGACTGACCGAGACTCTCTAGCCTGCTACAATCCCTTGCTTCACTCCCCGCATGATTGACAGAACCTCTCGAGATCCAGATCCAAGGAAACCCGCACCTTTGCGTCGATAGATGCCCATGTGGCACGGCTGCATGTCTATAGCCCCAATCCCACGAATAGTCCTCTGCTGGAAAATGGCTCAAGTCTTTATCTCGTCGATTTACCCGAAAACTAACTCGATGGTTCCGAACGGTACGAACGCCACTGGCATGGCTCCACGACGGCTCTTGGCTTTCCAAGGGCCCTGACTCGCCCCCGTATTGCCCTAACGAAAGCTTTCCTCTTCCACTCTCGAAAGTTGTTTGCCTTTTTGGGTGTTACCTATGCATGGCCAAGCAAAGACTATCCATCTTGGCAGCCGAGGAGCCGTAGTCGTGTGCTTCTGTCAGTTGTATCTGAATATCGTGAAACCACTGTCACATTTCTCGAGATAGTATGACTGACAGAAAGACAGGACATCTCCGGATCTCACGTTTATGCTTAACTTGTGACTGGTCTCGCCATTGAACGCATGACTAGACGTTGGCTTCGGGAGTTGAGTCGTCAGGAACAAGGAACAACAAGGTTTGAAGGCTTCAACAGCGGGAGTAAATAGCCACAAGATTCCAATCCCCCTGAATGATCAACGAAGCTTTTTTCCACTGTCAAGCAAGCTTCGATCGACATTTGACGGATATTGCCACAGCTGGCTTGCCAGATCTGCTACAGCTAGGGGGAACAAAACATGAGGTGAGCCTTCAACCTGGACAACTGTTAAAGATAATCTCATAAAATATATCATAAATATCGCTGAATTTTTCTCTATTAGCTAGAAGCTTTATACCATATTTTGTATATCATTGTACATGTTTTGGCATAAATTAATTAATATTAGGGTGATCTCGCGTCTCATGTTTTCTTCCCCCAAGGTACAGTTAAGCATTCACAATTACCTATGTTGATGGACCTTGAACCGAGGAACACTTATGCTCGGGCCATTTTGCGCGCTGTTGGCTTCCGCGTTTCAACCCGCGACGCAGCATCCACTCAAGTGGTAGACTGTTCCTTATCTGGGACTCTTCATGTCTATGTACGGCGCATATCCGTGTATGGCACGGGGATCCGCGTATAAGGATAAACCCCCATGATTCATTACAACCGCGCATCGGCCGCGCATCCATTCTCACTGAGACATTGATCATTGATGCCAATTTCCGCGGTGGGCTATACGACGATCCGATATTGGCGACAAAATAGCAACCCTCAATCGCTACACAAGGTTTTATCCTCCCAATCCGTCGCCGTCCAAGGTGTCACTGAGAGGGGAGCTTTACAAGTGTGATTCGGTGATGCCAGAGTCGAGACTGGTCCCTGTGGGTGCTGGGGTCCCTGCATTAGCTTCCTCCGCCAAGGAACGCAGTTTTGCCTCCCCACAGCGGTTCTAGACTTGTGTGTTCAGCGCGTCTATGGTGGCGCTGCCAATCGATGTCTCGCAGGTAGAGCGCCGTTGGGTTCCATTGCCAAAAGCGGCATGCGAAGTTTGTCGTGAGCTGGAATTCATGGCTTCTGTTCAATAGCTTCTTATCTTCTACCGTGTCGCAAGTTTTGTCACTGATTGAAGGTTTGAGTAGCGCCAGCTTTGTGGGACATGACGACAGGTTGGTCCATTACAATGACGAGGCTGAGGTAGGTTGCTGTTGCGTTGGTGATACGGATGGAAGTGGTTGTGGTGGTGATTTGAGACTGCTGATGTCTTTGTTGTCGTGACGGCAAGCCTTGATGAGCGGTGGACTTGTTTGGTGGGAAGTGTCGTGGGCAACGGGCGGTGCTCGAGATGCTGATTCGCGATTGATTCGTAGCTATCAATGAACATGTCGTTATCCATGACTTGGGACCGTATCGGAGGTTCGTCTCGATGATTTGACGCCGCGAGGGCTACAAACAGATCGTTCGACAGCTTCTGAAAGGGGCAATACAATCGGTCCAAATATCCGTACTCAGGGCTCGCCTCAATGATCAATTTCATCGCATCTCTTCACCATCGTCATCATGTTCCTACTGCTTCGTCGCGATGCCCTCACCTGCCGTTTGTGATGCTCATGCTCCTTCCATCGCACTCTCCAGGCAGCACCTCCTTCCACGCAGCGATTCATCTTCTTCCCCTCTTTTTCTCTTCGTCTTCCACTTCTCATTTGCATCATCTTCCATCATCATCGGACTCTTTTATTCATCTTGGCCTGCATCTCCATCATCAATATCATTTTCTCACCCATTGCCTCAACTCTGCCCTTGCCAAATCCATCACACCCACTCCAGCCACTCATGTGTTTTCCGGGTAATTCCTCTTCAGCCAACGTGCCGAAAAGCTGGAACGAGAAGCCTGGTGGATGGCTTTACAATGATGAAGACTGTGCCTCCGAAGACTATGCTTTCGGTTAGAAAACAAGCTACTGTCCCTGCATTGCCTATGGTCGTTCCAAACTTCGTTTGAAAGAGGCCGAGGACAGACGAAATCGCATCAGCAAGACACAGAATTCCCTTCCCATCTACCCCACCTTCACAGCATCCTGCTGTACTTTCGCTGCCTGTTGCTTTCCTTGTGAGCATTCTCCCTCGACCTCCTTATCAGAATCCCTCCTCGTCAAGACAGTGCTAACATGTCCAGTCTATGGCAATTTCATCTCCACTCTTCGAGGACAGGTTCGACGATTCTACAACATCGATGGTAGCAAATGTTCAGACTTCTTGGCGGGTTGCTGCTTGCCCTGCGATACACTCGTTCAGATCGAAAATGAGATCATCTTACGAGGAAAAGGACGAAAGTGCAGCGGTGGGTATAAGTCTCAGTCGCCTATGTCCTCAAGCTCCTCGGGCTGTTCTTCTAGAGAAAACAGCAAGACGACCACACCCGACAAGGAATATGACGAGCCTCTTCCGTCTATCCCTGAAGGCAGCTCAGAGGCCTCGGCTACAACTCATTCAGGCCCGAGCAGCCGACGAAGCAGCATCAAGAAGCGAGAGAGGTCTATTGCTCAGGACCCGGTTGCACCCACAGACGCGACACTCGTCCACGATCACGACCTTGCCAAAGACCCAAAGGCCACTTACAAGACCAACAAGAATCACGATCTGAGAGATGACACATCGACTCCTGCGTACCCGCCTTCGATTCATCAGCTCCGAACTGATACCAAGGCGCCAGCCAGTCCGCCTGCAGTCCACAAACACGATCTCTTCCATGATACTCAAGAGACGTATCCTGCTGGGTCCAAGAATCACGACATTGGGTTTGATGAAGTCGAGACCTTCGTTCCACAGCGGGCAAAAGGTCTAGAACATGGCCTTCATCATGACAGGACAACACCGGGATCGTATCCTGATACCTCAACTCACAATTTGCACGATGACATGGTGAACCCACCGACTACATCACCCCGTCCACACAAACTTGAAGAAGACGAGGAGGATCGGAGGAGACTTGACACACCTAACATCCGTGGGCCACACTGGCGAAACCAGCTCCGCAACAAGAACCCTCACAGCACCTTGTGAGGATAGTGAGCTTGGGCAGTACATCCGGATAGTACGAGGGAATGGTGAATGGCGAACGGTGGTTGGGTGATCAACATCACTATGAATCAGTACCTCAGACACGCCAGTATCATTAACACTTCATAGTTGAGAGGAGCAAGCCAGTGCAATAGATATATTTGGTCCATTCTTGCTGTGGCCTCGTGTTGTGTCCCACTAACGCAGGAGTAGGTTTGAATCGCTTGATTCATGGTCGACAGTACGAGAACCGCAAGACTTCATCTGAGTGGCAGGACAATGCATTTGAAATGGCCGGGCAGGTTACTGACGGTCACAGGAAGGCTGCCTTTGAATGAGTTGGCAAGGGCGAAGCTGCCCTTATGCAACCGAGTGGCCAGAACGCGACGGCCAAGGACAACTGACGGCCAACAAAGGACAATTGACGAAAACCGAGACGCCGATGTTGCGCGAATCTGATGCTCAATGACGGAGAAAGAATGCTGCGGTCCCATTCCCAGCCTCCAGGTTGCAGCTCATTGCATTAGCAGAGACGGCGTTGCACCTAAGTACCATCAGGATGAGGGGCTACAACACGGACACGGCGCGGACGCGAGAATACAATAAACGCGGGTGGTCCGGCCTTTTAATAGAAACAAATACATTCGGACGGTTGAGGTTACGCCTGAGGCCTGGTGGAGCAATTGTGTTGGATTGGCGATCGACAAGTGTCGGATCAGCTGGAGCAGTGGAGAGCAGACCAATTGCAATGACGGAGCTTTATTGATGTTGTGATGAGACGATGGCTGCATATGAGTGACCAGGCCAAGGTCAACAAGAAGCAAACTAGCAAACAGAACATCTTAAAGAAGAGGATGGGATACGGATTAAAGCTTCACTGACACAAGGTTTGGAAATGCATCACCAGTTTGGAACGGCTTCTCATCCGAGTTACACATCAGAACGCTCGCCGTACCCTCGCGGGCGCGTTCACCTTATGCGAAACCATCAGCCGTATCAACCTGTGGTGAGATCAATGTCTCTCCCTTGCATTGGCGCCCAAGCATCCAGACGCGACGATTGGATATGACATTGAGAGAAACTGGGTTGACGCTTGTGGAGTTTGGCCGCGTCCCACAAGGCCAGGCAATGTTCCAGTGAACGAATCATCAGAAACGCAACAAGGCAAGGCAGAGTTAGCGGCTGATGAGCGGTGACATGGCACGACTGGGATGAGCGCGTTGAGAGGTTCAATGAGGAGAATAAGCCTGAGGCATCAAGTGATATGATTAAGGTATTCACGATCAGGTCACCAAGAAACCTGCTACGATATCCAATACTATCATTATCATCATCATCCTCGCTACATTGACGCCAAAAGGTCGCGAATCTCTCATTCCTACAGTGGTCGTTTCACTTTTGCCCTGGAATCCCCTGTCCTTCAGGCCTGTAGCCTGCCCTGGCCCCGCTGTAGCTGACCTTAGTGGCCTGCTGGCCTCTGCACCTCACGTCCACGCCCACGTCTCCGCGCTCACGTCCAAGGCACGAGACGCCTGACGCCCACTTTCTCGCGCTGTGGCTCCCTTATTACCGATCTCCCTCCACGCGCCCTCCCGCACCAAAACCCACCTTTAGCACCTCTTTTCTACCCGCTCTCTCCCACTCATTCACACATCTTATCTTATACCTTCACTCATTTACACGTTGATAACTCACGCGATTATCAATAAACAAGACAACACATCACTCATTCACCTCCTGACAATTTTATCAACTGATCGAATCACGATACAGCCATGGCTGCCGTCACTCGTCAACCATTTGCTCCCCTCGATGGGACTCGTCTTCAAAACCTAACCAGTCTCAAGAACAGGCAAAATGGTATGTGGGGATGATGTGCTAGGCAGGGCATAACTAACATACGCAGCTCTTCCTCCTACAGCAGGCAAACGAAAGGCTGAATTGATTGATACCGACGATTCTGAGAATGTCGACCCCTCTGCTTTTGCCAAACGATCCAAGGGTTCCAAGGATATCCTCAAACCCTCCGCCTTTGTCCTTAAGGCTGCTCCAGCACCCACTCCCATTCCCGACCGTCTTATCAGCCCTACCAAGTCTCGACGTACCCTTCAACCAAAGTCTCCCGCTACCAAGCTCAGCACTGGCATCTCAAAGTCCTCACCCATTTACTCTCCCGCTGGTCGATCTCCTACCCGAAGCAAGCGATCTGGTATCGCCTCTAGCCGACGACGCACTGTTGGTCCCTACACCCGTGTTGACCCTCCTTCTCTCGGCCTCGGTTCCGCTGCTCCCTTTTCTCTTGATGCTGCTCTCAAGGGTACCATTCCTGGCTATGGCGCTAAGCCCGCTCCCAAGGAGTCTCTTGCCCCTCTACACGAGCCCGACATGAAGGCTAGCTGGTTCTTTGACATTCACGAGGATACTCCCGAGCAGGAAATGTCCAACCTTCTTCAACACAGCACATCTACTCTCGACATTTCATCTGATGAGGAAAGCCAACGCAAGGCCAACAGGGATCGCGCAGAGGGCCGCGACAAGGAGAATGTTCCTCCTCCTGATGATATCTCTCAAACTCGCCGCGCACCCAGAGCTGACGATATGGTTGTTGAGAAGGAGCGTGTCGCATTGGGAGAGATGAACACTGCCGACTTTTACGCCGAAGGATGCGATGAGACCTCTGTTATTCTCGTGCCTGATGATGATGAGCCACAAGCTCAAGTGCCCAAGGAGTCCGTCCCCGAGCTGAAGCCCATCGACCCCTCAACAGAAGATATTGATCGCCTCATGGCCAAGCCTACAGAGGGAACAACTAAGGCTGCTGTCCTAGAACCCATTGAAGGTACAGGCGAGAGCTTCGAGCTATGGGAAAGCAGTAGCGCACAAGATGAAGCTGAACCTACAACAAGCTCATGAACGAATAATGGTTTCAAGGATGGATGACAATGGAATGGAGTATATACGGATGGAGCATGGCGTTGGACTGGACTGGATTCTCTTCTCGCAGGCTACCAAGCGCTGGGGTACTGTTTTGGTTTTGTGATTACCTTGTTGTGCTTGATGGATTGATTGAATTACCGCATCACTGCGTTGACTGAATTGACTGAGAATTAACTCATTAATTCGTATTGGTGCCAAGTGATCTGATAGTCGTGCCGCACTGTGTCCCACGTGAACCGCTAAGCAAGACAGTGTGAACTCCAGTCAGCTTCTGTCATCCACTTCCCCTCTTGCCACTCATTCATCAACGTATGCTCAATGGCTTCAATCAACGACCTTGCGACAGCCGCAATTGCGAGCTCGGATGCTCCCGATGCAGAGTCCAACTCTAGAGGCGCATTTATCGTCTTGGAGGGGTTGGATCGAAGTGGAAAGACGACGCAAGTGAAGCTATTGGAGCAGAGGTTTGTGGAGGAGGGTAAAAAAGTCAAGGTTATGAGATTTCCTGGTGAGTGATGAGAAGATGAGCTTGGACTCGACTGACGCTGGTTAGACAGGACTACACCGATTGGACAAATGATTGATAGCTATCTCAAGAGTGATGTTGAAATGGAGGATCATGTTATTCATCTTCTTTTTAGCGCAAACCGATGGGAAGCTGTGTGAGTAGTTTCACTGTCACAGAAGTCAAAGTCTAACCTTACAGTAAACAAATCCATACCCTCCTTGCTTCAGGGACTACCATTGTCTGCGACCGGTACTATCACTCAGGCATTGTCTACTCAGCCGCCAAGCAAAACCCCTCCCTCACACTGCCTTGGGCCCGCGCACCGGAACGAGGTCTTCCCCGCCCGGATCTTGTGCTCTTCCTCGACCTGACAGAGGAGCAAGCTCAGGCGCGAGGTGGTTGGGGAGGAGAGGTTTACGAGAGGTCTGGTATGCAGAAGCGCGTGCGAGAGTTGTTCTGGGGACTGAGCATGGGAGGAAAGGATATAGCTGCGCAGGGACTTGGGTTGGATGAGGGTGAGGGGTGGAGCCAGGAGGAAGAGGATCTGATGGTTGTTGATGCGGGGGGTAGTGTCGAGGAGGTCGCTGAGGAGGTTTGGGGAAAGGTTAGAGGGAGAGTTGAGCAGGTTGAGCGAGGGGAGGTTGGAAGAAGTGTGAGGGTTGTGAGGTAGATGTTAAGGTTGTGGACCTTGTCGTGATGGTGACTGGAAGTGTCAACAGAGCGATCAACGAACATAATGTCGACTTGGAAGGTATGAGATATTCACACAATTGATGGACGATGGGTTCAAATGGGCAAAAAAACAAATCCCCGAAACCTGGATCGAACAAGTGACCTTTCGGTGTCAGTTAACAGTTACAGCCGAACGCTCTTCCAGCTGAGCTATTCGGGGATGTCTCTGACGAATCAGAGGAATAGCTATTGGTGGCAGCGGTCGACGAAAACATAGTATACGTAGGTTTTCTCTGACTGGGGACAGGCCAGACTTGAGGGTAAGAGGCGGAGATAATGTTGTGTTTCTGGGTGTTGGCTACCAAAGAGTTCTATCCTATACGCTTCTTTCCTAGCCTGTTGGTAGCAGTGTCACCCTTGTTATGCTTGAGGCATTGACATGGCATCGAGGGCTGAGCATTTGGGAACAGTGGCCACATATGGGTCTTAGATGAATGAAATTGTGCTCTCTAGAAACTTTAGACACTGCTGTAGATACTAGACTCTGTGAGCATGTTTTTCTCTCTGTACTCGCAAGGGTAGTTGAGAGGTAGGGCTTTCTCATTTATGCGCCGCTTCATGACTATGGTGATCCGGATTCTTGGCTTGGAGTAAATCACAATTCGTGGAGGCGGAATTTGCCTGTTTCTTTCAAGACCGCTGGGAATCATGATGGAATAGGAGCTAGTGTTGAGGATATGAAACTAGTTCTTTGACAAAAGTAAGATACTACGACTTGAGGTATTACAATGCGGGCTTAATATTAACCTTGACCGTCTATAAGAAAACCTGAGTGTCAACATGGATTCTCAACTGAGCCGGGATAAGCTACGGAACCTAGCGAGAGACGCAATAGGATATCTATTACCGAAGTCTTATAATACCATTCGGATTCAGCAGTTATTAACAGGAACTCAATGCGGAGACTGTTCTTTTATGCGTTGCTGCATGTTCATCATGTTACTGGCTTAGGGTAAACATATCGCCATAACCTGTGGAACAGATTAAGGTAGCGACGGCAGCCTGCGTTCATCAGGACAGATTAAATATCTGGATCCTAGAAGCCAGGGAGTCCATTCATTGAAACGTTTGCTTATTTGATTCAGAATACCGTGGTTGGGGCTGAGGTTGAGGTGAGCTATGAAAACATGAATTCCGCGTTGAACTTTGCATTTTGTCTTGGTGAAACCATGAGTGTTTCTATCGCATAACAACACTACCAAAATAAGAACAAGCATCTCAACTGGATGTGAGACAGGGCGAATGACTCACTGTTCAACATAGACTGATCAATAGATGTCTACGTCTGCGTGAGATGTCGTGCCACCTCTCGTCTGCGCCTTTCGACAGGATCAACAATGGACGATGAGGAGAATATAGAACAAAAATCGTCCTCGTTCTCTCAACCAAGTCCAATGGCTATTCCTCCGATTTCGGAGATCTCCCCGAATAGCTCAGCTGGAAGAGCGTTCGGCTGTAATTGTCAAAGCATCTCACCGAAAGGTCACTTGTTCGATCCAGGTTTCGGGGATTCATTTTTGCTCATATGCCTTCTGTTTATGCACTCCACAATAAACAGCAAGGACACCTTTTTGCTGCAAGTGTCCGCTGTGTCAAACCCCAATGCCGTACGTACCCGTATTTCCCCGCTCTTAGTGGGCGGAAAGCGAAAAGGTGAACAAAAAAGTATCTCGCACCAAAGTGCAAAAGTAATCCCCGAAACCTGGATCGAACAAGTGACCTTTCGGTGTCAGATAACAGTTACAGCCGAACGCTCTTCCAGCTGAGCTATTCGGGGAAATCTTCGAAGCGAAGGAATAGCTATTGGTGAGAGAAATGCCTGCTATTGATATCTATACAGGTACAAGAATAGGAGAAAACAAGGATTCTCATCCTGCCAATGGATTAGACAATCAAATAATCACAGCCAAGAAACAGTTATAGATCTCAATGAAGTCAATGTCAATTGCTTTTGGAACGCCAAACGCGAAAACCATCTAATTAACTAGTTGAAAACAACAGTCTTGTGACCATTGAGGAAAAGTCGCCTCTCAGCATACCACCGCACAGCAGCAGCAAGCACCTGGCTCTCAACATTAGATCCCTCCTCAGACAACTCCTTGGGGTTCATGGCGTGGTCAACACGAGCCACGCGCTGCTCAATAATAGGACCCTCATCCAGATCAGCAGTGACAAAGTGGGCAGTAGCACCAATAATCTTGACACCGCGCTCATAAGCCTGGTGGTAAGGCTTGGCACCCTTGAAAGAAGGCAAGAAACTGTGGTGAATGTTGATGATACGTCCAGACATGGCCTCGCACAGAGTAGGCGAGAGAACCTGCATGTAACGGGCCAGAACAATAAGCTCAATGCCGTGCTTCTTGACAAGCTCGAGAACCTGACCCTCTTGCTGGGCCTTTGTGTCCTTTGTAACGGGCAAGTGGTGGAACTCAATGCCGTAGCTCTCGGCGAGGGCAGCGTATTCGGGGTGGTTCGAGACGATAACGGGGACCTCCATGCGCAGCTGACCAGTCTTCATGCGGAAGAGAAGATCATTAAGGCAGTGACCGATCTTGGAGACCATGATAAGGACTCGGGTCTTGCGGGCGACAGGACGGATATCATAGTCCATCTTGTACTCGGCGGCGAGCTTGTCAAATTGCTCAACGAGATGCTCGGTAGACTCGGTCTCGGTAGGGCCAAAATGCACGCGCATGAAGAAGCGCTCCGAGACCGGGTCGGAGAACTGCTGGAGGTCGAGAATGTTGTGCTTGTTGGCGGCGAAGATGCCAGTCACGGCATAGACAATGCCGGACTTGTCGGGGCACGACAGGGTGAGGATGTGATCATAGGCCATGTTGAAGGCTATGTAGAGCGTTGAATATATCTGGAGTTGGAGTAGAGGGATTTGAATAAGGTTGAAGAGAAGAATTGATCGGCGACGACCATTCTCCGTATCTCGACCGAGTATGACTCCGAGTCAACCCCACTGCGGGCTAACCCTCCACTATCGGAGCCATTGGTCTGTCTACCAAAGTGGGAGTCATTGGTCTTTATTGTTTCTTGTTATTGAGGAAAAGAAGCATTTTTGGTACTATTTGTTTAATAGTCTGGAGAGATGGTTTGATCGTCAGGGACAGGATGATATCAGGCTGCATATCCGTCTAATACCCAGTCTCCGCAATGGCTTCATCTGCAGGGTAAGTGCAAGTGGCTGATAAGACATATCCACTGATGTTTAATAGTTTTTAGTTATCAGTTGGGTGTTTAATGGGCAGGTCTATTAGGGGGCGTTTTGGAACTCAATTGAGCGAGACACATGATAAATCAGTACCCGACATGCTAGGCTTGACATTACCATCTGTGGTCCAGCTTTCGTTCGTGGTTTTGTCGATGTCTAACCTCGCAGATGATTCCATCCTTCCTATGCTGACTCTTCAGGAATCACCAGTTGACAGTATAGGAATTATAAGCGACATATAGACTTCTCTAACGCCCAACACTCGAACTAAAGGCCTCTGCCACGAGTTCGATGACGCACTTGCAGGGTCTGAGTCTGGGGAACCAGGAACGTAACGAGTTCGGTGCAGTAGGGCAGCTATCGGCCCCTGCATTGGCTTGAGAACCGTTCAAGATAAGACCAGCTAGGATTGCACGGATAGATGGAAGCCAAGGCACTCTATACACGTCTTATCAATCGTATCAACGCTAGTCATGTCAGTATCACCAAATGCGTCACGTGGATGTCTAGTCCCGCCAAGTTCTTCTCCACTTGCCACAGTCACTCCTCAACATCAACTACCTATACATCAACAGTCCTCATCTCTTTAGACCCTTTGAAACTCAGCATGCACCATGTCCGGGGGCTCCCGGAGCCGAGATGGCTGCTTCAATTGTCGAAAACGCAAAAGAAGGTGTGATGAAGAGAAACCGATTTGCCGACGATGCCGTAAGATTGGAGATGACTGCGTCTTTCCACAGCCTGCTTCAGCTTCGAATCCTCTCAAGTTTGTTGTAGCGGCATCAAATGATCACTATCTGGTTCCAGTTGGCGCTCAACAGAGTCCGAGTTTCTTGAATCTGTCGCCCCAAGAACTAGTCGCTATTTGTGATCACTTCAAAGAGAACGGACAAGATCCCGCTGTCTGGGATATCGCAAGGAGGGAGACACTTCCCCGCTTCATTTCCCCATTTCCATTCGGACAGTCGCAAGGATCACAATCTATTGAGAATGCTCTCGTGCAGTACTGTATGTGTTACCCTTAATTGGTAGGATTTGCTGACCTTTCCAGACGTCGAAGTCATTTCTAGTAGCAGAGTCTATGTGGAGACTGGTCGGAACGGCTTCCGTACATCAGTCATTCCTCGGATGCTCTACCAACAAGGTCCTCTACTGTCCGCAGTATTGGCCATGAGTGCAGCAGAATGGGCACAAAATGTCGTCCCTGATGGAAAAGACTATCGCGCATTGTCAATGCAGTACAAGGTCCGGGCTCTTCATGAACTGCAACACACTCTACCCGACTCCCAAGGAAGCGAGGGCAATCTACTCACCTGTGTCCTCTTGGCGTCTCTTGAGATTGCCCAAGGTTCCTGTCCAACATGGCTGCGTCATCTCCAAGGCGCACTCGCTCTACTCGACAGTTTTGGAACCAACATAGACCCAAATGTGGCCGAATTCGTGCTACAATATTTCCGCTTCCGCTATATTTTGATGGAGACTACACAACCTACGCAAGATGACTCGTTCCGACAGGCCATGGCTGGTTTGGCCAGAGCTGAGGCTGCCCTACCAATTCAAGCGCGTGGCCTCGTTGATGAGCAGATTGGTTGTTCGATGGATCTTGTTGACATTATCAACGAAATCTCTTCCCTATCTGGTGACAATGACACTCCAAAGGAACACCTCAGAACCAGAGGCGAAGAAATTGAGCAGAGGCTTGCCAGTCTATCAATTCAGGATATAAGCGCCGATGACTACCTCGCGAGAAGTGCAGAGTCATTTAGAATTGCAGCCCAGATATATCTCCGTCTGGTCTGCTACAACACCCCTATCACACACCCGTCTATTCTTGAGCCCCACGAAGCTTTACTCACGTGCCTCTCCGACATTATCGTCGAAGGACAAGCGAGACGGTCGTTTCCAATGTGGCCACTCTTCTTGGCCGGCTGCGCGTGCTCATCGGATCAACAGCGCAAGGTTGTGCTGGATCATTTTATGTTGTTGGATAGCAAGTGGCCGATTAGCAACATCTCTGCAGTTTGGAATGCCCTGAAACTCATCTGGCATACTCGAGATTTACATGTGTCGTCTACGAATCAGGATTGGAGAGAGGTTATTCACAAGTTTGGATGGAAACTGTCTTTATCATAGCGTATCTGGCGCGCGGTTATTATGAATCATGTTTTACGTTGAGCTGCGATTTTACACAAGGGGAAGACAGGACCACGCGACATAGTTCGAATCGAGTTGTTGAACCTATTGTAGCCTGGTGAACGGCGGTCGCGGACATCAGCTTGTCTAAACCCACACCGGCCAGGTATCAGTCGGCCATGCCGCCAGCTGGTGGAGGCCACGCTAGTTGACGACGGGCATCCGGACATTGAACCGCGGATGCTAGCCGATATTATCCTGGAGATAGCGGGAGACCCAGTCCCACGTGGTGCCAGGGAGCTGAGAGATGGAAGGCGATCCAGACAAGCTATTACTGTCACAGTCTGTGCATCAGACGATTCATTGTTAATGGAGCGAATTATGACATAAATCTTTATTCTAACGATGCTATGCAATGCTACTCTATGATCAATGCGTTCTTAGACTGTATTTCCAACTTCCTTGACTCGCCAAAGGATCCCTTGGTCCATCCCAAACAGGACACCAGGACTCTTTGGCACCCTCTTCTGCCCTTGCTCTTGAACCTTCCACCATTTCCATAATAAACTTTGTATCCTTGGGCTCGTCAATATTGTCCTTGTCTGGTGATAACCACCCCTCCTTTCGTCCATCCCCGGAATTAAGCCTGTGGTCCAATGGTCGAAAAATTGTAGAATCTTCGCTGGCTAATCTCTCTGTTCGTAATCGTACAGGTTGTCCTGTAAGCATGGCCATTTCAACATCCAAGTCAATCATTCCATCATTCGGAGGACGAGAAGGAGGTTGAGCAGATGGATCTGTAGATGAACTAATCCATCGAAAGCGCCGTTTAAATATAGTATGTCCGGTTCGCTCGCGAGGCCAGCTTGGACGTCGTTCGCGTCGTCGTTGGCGAATGTGGTGCTCGAATAAGAGGTTTAATGACGGAAGACAAGCGCAGACAAAGCCGATGGTGACTTCGAGGGCCCTACACAAATTAGACATGCTTGGCAATGGTCAAAGAACATACGTGAGAATGCTGATGGGAGTATAATCGACTGTGATATCGTTTGAGTTTAAGAACTCGACCGCCTTAGTCACACGAAAGAGTGTCAACGCTGTAGCGATTCCTCCTGCTCCCAGAAGTAATATAATCTTGATCCTCTTTCGCAATGGCATTCTAAGTCGCCAAGTCAACGGTATAGGAACGATGAGAATGATCAAGTCCGTAACGATCGATAGCGATAGATCCGAAAAGAAGATCTTGCGTTGGTTCAGGCAATGCGCATTCTTGACGGTCGGATCCCAATACGTTCGGATGGGGTAACAAGTAACGATTCGTAATATTTGTATCGGGAGGTAGGCGACAAGAAGAGCCCATATGAAGAGTCGTATACCCTTTGCGACCTTTGGTTCGACGGCAAAGACTCGTGCCATGAGGAGGAGGATGGTTGCTTTGGTGAAGAAGGCGGCGGGGATGTAGACGACTGTACTGGCGTAGAACCACTAAGATTATTAGAGAAGTCGAATTGAGGCCGAGTAACATACCTTGAGCCAGTTATAGTATTCTGGTTTGCGGATCTCCCACGCGTGATAACCTCCTCCGTATCGGGCCACTGTTTTGTTAGCGACGAAGCTGTAACTGTGAGAGACGTACTCATCAAGACGGTCACACAATACATAATGTTTGAAACCTACAGAGTTAGCGACGAACATCTTGTCTGGGGGTCTCGTACAAATGCTGCCACACATGTCCCTGCATTTGTTAGCCACGCTCTTCATATCCGATTCTCACTTACAGTCTTCCGTCACAAACTTGCGATTAATCGTGCGCTTGATATATATCCGTATGAAGAAAAACACAGTCGTAAAGACGACGCAGATCACTGCTATAGCAATATTGACCGTCCAGTATACATCCTCAGGATTGTCATAATTGGCGATAACCCCAGGAGGGGCATTTCGATTCGAGTCGGGGCCTGTTGCATTCCACGGCATGTCGTGGATCTGAAATGGTGATGATTTCAGTCATGAGTAGAGTTCGATCGTCAGCAGAGATTTTGCAAAGTCATTGTCAATTGCATCAGAAAATTCAGAGGGGCGATGCTTTCAACAATCGGCATTGATCTGGGACAAGCTTTGGCTAGTGGTGACGATCAAGGACCCCGTGGGTTTGCTTCGATCAACCGTTGACGATCACCGCCACTAACGGTTGGCGTTGAACTTTTGTTGCTTCTGAGCAAGGATTCCATGTGGCGGTAGATCAACGCAATGACTCGAGTGGTTTGTTTGCTGCGTATGATGCATGTTATTGGGTCGCTGATGATGTGGCGTATGCGCTGGACTGATCATGTTTCTGGAGTGACATTCATAATTGCCTAGGCAGCTAGGAAAGGAGATCCGGAGATGTGGAGATACGATGAAGCCGGGGATCAAAGGGGAATTATTATCGGTAATCGAGTGAATGAAGCTATCGATGGTCCAGGCCTGTGCCTGTGCACCCTTGTGTGTTCTGGCGTCCATAGCTCTGAGGTTGTAGCGGCTTTTCTCTTATGCAGACATTCTTATCTCTCCGTTTATTACCTCATGCTGCAGGGAGCAAACAGTCCGCCCGGTCCACTGGATCAAACTTGACATTGGCGGAATGAAGTTGAGACTTGATGTTCCATGTAAACAACGATGCCCTAGCACCTCTAGTCCAAGTTTGTTTGCTTTCTAATCCTTACCTAACCCAGTTGAAGTATCGAGAAGCCCTGAAGTGACTGATCATTATTGACTGGCTTTATTTCCGGCAACAGTCTACCCGCCATGTGTACAGCTTGTGGCAGCATACAGCATTGTGCCATATTCATCCACACCTTCTAGCCATCGATCTACCCTTCTGCGTCTCTCATTTATATCCCCTTCACTCATATCAGCAGGGATTGGCCATAGTTCATCCAATTGAAACGTCCCGTCCACCCATTCAACTAGATGCGAGTTATATCTCCGCTCCCATTCACGTCGACCGTCTGCTTGCCACAGAGCTTTGCTTGAGGGCGCGTACAACCCATGCAACTCATACCCAAGATACGTCGGTAGATTATCTTGAGCGGAGAGAACATTGTCGAAAAAATACATGGTGAATAAAGTCCGCCGCTTTGCTTCGGCCACAACCCATGCTTCCCATCTCGGACGGATACCCTGTTGTTCTGCTAAACATACCAGCCCTTGCCGGGAAGTTGAACATGCGATTTCTTGAAGATTGATCATAGCTTGACGAAGAAATGGCATTGAGGGACTAGGATGGAAGAACAGAACCATTGAATAGATCAGGTATGCTTGGAACACCCCTAGGAGATTGATGTCGTCGTATGTCTCGTGTTGTTCATATAGCCTCGTCATTTCTCTTTGTAGGATATCTGTAGCAACACTCTCGCTACCTGGTAGTGGGTTTTCGCAGATTCGAGCCAGAGTGAAGCATGCTGAAAGAGCCGGAGTCAATGTGACTTGTGAAGAGTGAATAAATGGAGGCACCCCGTGGCCTCGGACAACCATGGATGCATAAGATTTGAGCATTCGATAAACAAAGTTCATAACACTCGGAGAGTAATTCTTGACCGTTTGACCGGCAAGAGGGACATATGAGTTCAGCCAGCGGTTCTTGATGTCGTCGCTGTTGATGGGGCACACAAGCTCGAGGCCAGTGAAGTCGAGGGTTTGCTCATTCGTCTGCACAACTGGAGTCTGAGGAGTCTGGTCGACTATCGAGCTTGCCGTTTGTAAGTCCAGTTGTACATCAAGAACCTCAGACGTATCCAACCCCCCCAGGATACTGGTCTCTCGACTCTCTGACCCGGGATAGCTGCATATCAAACCTCGCGAGGCACAACGCCCGCAGGTTTCCTTTCGGTCACATTTTGCTTTGGCGTTTGAACACGGTTGGCAGGCCTTTTGCCGAGTAGTGGAATATCTTGATCTCTTTGAAGGTGGCATGTATTTCAATGAAAAAGTTTCAGACGAGAATTTGAATTTCTTCACCGGTCTTGATATTATTCCGTTCCGCTTGAATGACTGAGCATTCGTGCGTCAAGACGATCTGTCGTCTGATTCACGAGTTAAATGAGATGCCCAGCAAGGAAACAAAGATACGCAGCTACCGGTATGTGTTCCACGGTTGACGTTTGTGTCGTTGATACGAGTGACGATCTGCCACCCCCGCACACGATAGCTGGGAATAATGACTACATAAGGCAATTCTACCCTTATCAGTGAAGCATATAAGTTGAGATTATCCCGATATTTTAATGTGCCAAGATCAAACATCTCGCAAATATGGGTCGTCATAATCTTCAGTATCCCAAAGATTCAACCAATACCATCAAACGGTACAAGGTTCACGGGGTTTATGACCTCGAAACCGTCCACCATATAGTCAACACATGTCCTATCCTTCACATCTCATTCAACTCTGCGGATCAGCCATTCCCGGTTGTCCTCCCGATGATAGGACAACTTGGGTCATTTGAACGTCCAAGTGCAGGCTTGCGCGACCCTCTAGAGCTCTACCTACACGGCTATGTGTCGTCACGGATAATGAACTTGGCCCAGACGAGCACTGTCAACGGGGAAGAGATTCAAGGGATGCCTGTTTGTGTAGCGGCGTCTCATGTCGACGGCCTGGTACTGACTCTGGCTACATTTTCGCACAACTACAACTACCGTTCAGCCATGCTTTTCGGTTACGCGACAACTGTCAAGACAGACGAAGAGAAGCTATACGCGATGGAGCTCATCACCAATAGTGTTGTGGCCGACCGATGGAAGCACACTCGTCAGCCTCCGTTGGCATCGGAAATGCAAAGCACCAACATCCTCAAGGTACGAATCGTATCAGCAAGTGCCAAGATTAGTGCTGGATCAACCACGGATGACAAAATTGACTTGGACAATAAAGAGCTGGTAAATTCAACATGGACCGGAGTGTTGCCTGTGTATCAAACAATTGGGGAACCAATTCCGGGCCCGTACAATTCTACCCACGTCCCTGAGCATGTTGTTGAGTTTTCAAAGGATATAAATGAACAGCGGAAGCAAAGGTCGCTACAGGCTGCAGAGGGTGAGAGGCGGGCATCATAAAGTGTGTAGGGATAAAAGTCGTACCTTAATTTACATCATCGGCCGGAAAAACTTTGACCGAACTTAACCCCACCTCCACATCTTGATCGTGGCCACAGTCCTCCATCATCAGATACCCCGCGACATCAAAGTCGCAATTCAACGCCATGGTTCTTCAAGATCTCGGCCGTCGCATTAACGCGGCGGTCACAAACCTGACACGAGAGCAGAATCTCGACGAAAAGGTGCGCCCATAGATCCCCAGTCGCTTCCCCGCTAACAGATTAGGCCTTTGATGGCATGCTCAAGGAGATTTGCGCTGCTCTACTCGAAGCCGACGTTAACGTGCGACTCGTTGGACAATTGCGAAAGTCTATCAAATCGGCAGTCAACTTTAAAGAACTTCCTCCCGCCGTGAACAAGAAGCGACTCATCCAGAAAGCTGTCTTTGATGAACTTGTCAAACTCGTCGATCCTCACGCCGAACCATTCCGACCAAAGAAGGGCAAGAGCAATGTCATCATGTTTGTTGGTCTACAGGGTGCCGGAAAGACCACGACATGTACAAAGTTGGCGCGACACTATCAGTCAAGAGGATTCAAGGCTTGTCTGGTTTGCGCTGATACCTTCCGAGCCGGTGCTTTTGATCAGCTGAAGCAGAACGCTACAAAGGCAAAGATTCCGTACTATGGTTCACTTACCGAGACGGATCCCGCAGAGGTTGCCCGTGCTGGTGTTGATCAGTTCAAGAAGGACAGATTTGAAGTCATCATTGTTGATACTTCAGGTCGCCACCGACAAGAATCTGCTCTGTTTCAGGAGATGGTGGACATCCAAGAAGCCATCAAGCCCGACGAGACAATCATGGTTCTTGACGCTTCAATTGGTCAACAGGCTGAGTCCCAAGCCAAGGCGTTCAAGGAGGCTGCTGATTTCGGAGCTATCATCATTACCAAGACAGATGGTCACGCGCATGGTGGTGGTGCCATTTCCGCGGTCGCAGCAACACATACCCCGATTGTGTTTATCGGTACAGGTGAACACATGTTGGACTTTGAGAAATTCGCTCCTCAACAATTTGTTCAGAAGCTGCTGGGTATGGGCGACATGGCCGGATTGATGGAACACGTTCAGAGTCTCAACCTCAACCAAAAAGACACTATCAAGCATATCCAGGAGGGTATCTTTACGGTCCGCGACTTGAGGGATCAACTATCCAACATCATGAAGATGGGTCCTCTATCAAAGATGGCTGGCATGATTCCTGGTATGAGCAACATGATGCAAGGCATGGACGACGAGGAGGGCGGTGCCAAGCTCAAGCGTATGATCTACATTTGCGACTCCATGACCGATAAGGAACTCGATTCTGATGGCAAGATCCTCATTGATCAACCAACTCGAATGACACGTATCGCGCGAGGTTCAGGAACGTCAGTGCGAGAAGTCGAAGATCTCCTCACTCAACAGCGAATGATGGCTGGTATGGCAAAGAAGATGGGAGGTAACATGAAGAACATGCAGAGAGCACAACAAGCCATGGGTGGCGGCAACAAAGCACAGCAACTGGCAGCTATGCAGAAGCGACTACAGAGCATGGGTGGAGCAGGAGGAGCAGGAGGAATGCCTGATATGGGCAGCTTGATGAAGATGCTAGGAGGAGGCGGAGGAGGAGGAGGAATGCCCGGGGGTATGGACATGCAAGCCATGATGCGACAGATGGGTATGGGTGGAGGTATGCCTGGGATGCCAGGAGGAGGAGGAGGAGGAGGAGGACGTGGTGGAAGGAGATGATGGTGAGGCTGATGCTCTGGCGTTGCATGGACTGGCGTTACTGTGAGCCGTGGCTTAGATAGCCAATGGCAATATTATTGATGATCCTGGCTCTTTATGTTGATGTTGTGGTGTTTTAAATTTGGCCCAGTTTTGACCCTTGTTCGGCACTCGAACCGCGTGCACAGCCTGATCCTGAAGGATCGATCAACACAATGCCGTCACAGGCACCCGCTGTGCAACCGAAGGAGTGGAAGAGGAGATGTATATATTGATTGGCTTCGCTTTCAATTACCTGAATCAATTCTCATCATTCTACTTAATTTATTCTCAACATGAAGATCATAGCAGCTTTGATTGGCAGCATTGCTGCAGCATCAGCAGAACCTCTCACCATTAAACTACAGAGCCGTTCTAAGTCTACAGATGTGAAGCTCAACAACTGGTGGAATGTCACAGATTTCCAATGGTACGGAAAGGTATCTGTAGGAACACCATCGGAAGAATTGTAAGTCATGTCCCATCAATTATGAACTTGACTAACACCTTCAGCAACCTCCTCTTCGATACCGGCTCTACAGACCTTGTCATTCCCAAGAAGGGATGCTCTACATGTGGCAACCATGCGACTTTTGATCCTTCAAAGTCTTCTACATACTCCAAGAATCCCGGTTACAACTTTTTAGCGAGTTATGATACCGCGGGCGATGCGCAACCATATGCTGAACCTCTGGTGATTCCGGGCAAGATTGTCACAGATACAGTAACGATTGGCGGTGTCAGTGCTGAGAACCAGACCTTCTTTCTTGGTAATGAGTTCCCCGAGGAACTAGGTGAGGATCCTATGGGACCTAACATCGATGGTATCTTTGGTCTTGGACCACCTGAAATGTCCGTGTTCAACGCGCTCAACAAGACCTTTACACCTACGTTCTGGAACCTTGTCAAGTCGGAGGAGCTCGAGCCTGTCTTTTCACTTTTTCTCAACTCTGGAAAGGACAGCCCTTCGGGTGAGCTCACGCTCGGAGGCATCGACTCTTCCAAGTATGAGGGACAGCTCACCAGGGTACCCTTCAATCAGAGCGCCAGTGTTATGGGTGGCAGTTGGTACATCAACAGCCCTGCCTATTACATTGATGGTAAAACCGTCAAGCCATCTACCAACCAGACTTCCAAGCAAGCTGTGTCCCAGCTCGACAGTGGTACTGCCTACATCATGGCTCCTGATCGTCAAACCGCCAAGGACATGTACGCTGCTATCAGTCCCGAGATCAAACTTCTCGACAAGCTCGGCGTCTGGGGCGCTCCTTGCGATGTGATTGAGAAGCTACAGCCAGAATTGACTTTTACCGTTGGAGCTGGCGATAAACAGGTCAACCTTACCATGCCCAAGGATGCTTTCAACCTTGGCGAGCACCCTTCTCATCCTGGACAGTGTCAGACTGTTATTCTTCACGCCGTTGAGCCGATTACTGATGTTGCCGCTGTCTGGATCCTTGGAAGTCCAGTACTCAAGGGTTACTACACAGTATGGGATGGAAAGAATCTGGAATTGGGAGTGGGAAAGCTCAAGTCTACAGAGACAAGCACAGATGAGCCCGCCAGTACACCTCCGGTCTCTGGGGCCAGTGCTCTCACACCTTACTGGGGTCTAAGTGCTGTTGCATTTGCGTTGTTGAACTAGACATGTGTATAAGCTTTACTTCTAACATTACTGCGTCCTCTTTTGATCGTATCGCACAATTGCTTGACACAAAACCTCTGCGCCAATTGCACACTCCTCTGGGGTAGAGTACTCTTCTGGGTTATGACTGACACCTCCTTTACAGGGGATGAAAATCATGGTCGTAGGACAGTGCTTGTTCGTGTATACACTATCATGACCAGCACCGCTGGAGATATCAATGGCGGAATCCTTTCCAAGAACAGACTCAGCAGATTCTCTAACAGCTTGGATGCAGTCTGGGTGAAACTTGGTCGCTGTCGAGATAGTGTCCGTTCGCCATTCGAGGGAGAGCGGTAGGGCAGGAGTTGAGCCAGCCAGCAGTCCATCCACGTCTGTTCCCTTGGCCAGTAGACCAAAGTCGTGTCGAAGATCCTTTTCAAGTTTCTCGACAGTTTCATCAGCGGGTGCTCGGATATCAAGAGTGAAGCTGACATGGCCGGGGATCGTGTTGGTGCTTCCGGGAGTGAGGTTTAGTATGCCGGTAGACGCGAGGGCACTGTGCTTTGTAGCCAATCGATGAGAGTGAGTGATGAGTCGTGCAGCCAAAAGGAGGGCATCCGCTCGATCAGTGAAAGGAGTTGAACCGGTGTGAGCATCTAACTTGTTAGCTTAATTCATATCTCGTAAAGGTCACGTACCTCGTCCAGTGATGTCAATAGTGAACCACTTATACGCCTGTACACCTTGTACGACACCAATCTTCTTTTGCGCTCGCTCGAGAATCGGTCCTTGCTCAATGTGAAGCTCAAAATGAGCTCCAATTGGTGTAGACTTGTAGCTGGCTGGTGTTTCACCAAGGTATCCGATTCGTTCCAACTCAGACTTGATTGTTGCGTCTCCGGAGACTTCTTTTAAACTGTGAGCCTTTTCTAGAGGTGTTGCCCCAGCCCAGACACCAGAAGCCATCATACTAATAGGAAATCGTGCGCCCTCCTCACTACACGAGTCAGAATTATTCATCTTTATGTGAATAACTTACTTGGTCCAGTTTACCACGCCAACAGGGTACTCTGTCTCGACGTCGTGTTCTTGAAGAATCTTGAGCATCTCAATACCCGCTTGGACACCAAGAATACCATCATATCTGCCTCCTGTAGGCTGAGTATCCAAATGAGACCCCGCCAAAGTCGGAGGCCCATCTTTACGACCAGGGCGTACGGCAAAGATATTTCCAATGGAATCAACAGTCACCTTGCATCCCAAGGCTTTTGTGGTTTCAACAAACCAATCTCTGACAGTTTTATCAGAATCTGAGAGTGCCAGACGTGACATTCCTGTGTCAGTGGGTTTCCTATCCGTGTTAGACAGTGTTGATTTTGGATACAGGGTACTTACTCTCCCCATCTGAGACCAGTTCCCCATGCACATGTATGATGAAGTGTGTCCATCATACGTGATTGATCAACTTTGAGCTTTTCCAAGTGTTTTGCAGTCATGTCTCGAGTTGAAATATGCCTATGGAATACCAGGGCATGTTTGGGTGTGAATGGATTACGTAGAGCTTGTCGAAGAGACATGGTTGTTCGAGAAGCCATTTTGGGCGATACAGAATAGAATGATTGTTAATTGAGTCTGTCAAGTCGAGTAAAAGATCTTTTAAGCGCCTGTTGTTGTCGGAGGGTGCTAAAGGTCGTAAGAGGGAGTGATGTCAACGCCTTCTTAAGATTGCCCCGCTTCCTAAACAGGCAATTTGGAAGACAGGGTCCATGTTGCGATAGACTCTATCGTTACTAAATTTAGGCGTGATTATTTATTGTTGTAAGTGTAAAAATGTTTAAATTAGGTGTATTGTACCGACAAGTTCATGAACCAATACGTTTCAAAGCGAATACGAAACTCAAAAAGAGTTAATCTGTTCATATCTTGCGCTTGCAACCTCCTTAATCTCAGAATTTACGAAATGCAATTAACCAACACAGGTATATATTGTGGCCAAACTCTATTCTCCCTTACACAATTCGTACTTCAAACTCATCACCATGGCGCCCTGTCTCCCTACCTGGCCGCTCTTGCTCTTTGGCATCGTTGAACCTGCATTGCTGTAAGTCATACCATCCATAATCTCTTCCAAGCTTACACAACAGTGTCTGGGCATACGTCTCTTTTCTCATAGACCCCTTCCAGTGGTATGCCGCTCAGGTACCACAGCATGCCTTGACGATAAACGACTTTACTCCACAGGCGGTGGCATTGTCATGGCAAATGGCCAATGTGCTTCTCTTGCTTGCACCCATAGCAATCATCTGCTGCTGGACAAACAATCCTGGAGTGACCATCTGGTACCTGATTGTGGTTGCTATCGCGGACTTGGGTCACATCTACGCAGTGTATCGCAGTGGATCCGAATATTTCTGGGACGTTTCTTCATGGAATGAGATGACCTGGGGGCATGTTGGTGTAAGCGCGTTTCTCAACGTTAATCGATGGTTGACTGTCTTGAGGGTCTTTGGAAAGATTAAGGACAGAAAACAAATTCGCAGGAAGAGGGAGTGAGATGAGAGGGAATATTCAAGGACGAGGTACTGGTGTAGATGATGGTTGGATGAGACGAAACTATTCAATCAAAGAAGCCCATGAACCCTCCGTATGACATCCCTTCCTGTCTTGGCCACTTCGTCGACCCGGAGTCGAAAGTCCGGGTCATACTCGCTCTCTCGAGCCACGTTCTCGCCGCGTACAAAATCAAACCTTTCCTGTACAACATTCAGATAATCTCTAGTCGCTTCTTGTATTTTAGTTTGAACAGCCTCAGAATTAGCTCGGAAGCCATCTCTGAAACTTCTCATGAGCTTGATAAAGATATCTTCACTACCCAGAACCTCTTTGATAATTGCCTTTCTGCGAGCATGGCTGCCAGTGCCTGGTATGGTTTAGTCTTAGCCACAGAATGGGAATCTTTACATACCGCATTCTTCATTACATCTGTTATAAAACGGCTCCATCGCTCGCCCAAAGAGAGAGCTTCGAATGCCGGAGAGTGAGTCAATATGGAGTAACCTAGTTTGTTAGTGGCATCTAGAAATACTTTGCAAAGGACACTCACTTTAAGTCATTTTCAAGCCTTTCGTTAACTTCCTCTATAGCATCTAGAAATAGGCGTTGTCGACTGTCAAGAGCCTGTACTACCAAGGCGGCAGCGTTATCATCTTGCTCAAGTGTTTCTAGCCTCGTTAGCACAGTTCATTTCACAAGTTAAAGCCACTTACCGAGTTGTTCGACGGCAGTATCTGTCACAATAGTGACGTGGCTCAATAGTTCATCTTGTCGTTGTTGAAGCGCTGCTAGCAACTCTTGCCATGGCCTCTCTAGATCTCGCACCATTTCCTCCATGGCTTCCTCGTTCCAGTTGTGTGCTCCAGCGGCACCTGTGAAATAATTCCCGAAGTTTCGACAGAAAGCGGAGTAAGTATCTGTCCATTAGCTTCGCTTTACCCATCGACAAGAGACTTACTATGGTGCCACTGGAATTGTTAGTACTGGTTTGGGTTACTCGATTCCGGGGACACTTACCCCTCCCCATTGACGGCTAGCAGCCAGGGCTGATGAACTCCAAGGAGCAATACGACGATCTACAAATCAGACTCCGTTTGTGAAATAGAAGTTGGGGAAGGACTAACTGTTGTATACATGTTCCCTGAATTCTTCATTGTATGCCCTCGCTAGACGATTGAACGTGTTGGAAGTAAAGTCCTACTCTGGTCAGTTTTAGATTTGATTATGTGATGGTTTCATACCCTCCTCAAATGGCGTTCGATATCATCGAGGCTTTGACAAAGTGCCTCGCGACGTTCTTCCGTTGCAGTTCGTGCTCCAGACTGAACCCAAAGCTCAATATCAGCGAGAAGGGCAGGAATCTCATCCTTCATGTATCGTGTAGCAATTCTCCGCTGGCTATGTGCCACAATGGATATGCAGTGTTTCCGGACTTGCAATATACCACTCAAATCAAGGAATCGCATCGCTTCGGCCTTTGATGTCAACCTATTTTGCCAATAGATTGCGTTGCTTACGCAAAAGACACTGGAGTCTGTTAAGCGGCCAGCGTATGCCGTCTTCAGCTGTCTCGTGATGATATTGTTACGAGTCTTGACCAGATAGTCCTTCAGTCTATGATGTGTCAGCTTCATCACGCCACTTGTGACAAGACTTACTCGAACTCATGGTTCCTCTTGCGGATTCTAGGATTGTCAGCAGTAGTGGTTGGACCAAAAGCATAAAACATACCTTGCTTGTTTCTGATCTCGATAGCACTCGTCCAATTCTCGTCTCTCTTCATCAGACAAGTCATCCCCCTCATAGTCTTCAATATCTCTCTGTAGATCATCAATCTCTCTAGTGGCGCCCTCTATATTATCTAGAACCCGCTCAATACGTCTTGCCCTCTCCCCTGGCCAATCGCGGATGGCTTCTTCAGCGTTGATATCCTGCCAAATTAGTAGGTATCAACGGATCAACAACATAACTTACATCAGAACGAGTACAGACTATTCCAACATTCGACAGGCGTGCACGTCCCGCCAGATCAAACACTTGTTGTACACCCTCGTCGGTGACAGCACGTCCGATATTGCAAATGGCAAATATTTCATCACACTGAAGCAGGTAACGCTCAGTAATGATTCTTCTGGCAGAGTTTAGATCTCGAAGGCCTGGAAGGTCGACGAGTATGAGACCTCGGCTAAGGATGTGCGCATTCAAAAGGACCCTACTATGGTCAGCCGAGTTAACATGAAGAGTGGCTGATAATATACTTGATGCTTCGAATGTAAGGCCATTTCGCTGGGGAGTTTCGGGATGGTGGCTCCGATGAAAGTTCCAGTAATTTGTCAGAACAAACCTGTGATGAGACACCTGTATATCGAGTGGTTAAAGGTGATGGTGCAGCTTCCGAAGCCCATTGAGTGAGTCGATCAATAACCTCATCGTACGGATCGTTGATCAGAAAAGCTTCATCGTTTAATCGGCCGCGAAACATGGCGTGGAAGGTATCCTTGGCCACTTTGGCGTTTGCTTCCATATCGCGTCTTTCAGCAGCATCTTCGGCCTCATCTTGGTGAAGCTCGAAGTTGCGGTAAGCTTGAAGCAGCCTTATAAGTTGGGACCGTAGTTCATCCATTGTGAACAGATTGACTTGAATATCAAAGGTATCACGGTTGTGATAGTGATACTCTGTCACAACGCATGTGCAAGCCTCGCCATTGTTGCTCTACTTATCTTAGTACCTATCCGAAACTTGAGTGTTTAATTACTTACAGTTCTTGCCAGTCCTTTGGTATCTAGAAGCGAGTTGAGAAGACTACTTTTTCCTACAACCGTTAGCGGAAAACATGTAAGCGAAACATTACTTACCAACTCCAGAGTCCCCGACGAATCCTACGGTACGAGTCGCAGGATATTCAAAACTAGCTAGCCTACTTGCTTCTTGATAAAGCTTTCCCATAGTTGACTCTGGTTCATTGTGGAGAGCAGAGCTTCCTAAAACAGTTTTGACATTTGACATGAGCTGCTTGGCATCTCGAAAGGCTCCTTGGAACTCGGGAGAGTGAAATGCATCATCCGGGAGTTCCTCGTCTGCGATATTGTGAGACTGATTGACTCCGCTACTAGAGCGGCGTCTAGTTCGGGGAGTACCCGTTCTAGAGCGACTTGGTTCCGGTGACAGAGATGCTACGTTATCTTGGCTTATCGCAACCGCGTCAACAGCTGCAGCTAAACCAGACAGGTTTGAGATGCTAGCTGTGTCCGAGAGAGCAATATTCTGGAGACCAGCAGTAACCCGGCTTTGTGATTCATTCCTAGGCGTAGCAGCCGAAGGAGGTGTCACTGAAACTGAGGGAGTGCGGAGCCTGTTGAAGATTGGTGAAGTAGGGGTCGAGTTTGATGCCGCGGGACCACCAGTTTCCGTTGAAGGAATTGGGATGTCTGCGTGAAAGGTAGTCATCGCGATAGACTTGTTAAAAGTGTGATGTGTAGTCTGAGAAGAATCGAAAAATAAAATAAAATGAAGGATGGCTCTTCAGCTGGATCTGCGGGAAGTGTCGCCATTTGAGGAGATGGGGGAGCTCCACGCAGTTGTTGGTTCACCCATGTCTGGTGTTTCCTGCGCCACGATGCTGGCGGTTAGATGCAACCAAATACAAGACCGTGCCAATCAAAGAAATCATTTCTATCAGCTGAGGCATTTCTGCATATTTTTGTTTCAGAAATCGATATCACCATTGCCGATGGTGTGCTGCACGAGCAAGTCGATCTGGGCTGCCCACCTTGGAGGATCTAGATGAGGAGCGTACGGATAGATCCTCGATTCTGTAACTAGATTTAGCATTGCCTCGGCAGGTTGTAACTAAGATGCGGATCGGTTTTATTCGTGTAAGTCTATAGCACCAACCCAGAATCGTTGTTTCGGTATAGTCAAATTGCTCTTCAATTGCGGACGCATATTGAAGCGCGCGTACATCGGATGTACGCGCTACACATCGCAGACCCTGGCTCGGAAATCTCTGTCGTCCAATGAACAACTATGAATAAGCTGCGTAGAGGATTGTCAGCCTTTTCCTTGACCTCAGGCCTGAGTCGATCAAGTATAAGGCTTGTCACCATACCCAAGCTCTTGAGAACTGTATCAAGACCGGCATGTCCCATGAAACCAGGGTCTATATAACTTCCATACTCTGTTCCCTTGACTTACCAAATGAGGAAGTTTCCTGTTCTGTAAAGCCTTACAAGGCTGAATCTTATGGCTGGGATAAGGTCAAGGCATCGATGCGTAGAGGCCACGTGCTGTGGACTCAAGACGGGGATTTCTTAAAAAGAAAGCTTTACAGTAATCATCAATAAGACGAAATAATGTGCTTCAAAGGCGCGGTGTTGATGAAGATGATGATCAGTTGAACTCTGGCCGTTTAAAGCTCTACTCTGTGAAACACCAACCAAAAGCTTACACAGACCCCAGTAGAGCGTCGATTGGCGTCAAAGCCAGCACAGTGCTTGTTGGTGCGCCGCACATGCGGCTGAGCCAGTCCAGTCATTCCCCGCTCAATCTGCGCATCATCAAAAATAACTTCTGCAACTTCTCAAGTCACTCAAACCTCAAACTTCACCCACAGCTTATTCACATGCGCCAGGCCTCAACACGCAGAATTTGCTTTAGTTCTCGTGATTTTCGTCCTTTTTTTCGACCCTTGGCCAGCCGTCCCTTCACCATGTCTCACAAGACGCAAGAACCCGTCATCACCAAAACCACGGACCTCCCGATTGAGGAATCCAAGTGGGTGACGCTCAAGAAGATCGAGTACGTCGATCAAGTTGGCAAGGAGCGCACATGGGAGGTTGCCACACGAAAGACAAGGGGAAAATCTGGCGTGGACGCCGTCGCAATGGGCAACATTCTTCTTCACCCTTCAAAGCCCGCCTCCACCATGCTCGTCATTCAGTACCGCCCTCCTCTGGACGCATACACCATCGAGTGGCCCGCCGGTCTCATTGATGCGGAGGAGACAGCCGAAGAAGCAGCTGTTCGTGAGTTCAAGGAGGAAACTGGCTACGACTGCAAGGTTTTGAGCGTCAGTCCTGCACAGGCCGCTGATCCGGGAATGACAAACGCCAACATGCAGCTGGCCATGGTTGAGGTTCAACTGAGCGAGAATGAGGAGGAGCCCGAGCAGAGGTTGGACGATGGAGAGCACATTCAACGGGAGGTCATTCCTTTGGCTGAGCTGTACGATCGTTTGGTCGGGTACTCCAAACGAGAGCGCACAGTTGTCGCGGCCAAACTTTTCCACTTTGCTGCAGGCATGCACTTTGCTCAAACTCAAAAGTATTTCTAGCCAGGTCACAATAGACATAGAGAAATAGACGGATGCACTAGATTTAATCGTTGAGCAGTCTAGCTACTGTCGATGTATCCAGCCCCAACTGACCCCGGAAATCTTGTCAACGGGTACTCAACTAGTCCTGCAACTTTCTTTGCCCTGCCCAAACCAAACAGAGAGATGGATCTCTGAAGCCCTTCAGTCGAGTCGCATCAACAACGTGTCGCATCATGAGCGTATTAACGAGGCCTTTACATCGTTAGCGACATGTCTTGGGAAGATCGAGGCGACTTACAGGTAGGCAAGAAAACCGGGAGTTTAATCTCGCTGTCGCTCCAAGCGACGAACCTGCTCCTTCAATGCCATGTTTTCCGACTCCAGGGCCTGAGCACGCTCCAAAAGGTGTCTGTTCTCGGTCTCGGTGTCGTTGAGCTGACTCTCCAGGATACTGATGCGTTGCATCAAGTTGTCGCGATCGGTATCGTCGAGAGGAATGGCCCGGTTGGGCGAAGTAGTTCGAGCGACCTGTCGTGGTCGCGGCGACTCGGTCGAATCCTCACGACGTCGTGTCGTGCCTTGTCGCGGTTCAGTCTGGGAGGATGCTTCCTCTCCCAAACGCTCTCTAAACTCGTGTCCCATCCTTGCGAAGATGGCTCGTACGTTGGGGCTGCATCGTCTCCAGAACTCATCCACAGAAACCAGCTCAGGAGGTACATGCTGGTCGTCACCAGAGTTTTGTCGCGTGTCGCTCATCTTGGTAGTTGTATGAATCTTTGTGTCCGAAAAAGAAATGTTAGCGGTATTCATTTGTTTCATTGATGAACTCATCTGTTTGTCGAGGCCGGGGCGTAAGTTCCAGAGCTGAGAAGATGCAAAAGAGAAGAGAGAAGAGGGAAAAAAATATTTGTTTTGATAGCAAGTTTGCCGTGAATCATCCAACGCTCTGGGACTGTTTGCACTGACAGCTGCCAGGCACTGGCAGAACATACGTACACAATATGGCCTTTTACATTCAGAATAAAGCAAGTCTTCTCCTCTGGCATTTGCAAAGGTCACTTATTTATGCTGTCTGTCTCAAACAATACGGTAAACGTAGACGAAGTTGAATTGTAATTAATACAACACCCCGACAAAGACACATCTGGTCCTTTCCTGTATTATATCTTTGTTTCCCGTCCTTTCAACTCTCCTCATACCACTCAACGAACAAAACAAAACAAAACAAAACATACCATCAAAATGAGTGAGCAACAGCAAAACACCAGTGAAACCGGTAACAGTACCAATGGCGATCGTCCCTACAGTGCGACCTTCTTCAGCCGCATGGCAAGTGCCCGTGGTGCTGGCGAACATGGAACAGACTTCTCCCAGGTTCCTCAACACCTACTTGCTAAACGAGACCAGGTCGTCTCAGAGATCCTCGCTCTTGAGGGCATAATCGCCCGACAAGTTCTGTTCGACTCGGAGAGAGACCTCCTGGAGCGCATTCTTCAGAGATTTGTTCATGTCAAGTATGATTTTGACCGTCAAATTGCCGAGTTCCAGAGGGGAACCGCTTCTACCGATTGAGGGAGCGTCTATCCAAACTTGTCTCACGACACGACCCTCATCAGACAAGGTAAGTCGTATTTCTTTCTCCAACATACTTGTTCTAACAAAGATCTAGTGATTATCAAAAGCGATAAGCTCCGAAGTCCAGAGAAGAATAGATCATTCACGGCGGCAAACGATGTACGCAAGGTACGCGGGTGATGGAAGTTTGAGGGTCAATGGAGCGCTTGGAAAAGGGCCCGTCGATAGTCAAATACAACCACCTTCCCATCTGTTGTCTAGTATTCGTCACGAAAACCTGGTGTCATTTACCTCGTATCTCGAAACTTGAAGAGCTGGATCGGAAAACGCGAACGGTCGCCAGCCACGCATGTTTTGGAGCTTCTAACGCGGCCAAGACTTGTACAGCCCCATCATCTGCTTCACAAGCTTCAACATCGTTACTTCGACAGAAACGTCCCATTTTCCGCTGCAATCAAACCCAGAGGCGCCGCCATCACGACTAGAGGCGCAGACATCACGACGGCGACCGGAATCAGAAGCACTCTCACGGTCTTTTCTAATGTAATGGCCTCCGAGGTTGAAGCCTTAGCCGCCACCTGGGGTTAGGGTCCTCTTATCCAGCTACGCGGGATATGTTGGCTGCCTGGGTGTATAGAACCGGCCTTGTTGTGGCCTTTCAGACGGTACTGGCCTCCACCCTTGTGGTTGTGATCGAGGGTGATCATTGGCTTCCTTCATCTCGGCGACTATGCCGTCGAAGTGGACGCGTTCCTTTCTGTACAGTCCATTCTAGTGTGTCGATTCATCCTGCCCTCACATTCAACATCAGCTAACCACCACATAGGCGTACTTTCTGAGGAGTTCCTCGACGACACCCTGCTCTGCCCCATCGACAGCAATACAGTCATCGGATACCATTGTCGAAGAGGTCGCGTTTCCCAGCACCCCTCTTGACCTACCTTGACTTGTATGCTGATTCATTTTGCCCATCCGTCGCATCAACCTATCACTCAGGGCTTGAGGCGCTCACTGAGGAGTCCTTTTAAGACCTCCTCCACTGCCATGTCAACGCCAATATGATCGTCCAGTGCCTTCTTCGACACTGTCGCAGTCTTCGCCGCGATCCCTCGAAACTACAATGGTTGTTACAGCTATCGCATCCACGTTCTTTGAGTCTAACACTATTATCTACGCCACAGACTTCATCGTCGCCTGTGAAGCGCATGATTGACTCCCTCTGTCGTAACAACTATTCGAAGCGAACGCATTCTTCTGCCTAGCCCAACCTGGCTTGTACGTTGATCCCACCTTGGTCCCATCCGGCTTCAGCTAACCACCATCAGATGGAGCTACGCTGCTTGAGAAATCATTTACGCTGAGTTCACCGCGGTTAGCGCGCATTCGAAGATCTCGGTTCGAACATGTGGCCATGTTGATCCTGCACCAAACTTGAGCACCGATGGTGTCCGACAATTGACCAGCCGGAAGCTGATATGGAGTCACGCCGTGCTGAGATGAATCAATGAGTCAGAGATTTGATCAACTACAAGATCGGTCGAAATCGCGCGAAACCGTTGTCCGCCGCCTTGAGCAACGCCAAAAGAACGACTTTCCTACGCTCCCACCCCTCAAGTAGGCCCTTCAACTACCATTCAGAAGTACAGATGCCAAGAACCTGCAGTTAAAAGGTGAGGCCACATGTCCGAAGTAACGGGTCCGCGGACTGGAAACTCAAACAACTCACAATCGAGAATAAGGACATTGGAGGAAGTGCGACAGACTGGATGAAGATGGTTGGATGGCAAACACGTGTCTGCTCTAATGGAGCCTGCTGTTCTACATCACAAAAGAACTGTAGACAGATTCAGAAATGGAGATGCCTCGAGCTTGAAACTACGGTGTGTCAATGTTAATCACCAAGTCACGAAGGGATGATCTCAAGGCACCTTTATAACAGATGAAACAACACTCAATTCCCACAGAAGCGCCAACTAACAAATCACCCCCTAGCACAGCACTGGGACTACTTACTAAATCATAGATACGCATCTCAATGGTGATTCGCCATTTCTCTACAGCACGGATTATTCTATAGGTGAGACATTCAATAAGATCGAAGTGTAATGTGATGAGGCTTTATTATTGTGCGTGGAGATTACGCTCCTCCACGCCTCATTCAGCGCTGAAGATCTTCACTTGCTCAGTAGAAAGGGCTCCGTCCTGAACAACGGCAATCTGACAATCGAAATCATACTTGACATGAATAAGTCCCGAAAGAATGCACTTAAGGACGCGGATCTCCGACTTGAACAGAACTTGTGCTTTGCCGAGCGATAAGCCCAATGAACAAACATGTGCGCCGTCTGATCAACATCTAGACGCTCCATATACGTCTGATCAATCCGCAGTGAAGCGAAAAGTACAGAAGTTGCAAATTGCGCTAGCCGAGACTACAGTCGCATCGAATGGCACTTTCTTGCGCACCACACGTGCCACGATTCCTTCAGCTTCATCCTTGTCCACGGTGGTGAATTTGCTGTTGTGGAAGACGTATGACACGTCTGCCGCGTTCCGGAATGCGAAACGGACTTTGCATCTTGCCGACAAGTGTTGAGAGTACTTCAAGACATCATCCAATGTACAACGGCGGCCTGTGAGCAGTAGCAGTACCGCCTCGTCTTTGAGAGACACGGGCTGTTCAGGTTCCGTGCTATCTTGGTCCGGCTGGGTCTCAGGTGTGATAGACGAAGTGTCATGAACCCCAGATCGTAGTTCTTGGTTCTCGTCGCGGAGACTTTTGTTCTCAGTTCGAAGTTCCCGGTAATCGGATCGCAAGCTGTGGTTGTCGGATCGAAGGTCTCGGTTGTCATGTCGGAGGTCTTGAACCTCCTGCTGTAGGGCGCGAATCTCTTGGGCGGAAAGTGTCGACATGTCGTATGAACGTACTCGGCAAGCGGAAAGAAGATATCTGTGCAGTTAAAGATTAGCACTGGGGCCTTATAATCGATATGATGATCTTACCTGATGTGATGCCGCCGTGATGGAACGTGCGATAGGTGCCGGAGGGCGAATTGTCAAGGTAAGAGGAAAAGGTAAAGAAGGCACTCCAGGCAGAAGAGGTGGATCAAATATAGAAAGGGCCAGAATGGTTTGCTGTGGTTGTTTGGTATTGTTCAGCTGGCTCACCTGAAAATGTCTGAGGCAGCTGGTAAGCAGTGTCAAGAAATCACAAGAAACGCACAATCTTCGCAAGCCTTTTTTGAACAATAGCGCCCCAGGAAAGTGAATCAGAGGGTCTTAAATTTGTTTGCCCGCATATAAAAGAGACATAATCTTCCTTCCTCCACGATTTCTTCACGCTTCATTTCCAACTACACACACACACGCACACACATCCAGACAAAATGAGCACCCAACGAACCGGCGGAATCGCCCCTAATTCAGCCAACGTCGACCATTTGGACAAAGAGGCCCGCCAATCTTTCATCGTGGCTTTCATGCAATACCTTGGCATCTATGATGAACAGAAGATGGCCTTCGCCCGCCAAGACGCGATTGGTATTCTGTGTAAGGGGCTTAGCAGAGGCGCATTCACCAGAGTCAGCCAAGCGTACTTCGACTACGAAGTTGACAGCAACGTCTACGATAACTACCATGATTTCATGATCCAATTAACCCTCTCATCGAGTATACTAACAATATATGAGTCCGTCAGAACAACGCCCTGATCGAGGCCAACACATGGCCTTGGTCCCAATATCCCAACCCTCGCGACTTGTCCAAGGGTATTTCTCCTGTCTACAGGAGCTGGCGACGCGCGCTTAACTTGCACATCGATGATACAGAGCAAAGCGCCTCTGCCGCGGAGCCTGCTACCCTGCAGCTTAAGAGAAGAGAGTGAAGAATAGGTCGTGTGGAAGCTGATAGCGTAGAGCAAGCGGGTGACGGAAGTTTGAGGGTCGATGGAATGTTTGGGAAAGGGCCTTTTCCGCAGTCGAATACAATCAACTTCGCATCTCTTGTCTAATTTTTTTTCATTGAGACCTGATGTCGTTTGCGTTGCATCTCAGAACTTGAAGATTGCTAGACTGAGAAGTATATCATCCAAGTGCGCGATAATATCTTTCGAAGACTTGTTCTTCTATTAGATTGGTATCTGTTACAGCATCTAGGGAACTGTTCAGTTGTTTACCACGCCTCTTTTTTGTCTAGTTGTATCATTCAGGTGGTATCGACTTGTTCTGCGGGTGAAACAAAGACGTAACTCTCTTTCAGGCCAAGAAATGAATTGCCATATCTATCTCCCCCACTAGATGCTCAATGTTCCTCTTCAACGAAATGATCGGCTGTACAACCCATCAACTTCCGAATCGCATCTCTACCGTTCTGCTGAAGCTCACGAGCCCCGATCCCAGCCCATACACCCGTAGGCCGAGGCGGCATGTCAATAAGGTCCCACGATTCACCATTCCATTGTAGCCAAACGTCTCTGCATTGGTCAAAAGCATAGAGCTTGCGACTCTCTGGGTGCAATTGAGAGAACATTGTAGTTGCCCACACCGTTCCCCCTGGAGCTTGGGCGTCGTCGATGAAGTAAGTGACGGCGTAGCATGCTTGGCTCCAGGCCACCTGGTAGTAATTCCGGCGCAACAGGCGAGCGACTGTCGGTCGCTGCGGCAAGCTCTTTCCAAGGGCTATCGCTGCATTTTTAAGGGCTTCGTCGCTCAATTTGAGTTGTTCATCGTCGAGTCGAACGAGCTGGCTCTCTGGAGCCTGGCTTGAATGTCCAGGGAAGCTCCAGTGAATAACTTCATGTCCGATTGCTGCGGCGCAGTTTCCCCACTCCACATCAGCGCCGTTAGCACCTCCAGACAAACAAACGTTTGGGTTTGCAATGTTTTGGAGACGTTCCATGTTTTCTTTTGATAGGTAGAACGATGATGAAATTTGTTTATTGGTCAATTCAGTCATTGTCATCGGTCAGCAACACCTGAGTCATCTTCGTTCATTCCTTAGTGCTAAGGTGCTTATCGATAACCTAGACCAACTTATTTAACCTGAACCTCTTGGGGCCAAACAACAAAGCAAAAGATTGTAGATTACAAGAGACTATCGCGGAACTCCATCGTCTACGTTCAATCACTGATTTCAAGACAGATTTCCGAGCAGAGCAAATATCTCTTTTAGTCATTACACTCACCTATAACTACGGTACAGGCCTAGATAGGAGGGTGATTGGGGGAGGGTATCAAGCAGTACAGAGGCCGTGATGCTCGCAGCACAAAGGCTGTTGAGAGGTTTGAGGCAGCCAGGGTTTGGAAGCATGAGAGAAGAAGAAGAATAAGAAGAAGTAATCAATTTCCTAATGGCAGCGGTGAATTGTAGAATGAAGAGAGTGGTTCATTTTGTGGTTGTACAATTGTTTGACGCGGTTTGCAACTGGCGGACAGTGAGTGATTCACAGCGCAACAGCAAGCCATCGAGTCGCTCTTTGTTCTCCGTTTGTTCTTCTCTCTGATACATCTTCTTCTTCATCTCCACAAAATTTATTTCTCCTTTTCACCAACCTACACACAGTCACACAAGGAATCACGATGAGCACCCAGCAAGTTCCTCTCTATCCTACCAATATTGACCCCTTCAATACTGTGCAACGTCGCGTCTACATTTCCGCCTATCTCCAAAATGTCTGGAAATTCAGCGAGGATGACGAGAAATCCCTCCGTGCTGATGCGGTGTTGAAATTCTGCGCGCAGTTGACGGAGAAGAAAGTCCCGCGTGTCGGCATCGTATTCTTTGAATACTTTGTCGATAGATTAACCTGGAAGAAAGCCTGTAAGTACCTACCTGTCCTTTATTTCAGTGATTCCACTAACAAGTGTTTAGTCTTCCATCTTCGGTCTACCAAGGAGGACCCTAAATGGCCTTGGGCTGAGTTCCCCGAATTCAAGGATATGAGCGCTGGCATCTCGTCCGTCTACCAGCAATATCGCCTGGATCGAAAGCTGCCTATCATACCCGAGAAGAAGGCTGATAACGCTCCTACCGAGGAGCTTACTCCCGCTGAGCGTACCAAAGTCGAAGCTTCGGAGGCCAGGTTTGCCGCGGAGACCGCGAAGTTGGAAACCGCCAAGCGAGAGAGGCCAGACTGCTTTTGGACGGATGGGCCCGAGGAAAGTGTCGACACTCCCATTATTCCTCTGTCTAATCCTCTCCCATACCGTCGCGATTACATGTCCAACTCCGAGGATCCCCTCCCGACACGCCATGTTCCAGAGGAGACGGTTCGCAACAAGATCTGGGTAGAGGTTTTTCCCGATGAGAGGGTGTTTACCAAGCCTGTCTGTGGCCCATTTGAACTGACTCTGCCAGAACACCTTGACTTCCATGCACTTGTCTACGACCGAGAGGACGATTTTGTTGGTCTCATGGATGACCACGTCCTTGACCACGATTTAACCATTTCCTGGATCCTTGGAGCCAATGGTCGTCCTGTTTCTTTGGTCGTTGGCCCGACTCCTGAGGCTTCAACCGATAAGCAATCTCTTTGGCGTCGTCTTCACAAGCTTTGGCGTGACGTACTCCAGTGGGCAGCCGGAGCTTACAAAGGGGACTGTCTTCGTCTGGGCGAGCACCTGTGCATCTGCCATCGCCTCGAACTTACGGTCAACGCGAGAGGCGTTACCCCCCATCTTGAAAGGGACTTTGCGTTCTACGATGCCAACAAAGCTCTGGCCAAGTTTGTGGCAAAAAGGAACACGGAGGACTGGGAGCAGTGGGCTCCTGAGGTTTACGCCATCTTGAAGCAGCCATCAAAGATTGCCATGAAGTGGCTTGGTTACTGGGTCCATCGAGAGGGTCCTGAAGCCGCCAAGAAGCGTGTGGTGGTCGCTCGGGACATCTGGGGCTACAGGGCCGAGGATCCCAACCACGCATGTAAAGGCTTTACCTACTGCAACGAGATGTTGGACACTCTCCACCAGATGTAGGGTTGTTCAATTTGTACGGGACTTTGTGCAGACGTTGTGGGATCCAATGGCCAGGTCATGAGCTTTGGTTGGGAAAGAAGGAATGGAAACTTGCGACTTGAGAATCGAGGAATGATGGGATGAGTGTACTACTAGGTTAAGAATATTAATTGTACAACGGCATTGGTGTTTTACATGCAAGAAGTCAAAACTCATCATTCATCTTATCGAAGCGTACATACAGAACAAAGAAAGGTCTCTGCAATTGGTTGCGAATAGCTATCTCGGCAGCGTTCTCAATCAGGGGATCCAGCTACACTACCACTCTCCCGGCTCCCGTGCTTCCCATCACCATGTCTCTACCCATACCAAGGTTATTGGCTGCCCATTACGAGATCCTAGCACCTACAGAAGAGGTAGAAGCGTCAACGCGATTTTGTCGACCGCCACCAGTCAAGTGGTCTGTACGAATGCCTCCCGCTCCTTGACTTGGGCTCAATGTTGAGGTTCCCCTTGGAAATACCTCTCCGAGAACTATGAGACTGACCACGACCACGGTTACCACCATGGCCGAAGAGCAAATTGCCTCGACCTGCGCTAGAGCTACCTTGTCTAACACGGCCGACAGCGTGGAGACCACGGTCAAAGCTACCTCCTCGGTCAGAGCCCAAGCCATCATCACCACCGGCGGAATTGGCGCTTTGACTGGGGCTAGGAGCAGCCTGGTCACTAGAAGCCTTGACATCTCGACCGAAAGCAGAGATATTTCCACCACGGTCGGGGTTAGCGATGCTACCACCCTGGTTGCGGTTGTCGTTGACGTTGCTGCTGCTGCTGCTGCTATGGTCCTTGCGTCGTAGCTCTTGGTTATCTTTCCGACGTGTCTCCAATCCAGTTCGTCTGTACTCATATCCACCATTGTCAACACATCTTCCGAAATCCTCTCCACAGTGCCGGCGTTTGTCGTACCGGTTAAACCTTCCTAGTGAGATCGTTGATCTTGTGCTTGCCACGGGCTCTCCAACCTTTCCAACCTTGGCGGCAGTTTCACCTCGTCCCGCTTACAGTCCCAGATGGTGATCTTGCATCCGATGACACGTTCAAGTCAATTATGTCTGGTGATATGCTGACTGCTCTCGTTTCTTAGCTTCGAGGTCGTGCTTGAGGTGCAGTCGGTCTTATTCGAGAGATACATATATATGCTTTTATATCCTAGCTTTAACCTCTTTGGGATGCTTCACTCTATTGCGCGGGGTGAGACTTGCCTGTGTGTGCTTGCTTCTCAGCTTGAAACTCCTGCTGAGAGCGTGCTGACTTGTTCTTCTCCCACGAGACTTCCTTCGCTGGCAGCCTGCTCTGTCCGAAGCTCGATTGTGTTGGCTATTTCTGCTTAAGAGCATGCTTCTCTCTGTTCGGCCCTAGTAGTTCGGCTCGGTGGCTCGCTGTAATTGATCCTTCTCGACAAGGGAGGTACCTGTGCGCTCTCTTTTCTTAGCTTCGAGATCACCTCGGCGAGACTGTCTTGCAAGCAGATCTTGGGTCATTGGAGTTTGACCCTGTATGCAATCACTTGGGTGAAGATGTCATCCCTATCACCAAATCCGACTTGAAGAACATTGTTCAAGCAGTGGATACCATGTCATCACCCAAGGCACGTTATTGGGGACTCAGCGTGAAGGATGCCTGGACAGCATACAAGAATGCAAAGAAGGGTGACGATACCCCTTCCAAGAAGCAGTTGCCCGAGCTATACGAGCGTGCTGTCAAAGCTAGTTTTAGACGTATGAGAGTCGAAAGGGAAACACAGTCTCAATCCAGGCAAGAGGATGAAACTGAGCCTGAGTCTGACCCCAACAACGCCAACGATGGCGGTGGCAGTTCTCAGCTTGAGGAAGAGGATGGCTTTCATCCCGTGTTGGACCAAGACGAGTACAATCCTCCGTCTTCCCCACACCCTTTGGAGCCTACCTCTACTCGGTCTGCCGTCCGGCGTGATAGTCTGGCTCCCGTGCAGCATACTCGGTCTACTGCTCCGAGGTTGTCCCAAGCCCTCGCTCAGCCAGCGAACTTGACTCCCGCTTACACTTCGTCGGCCCCTCTTTCCACCCAGCCTCCTGCCACTCGAGGACCAGTCAACCAATGGCAGACCCTCAAGATCCTCGAATTGGAGAAGAGGGCCGTTTTCTGGGAGAAGACAGCTCAAGATTTCGAGTCCAGGGCTAGGAACGCGGAAGAGAGGACCGATTACTTGGAGAGGCGAGTTCAAAGCCTGGAATCCGAGGTTCGGAACTCGAAAGAGATGCCCGGGTTTCATGGCGACGAGAACGAGGGGAATTGACCTCTGCAAATCGGAACATCCGGATCATCCTGGAACGACTCGATGAACTAGAGTCTCACCATGAGGTCGACGATAACTCTGGAGACGTTGCGATGCCCGACCGCCCCTCGGTCATGCACCCCCTGGATTCAGATCTGGCTCTCAGTCTAGTCATACATCAGACTCCTGTTCCGAGAGATCTGAGCACGAGGACATCGAAGCGACTCGGCTTGCCACTGAACAATTAAACAGTGGTGAGAGACAAAGCACCCCGCCCAAGCAGGTCATGCTAAGTACAAGCTTTTCGCGGGGTGTTAAACCGTCGGTATATCGTGTGCCAACCATTGGCAATGGCTTTGTCGGACTCGTTGGCACGACGAGAAGTCGTTCTGGGAATGTTGCAAGGCAATTCAGGCCTGTTTTTGGATTGGCCCAGGTTGGGCAGCTTGAGACTTTCAAGGAGGGAAAGCAAATAGAGAATAAAACAGTGTCTACCAATGGTTTATCATTATCATCATGAGTGAATTTTGAAAGTTGTTGAATTGAGTTTACATGAATAATGCTACCACTCCCCATCCCACCGTTCTCAGTCCCACCCCAGCTGACCCCCTGCTGGGACACCAACTCCAACATGTCTTTGAGAGTCTCCCCCACCTGTAGGGCAAGTATCTGAGTTACTGTCACGACGCCGTTAACGGTGTCGCGTTCCGGGTGGGATTTACCACTATTTTCTGCCAGCTGTAGATAGCGCTTGTAGATACCAAGCACCAGCCAAAAAGATCCCTGTGTCGCTAAGGATCGGCCGAGGCCCGAGCACTCATCGAACACCCTCTTATACAAGCTGGAGTTTTGAGTCCGGAGGTCCTCGTTTTCCAGTTGGGTTACCAGACTTAACCCAACTGTGAGAAGCGCGGCCAGCTGCACCTTGACTCGACGAACATCAGGTTCTGAATCGAGGGCGACCAGCAAGGTAAGATGATAATCGTACTTGACTTTAGATAGAAACTCTCTGAACAGCTTGACCTCGGTCTCGGAGGGCGCAAGACCGCTTCTAGCTACCAGACGTTGAGTCTTGAGCCTGTCCATCATCTCGGAGACTTATACGTAGTCGCGAAAAAAACAGCTGAGGATTTTGTCGACGTCGATGCCCCAGGGCCCAAGGCCAATGACTGCGGCAATGTACCCACCAAGCTAGGAATCCTTAACCTAGAGGTAGCCTTGGGGTCCACCTTGAAGGAACTCTTAAACATCTTTTGGTTCAAGGTGAATTCGCTTTCGCTTGATCAGTGGCTATTGAGCCCACCAGAGCTAAGAGCGGCGATCTTCATCTAGGACATTCGAGGGTGCGTGACCGTCTGGTGACTGATATTGTCCAAGGCTGGAGTGCACAACAATTGAGCTTGGTACGACATGAAGGTCATCAAAATCTTTGAGTTCCAAAGGAAGAAAAGGTATCTAGCCTTGAAATGAGATCACGAAATTTCTTGGTCCAATAAGAGTAGCACTTAACTTCTGCAAGTCATTCAGATTCAATTCGGGGTACACGGCCATGACCTGAAAGGGGCACCTTTCCGTCTCATCCAACAGTGTAGATAGCTTGTCTCCAAGGGAGATGTCGAAGGATACGATGAGCCGTGTGCGGTCGGGTTCCGATCGCATCTTGTTCAGTGGCCTATCGGCTGTCAACGATAGACCACTGGCAAAAGACAGACTGACGCACGAAAAGGGACCTTACTCGCAAAAGGCGGCCAAAATTGGTATCACATACTGCAGTCTGAGGGGCTGACAAGGACACGAGTTTCGAGAGAAAGTTGCAGTCCTTTCGAGTGGATATTGTCAGTGCCCGGACATTGCTGCCCGTTTGACACAATACTTCAAGTGCCCATTGAACCAGCCCAACGAGAGAAAGGGCACAGTCGGTAGAGACAGTCGAGTCAAGTTGCAGTACAAATACTACACGTTGGGGCAGGATGTGACGGCTCATCCACCCTCAAGGCTTCGTAACAGACATCATCCACGGCATACTTCCTTCCATCGCATTGGGCTTATGGTTGGCTCGCAAGTCGGTGAGAGTTGATCGAATGTCAATATCCCCGGCAGAACGACGTCGTCGGTTTTGACTCCTGTTCCGAAAGCCATCTCTGAAGCGGAGGAAATAAAGAAGAGTCTGTTGTGTTCATGTTCATTTTCGGCGTCGACATTGGGGAATTCTGCGAACAACAGGCGGATCGACTCCATCCGGCCTACCCCTTTCAGGCGGTACGGAGGCATCTGGATATGCCCAAAACGTGTGCTGGGCCGATTTCGAGTGACCTTCGGTGGCCCGTGGAAGGTTCGAGGAACTTGTTGAGCTCAGAGAGCATTGAGGAGTGGGAGGAGGGAGGCATCGTAGATCAGGCTGGTAGCATAGGTAGGCAAACACGTTAGCATGAGGTTAGCGATGAGCAAAATACTTGAAAATGGATGTCAGGTCGAAATGAGGCTCGGCGAAGATGAAGGGTTCACACCGACAGCGCTTAGAAAGAAATTGCAATCGCAACCACCAAGTTCGAACAGCCTTTGAACTCGCCTGTCCGGCTGTTCGTTTGTTCGTGTTTGCCAGCTCGCAAGCAGTGATTCACAGTGCAACAACACAACAGCGGCACCCAAAACGTTTCCTTTTTGCATTAGCATTTCCGCATCAAACTCTTTCTCCCTGTTTATTTTTTCCTTCAGAAAACACGAACACACTCGCGAACAACCACGAAATGAGCGACCAACCCTCTGCCCTTGACCCCAAAGGGGTCAACCCTATGAACAAGGCGAGCCGCCACGCCTTTATTGATCGATTTTTTGAGCATCTCAAGGTGTTTGACCGCGCGAAGATGGATCTCGTCCGCGAAAAGGCCATAGATGCCACCAGCAGGGCCTTGGCTGATCGCGATTGGCCCAAGATCGGCATCGCCTTCTTTGAGTACGAGGTAGACCTCTGCTTCTGGGAAAACTACCGTAAGTTAACCATATTAGCCTTTATTGAAGTCCTCTAACAATTTGATAGTCCGCCAGCACAAGCTCCTGGCCAATAACCCGTGGCCTTGGTCCGACTTTCCAAACCCTCGTGACCTGTCCAAAGGCACTTCTCCTGTCTATCGGGCCTGGTTGATCAAGGAGGCCGAGAGAAAGGCAGCTGCCGACAAGGTGTATGATGAATTCGACATCTCGCAGTAGTATAGATGACCATCTTCCGACATGGATGCCAGCCCGCATCGTGGGTTGACGAATGACTGGTAATACGCCGAGGTCTGGTCTAGTTAGTGAGTCGACGAGTGGCATCCGGGAGTTTAGTGTGAAGATGATGATAAATGAATAAAAAAGATCCTGCACAACACATATTTAGTTATGGGCTTTGCCTATATAACTTGAAGCCTCATTGACTAGTTAAATCATTTGAGTTGTTGCATGTCGAGCTGGGAATGATGAGTGTTGGACCTGGATCGTTATTGGCATTTAATTTGTGATTGCAAACATTTGCGAGTCCATGCACTAAAGACATCTGTTGGGAACGATATGGATACTGAAAGCCACCCTCGCCTTGATACGCAGTCTTGTTAATCTCACATGATACAGTAAGTAACAATCTTCATTCTTGAACAGCAGTAAAATACACGAAGAGCTTTCATATCGTGACTGTCATCAAACAATTGGCCCAAATAACTCAGTGTCCACCCTGTCAAATAAAGCTTCCGATCCCATCAAGTCTAATGGTTTGCCTGCTCCAAATTTTCGGGCCAAGTGTAGCCATTGGGTTCCCAGAAGTTCTGGAAGATAGCCTCAATGGATGAAGTGGATGGATCAACAGGCAAAAGGTCCTTGTTGCCACACTCATCGTACTTCGTCTGGAGAGCAGTGATGGCTCTGCCATTACCCTCATAGGCTCTGTCGATGGTGAAAGATTTTGACCAAGGAAACCCGGTAGGAAATTTGGCGTTTTCGCCCTTTGACTCATCACTCTGAAGGTAATGCCACAGTATCTCGTACCAAGGGAGCTTGGTCTTTAGTGCCGGCATGTTGACACGACTGGCGACGACCAGATCCACCTGTTCTGATTTCGTCATGGCCAGGAACTGGCCACAGGTGTCGACATGGTGATTTTTCTGGTTACATAGAATGCAACCAGAGATCTCTCCTTTGCTAGCCTTGAGATGGCCAGCCATGTTGTGACTCTCGCTGCCACACAGGACACACTCTTTCCCGCTTTTCTGGGAGATTGCGGTCACCAGGCGGTGGTCAAGAGCAGCGATCTTGCCATCCTTGGTGGGACCAGTAGAGGGGAAGGAAGTCATCTGGACACCATCGTACCGGTAGAAATCACCTGCGTCCTTCTTCACCGGGTTTACCTGGATAGTGAAGCCAATGTTGTCAGGGTGGGCCATCACATTGTCTATTATAACGTTGAGATCAGTCTGCGCGTCTAAGAGTCCTAGCCGGGCGTAGGACTGCGAGAATCATTAGTATGGCTCTGCATTGGGATGGCAACGTGAGTACCTTGGGCTGGATGTGGAAAGTCATCGAGTTACCTGCACCGGTGTTCGATATGGCTTGCTCAGCGTCACGTCTCATCTCATGACGCAAGTGGTCGTTTGCTACTCGCTCAACAGCCTCGTTGCAGGTGAGTTGTCCGTTCTGAGGCGCCTGAGTCTCAAGTGTTGCATTTGAAACATTATTGCCCCTGGATCGTAGCGCTTGATTCTCGGTACGAAGGCTTCGGTTGTCAATTCGGAGCTCCCGGTTGTCGGATCGAAGATCGCGATTATCAGCTCGGAGGGCTCGCACCTCCTGCTGGAGGGCATGGATCTCCGGATCGGACAGTGTCGGCATCGCGTTTGAGTGTATTGTATCGGTAGATTGAAGATTACTGTAAAGAAGAATGTCAGAACTTGTTTGGTAGATGAGAAATCCTGATCTTACTTGGTGCTTCTGTTGAAGGATGTCGAATGTGTACAGGGCCGTCGAAACTCGAAGTGGAAGAAAACAGAGAGGGAAGCCTCTGAACAACGGCAGTGAGTTTAAGGCACAAGAGCAGAAGGAAAAGTGATTCAGCATTTTTGTGAAGCTCAGGAGCTTTCGTGAGCTAAAGATAGCTTAATCATATGGTAGGTCTGTTCTTTATTTGGCCCTTATTGTTAATTGTGCTGCCACTGCCGGCCACTGTCAAAGACGCATTGTTGTGACAAACACTGAATCACAGCGTCCCCCCCACAATAATCAACTTCATTTTACCATCAATTACTTTCTACCTGTGCATCTCAACTTCACTTCTTCACTAAACTTCACTCCCTCACACAAACAAGTCTTCGGCACGATCCTACTGTCTTTTCTCAATCATGCGACGTCACTCCGAATCCATGGCAACCACATATGTGGAAGAGCCACTTCCCGCCGGCATCCCTTGTCACTTTGTGGCCTGGACTTCGACTGGCGGTGCCGTAGTCGACGTCGTCAACCGCCAGGCCATCCGGCGACTAATCGGTGGACCCAACCCTCATGTCCGCAAGCTCGTTGTCACCATCGAGCCGGTCTATGATGGTTCCGAGGCTTTGAACCAGACCTCGACTTCTGCTTCTGGCGGCCAGTCTCTGGTCACACGACTGGATCAGATCGACTCGACGATCATCAACCTTGTTCGCGAGCAACAGGGCATCCGACGCGAGCTCAACAGTCTTCAGAGCGGAGCCCACCCTGCTACCTAGGTGGAAGCCTTCGTACGAGCTTGAACAGACAAGGTACGCCACTTCCCTTTCCTAACAGACTTGTTCTCACAGAAATCTAGTATTCGACAAAAGGTAACATGATCCGAACTCTAGAACAGTATCGACTGTTTATGAACAACCGACGTGCGGAAGGCGTGCTGGCAACGGCTCGACGAAGTCTCGAATTTCTGGGATTGTGGTACTTGAAGATTGAAGGCATGGGTCTTGATAGATCAGAGAAATAGAGGATGGTTGGCCTCACTGATACAATGATGTCGTCTGTGAAGTTTCGCTTGACTGTTGTGCCTGAGTAGTCACTGTGTTCGTTTCAATTTGCTAAAACGTACGTCGCCCAGCCTCTTGAACTACATTTCCGCCCTCTGGCCCATCTCGTACTTTGAAGGCCACCAGAACTCGATCGGTACTCATTTTGCGTTCCATTTGCGCGTTTGACATCTTCATTTAACCCAAAACTCATTTGTACTACCAGTCTCACAAAGAACTTCCACTGGAACTCACGGTTGTGTAACCATTGTGACCCTTGCAGCCAGCTGCCTGCCAGCTCACGACGTCATAACCCGAAACACCAGGGAGCGAAATAAAAACAAACAAGTGAATTGAGCGCGGCGATTAGACGTGACTCACACTCTCTAACTTCACGTGAGCCGCGCGCCTGAAGCCTTAGCTCTTCACTTCCACTGCCTTTCACCTCCACCTCCACTCCAGCACCTCTGGGTTATTCTCACCACAAACTCAACGCGGAGGTATGCTACTAATTTGCTGCATCTTATCCTTTGGATCTCTTCTAATCTTACCCCAGTACCCATCGCCTCTTCAATCCTCTGCTCCTGGCCGCTGTATCACTCACGCCCAAGATGGCGAGCATCGCGACTGCCAACGGCGTGACAACACTCCGCGCAACGCTCTCTCGCCAACTGAAAGGCGCTCTCCTGATACCAGATACCTCTCAACCTGAAGCATGGAAGGTCATTCCATCGACTACTGACCTCAACATCAATCTCACGAAACAAAGCATCCGTCTGTCTTTTGCCCGTGAGAAAGACAGAGGTGTCTGGGCTTTCTACAGCGCGGGACTTGACATGGCAGATTCGACTCTGTACCACATCGCCATCGAGTTACCCAACCAAGGTCTATCTGTCAAGTACCGCCCACTTGAGCCACGCGAGGCTGAGGCTTTCAAGAGCTTTCTCTCCGACGATGCGGCCGATTTCCGGATCGTTCAAATCAAGGTCGATGACGGCCACAACACCACTGTGACCGGCTTCGGCCTACCTTTTCACGGTGTGACCGAGACAGTCAACAACTGGGTCAACAACAACAACCTGATCTACGACGCCGCCTCCCTTACAGACGTTCTCCAACAGCGGGACTTCACCCTACTCATCAAGGCCACTGACGCCCAGATTCTCGCCTTCATTCAAGATTGTAGGATCCAGAAAAGAGTGGTTGACTACGGACACGGCGATGTGTACATTCTCCCTTCACCCCATCTCTTGAACCCGCTAACCTGACACAGTCACACCTGGGATATGAAGCGATACAGCCAGCAGATTCCTCGCAATAGAGGCCTACCATTTTCGCCTACCGTCCGCTTTGAGAATGCGATCCAACGAGATACCGCTCTAACTCAAACACACGTTCAAGATGTTTGGGACTTTGATAACGCCCTTACACACATCGCCGAGACACAGGTTCCTGCGCTGATCTAGAAGATCGGTAATCAGCCTATTGAGAAGACGAACTTTTTTGTATGTCTCTTGGAGCCTGGAGACAAATTTGTAAGTTACTTCTAATATCACACTTCATCGCTGACATTCATGAACAGGAGTTCGAGCATCGGCGCGCCGCCCGACGTGCCCTGAGAGGCGACTCGAATAAGTTACAAGTGAGATTTCAAGGACGACGTGAAACCAATTTCCAACCCGTCGCCTGGGAAGCGGTACATCTAGTGTTCGGTTCTACGGATCATCTTCGCGATGTTCGAGTCGACGACCGCATCCCCCTTCGCCTCAAACGACCCTCCAAAGGCCTGCCAGGCCATACCTTCTCGCCAGTCGCCCATAGCGGCTACCGGGGCGTCGATAAAGAGTTGGATCGAGACTTTCTAGAGTTACACTGCCCATTAAGCCACCGTGGCGAAAAGCCGCGTGTAGAGGCTATCAACAGCCTCAGCAGCCCGGAGCTCCGGCCTCCACTGATGGAAGAGGATGCATCTATTCATCGCAAGCAGGCTTTCAATGAGTTGCTGATTGGCAAAGGTTTTTGGAACATGTTCAATCAAGGATTGAAGGTCGACTTCCCACCATTCAATCTCTTGCATGACGTGCCTGTTCTGGTTCAGAACACCTGTCTCAGCCTTGTTTTCGAAGATGATCGGGAGCGAGTGCAACAGTACTTTTCTAAGCTGCACTTTGGCCTCGGCTTGATCTCCGGGCCTCCTGGAACCGGCAAGTCCCATCTTGCTTCAGTCATCGTTGTACTCATGTGCTTCAATCGTACAATTGAACATGTGTATGTAAGCGCTGCGTCAAACGGCGCCATAGACAACTTTCTCAACAGAATCGACAGCGTGGCCAGAGCAACTACCACCATGCTGATTGACAGCGGTCTGGACATCAGGCATCTTATGTTGGTACGAGGCTACAGCTACAGCAGTGAATTCGACAACTGCATGAAAGCCTTGGCCGGAGAATTGCCCACGGAACGCACAGTTTTGAGTCCATCTCCATGGCGATTTGAGCGATCCTTGTGCTGGTGGACGTTGCGAGCCCTAGGCTCCCAGAGCGTACCGCCATTGACCCTAGACGACAACAACGAACTTTGGGAACTTCATCAATCGCTCCATGCACTCACGACATCTACTCCCACACCCGTTTCCGACTTTTCGAAATTCAAGCGCCTCGTACAGGTTTCCCAGGGACTCTGCACTTTCGCCGACTACAAGGCCGGGCAAACATTGTCTGCACACAAGGAAGCTGTTTCTGATCTCATGGGTCGTGTTTTACAATGCGCAAACGTTGTTGGAACAACTCCTGCAACTTCAGCTACAGACCTTTACAAGCGCTTCAATTCCAAAAAAGCCCGAGCGGTTGTCTTTGACGAAGCCGCCACCATGTTCTGTGCCGATGGACTACTGGTTTTTGGCAATACACCCAGGCCCATGATTGCTATCGGCGATCCGAAACAGCTGGCACCAGTCCTCGCGACCTCCATAGAGCTACTCCACGGAAAACAAACAGAACGAGACAGATACGACCCACGTCGGAAACTCGACAACCGCCGTTCTTCGGAAGCAAAGTTCGTGACGAATCGGTTCCGCGAATTTGCGAAGATCTCTTGGCTTTCCTGGTTCATTCAACTCGGCTGGCCCGGCTTTCATCTTTACACTCAGCATCGAATGGCCAAAGGGCTGTTTGACTTATCGCTGAACACCGTCTATCAACAACTGAAACCTCATTTCAAATACAGTACGCTATGCAACACAACCAACTTTCCCATTGGCATCCATGTTGAAGGCTACTTGAAGGAGAAGTATCGGATCCCTCCCTCCAGTGTCGACACACTCCAGCCCGTTTTCTTCAATTGCATTGGATGCCCGTGCCGCAAGTACCCTGGTAACGAGTCGCGACTGAACCCCCGACAGGCGGATGGCATAGCAAAGTTTCTTGTGGAGATGATCCAGAAGTTGTCGTTGTCTCCTACGGATATTGCCATCCTTACGCCCTACCGAGCAAATCTTAGGGCCATCGGAAAGCGTTTCGGAAAGGAACCCGTGTTGAAGGATGTCGTGTGCTCGACTGTCGACAAGTTTCAAGGCCGCGAAGCTCAGATTGTTGTGCTGGCGTTGTGTGTCACTCAAGACACGGGACCAATGTTCGTAGCGCGCGAACGCAGCCTCAACGTGGCATTGACACGCCAGAGATCAAGCCTGCTGATCTTTGGGGATATCGACACGACCAGGAAAGAGTACGGCCATCGATATGGATCCAACTCTGAGGGTGATGATTGGGAGGATATCAATGACAAAATGATGAAAGAAGTATTTGGGATGATCCGCAACAGTGGTCGCCTTTTCACAGTATATGGAGACGAGTCTGTCGATCCAGACAGTTACTGGACGCGCCTTGCGCAGTCGTCGAAATACTTGTAAGGATAGCGGGAGGAGTTCGGAGATCACGGCACTTGGTTGCATTGTATTTAACTGCATCATATACTCGAGTGTTAGATAAAAACTGTATGATTCCTGATTCTTGTCTTCATGATGTTGCTGTTGCAGGTGTGGGTGTGCCTTTTTCGATGCACCCGCTTGGCTTCAGAACTGCCCGATTCAGATCACACAAGTCGGGTGATTGGCCACAAATCACTTAAGAATATAATCTTGATGCAACCAAGGAGGTTCCTGTATCAATTCCAAGATCATTTCACCTTGTGATGTCTTCATTTAGCTTACCAACTTCCATCGCGAGTCTTTTGGACAGGAGATAGGCTCGCGGGGGTTCACTGCTGAACGGGTTGCGCAGAACACACTGGAACTTTACGTACACTGGAAGCTACACGATGTAGTGATGAACACAAGTAATGGCTCTGGGTCGCTCATGTTTTGGCCAACCATACCAAGTGGCAGTACACGTCGTTCACCATGGTAATCATCTAGTTCAAGCATGGAAGTTTCTCTGACCTGCGGTGATTGATTTGGACGCTATCTGATCCTCCAGACAGCATCGCAAGCAGTACAAGATTGCCCAACGTCCGTGCCGACACAACCCCATGGTAGACCAGCGAGAAAAGAGGTAGTGGGGACCAAGACACCCAGAGGTTGTGGCCTAGTTCCAGGGAAACGATCATCTCAAAGTCCTGTGTGCGTTCAATTGTTAGCTTTGACAACTACGAAGACGCAAGGAATAACGTACGGCTAAACGCTCAAATCTCCCAGGCGTTCAGGCCAGCCAAGACCCTCTGGCTCCCAGAAGTTCTTCCAGACTGCCTCCATGGACGAGGTGGAGGGGTCGACGGGCAATAGGCCTTTATCACCGGTCGCATCGTACTTCTTCTGGATGCCAGCGAGGCGCCTGCCCCTGTTCTCCCAAGAGATTTCCATGGCGAACTTGCTCGACCAAGGGAATGCAGCAGGGATATCCTCGGCCTTGACCTCATCGCTCGTGAGATACTCATGGAGTAGAGTATACCAAGGCACTTGGGTCTTGAGGGGCGGCATGTTGCCGCGGCTGGTGACCATGAAGTCGACCTTTTGTGTCAACGACATCCGTGGGAAATTGATGCATTCGTCGACAAGGTGATCCTCTTGGTTGCACAGAGTGCAACCATCGATCTCACCGTCCTCGGGAGCCTCGAGGCACTTGGCCATATTGTGGGATCGGCTGCCACAACGGACGCATTTCTCTCCCTGCTCATGCACCTGGGGGACACGAGGGGGGCAGCGCGCGGGAGGATTCTCGCCAGAGGAACGCACTATCCTGGAGCTTGCCTGGTCTCTCTTGATGGCCTTATGAAGGTCATCCATGACTGGTCCGACTGCCAGACGGGCAGCGTCAGCCTCTCGGCGCAGGGACTCGTTCTCTTTTAGCAGGAACTTGACCTGGCCCCGTAAGGATCGGTTTTCGGCTTCTACTCCTAGCAAGGATTGCACCTTGGCTTCCAAAGCAGCGACTTGTTGGCTAAGGCTGCTGGTGCCTTGGCTGTCGGGGCGCGGGCTTGGGGGGGACATATTGACAACTATATAGAGAGTTAGAGCGTAATTTGAGCGATAGGCATTTCTACTGACTGTTGAGGTTGGTGAATGTGCGTGGATGAAGGTTTGTTGTAGAGTCAAGAACGGAGGTATTTGCTGAGAAGAGCTTTGCAACAAGTCAATCACGTCACCAAGCAAAGCTCATGGCTATTGTGAAGACAAACAATTAGAAAGGAGTGGAGATGTGGCAGTTGTTTGCGAATGCTGGCCACTTGCCAGTGGCAGACCACTGAGGATCAACTCATGGCTCAGTCCTTTCACTCTGAGTTCTTGGGATCGCAGCTGGCAGGCAGTGATTCATAACCCAACATTACGAGCTCAATTTCTTCTTTCTTTTTCTCCGACACAACTTCATCTCTTCGCAACTTCTTCTACACAAACAGGTACACAAACCCAAATACACAAACGTACATGATGAGCCCCCGAATTGTTCCTCCTCTTGCTACCCCCGAGCTTACTCTTGAGAACCAGATTACCACCATGCCAAGTCCGATGGAAGAAGAAAACCGGTCGCTCCGACAGGAAAACGAGTCCCTGCGACAGAAGTATAAGTCGGTATAACAAGAGAACGAGTCCCTGCGACACGAGAGCCAGTCCCTGCGACACGAGAGCCAATCCTTGCGACAGGAGAACCAAAGCCTTCGCACCGAGACCCAGAAGCTACGATCCAAAGACGCTGCTGAGCGAGTGGCAGAGGGACGCCCTCGCGACTCTGAGGAGGCGTATCAGTATCATGAGTTCTGGCCGATGGATAGAGCCATTTCTAATGGATCGGATGGTTTTGTTGGTCGCATTTCGAGCATCCAGTCTACCAATCTCAGCACCCTTGATGCGACCGAGACTCAACACAAGATTATCGCCATCGTGCGCGAAAGCTGGCCTGACCACTTTGCCAACATTTCCGACCAGGATATTTTATATGGTTACAAGATCAAAGTCTACGACCCCGAAGCAGGTCTCTGGCGCTCGTTGTGATGAGGACTGGACTCGCATCCATCTATCAGGCACGGTCGGACTTGGATAGCTTCAATCGGTTTATTGGTCAATCGCCTGACGGCTCGCATTTTACAACCTTGTACATAGCCAATTTAGACTACTCCGTAACTGGCCTCCGTACCCATACACTCGGAACGGCCTCAACATGACTGGTTCGTGATCCGTGCAGAGGATCAAAACCTTGTTAGCTCACTTTAGTACTAGTACATGCCCCTAACTGCCGAAGTGCCGATATAGTACTTAATCTAGGGGCTAATTCTTTCATTTCCCACATCAACAGCAATCATGTTTACTCGAATTCTTGTCCTGGGCTCGTTGCTCGTTGCGGCGTTGGCCTTGTTCTTTTCGCAGCAAGAAACTCCCCCGCGTCCCCCTTATATCCAAGGACGAAACAGAACGGCTTTGTTCTTGGTCAACGAAGAACATGGCCTCTCCAATGTCCACCTTGCAACGGCTTCGGCATTGCTGGAGAATCACCCCGATATTGAGATACACTTTGCCTCGTTTCCGAAAATCAAGACAAAACTCGAGAGGCTCGCACAATTCGCTCGAAAGAAGACACCTGAAGCTCGAGATATCATTTTCCACCAGCTCAAAGGTTTGGGATACGGCGATGTGATTCTCAAGTCGGGCAAAAGTCTGGACAATATTCCACATCCTCCCGGCTCTTCCGGCATTGCCCATCTTTGCAAGGATATGCAGACATGGATATCCCCATGGCCCGCCGAGGACCACTTTGAACTTTATGAACAGTTAGGCGAATTAGTCGACAAGATTGACCCTGCTGTGGTTGTTATCGATACCTTATTCCGCCCAGGTCTAGATGCGACGCGTGATAAGAACCGCCAGCACATTGTCATTACTCCTAATCAGGTTGTTGACAATTTTATTGGTGATCAACCATATGGCAGCATGTTTTGGAAGTATCCTGCGTGAGTTAATCCTTTGAGACCAGTCTGAACCAACTGACAACTCAGAATGGGTTCGGGATTTGCATTTCCCGTCCCTTGGCGGAACATTCCTGAGAACATCTATCTCAACATTCGTTTCATCTATAGTGTGTTAAAGATGCCTGATCTTGCCGCTAGGCGAGAGAAACTTCGCGAGAAGGGACTCAAAGATCCCATCAACTTCTTTGGCATCTATCGTGATGATGTCCCATGGATTACAGTCACAGCTGAGGGAGCTTCCATTCCTGTAGACTACATTCCGTCTAATGTTACCGTCACTAACCCAATTGTGCTTTCTGCAGCTCCAGCCGTGGAGCAAGATCCCGCATTGGTTGACTGGTTAAAGAAGGCTCCGACAGTATTGGTGAACCTGGGCAGCACTGTCAGCGTACGTACTTTACTCGCCGGTAGTTCTATGCTAACGAATTAGTACTCGGAAACTCAAGCGTCAATCATGGTACAAGCCATGGCACAAGTACTCGACAAGACTGATGTGCAGTTTCTGTGGAAGTTTAATAAGCTCGGCGACTACTCGGACGACTTTTTCCTGCCGGTCAAAGGACATATCGAGAGTGGTAGATTAAAGATGGAGAAATGGCTCACCGTTGATCCAACTTCACTACTCGAATCTGGACTCATTGCCGCATCTGTTCACCATGGCGGAGCCAATTGCTATAACGAAGCAGTCTAGTATGTTTTCTCTTCACTGACGAATCAAGCTAACCTTTAAAGTGCCGGAGTTCCTCATGTCATCATACCAATGTGGGCTGATTTATACAACTACGCAAAACTTGTTGAAACCATCGGTATTGGTGTCTGGGCATGTCCTAGCACCAGTCCAAAGTGGACCGTGGATGAGCTTGTCCAGGCTTTTTTGAAGGTCGTGGATGGAGAGGAGAGCGTTTCAATCCGTGAGAAGGCTAAAGCTTTGGGAGAGAAGATGCAGGCCGGCGAAAAGGGACGTGACCTTGCTGCACGAAAGGTAGCAGAGTTAGCATACGCTGGAAAGCATGAGTAGTCAAAGAGGCGATAGAAACTAAAGCTGGGATGTTTAGACTATAGAATTAGACTCTCTTCTGTCTTAGGTTATGCAGATACCATATCATAGCGCCACTACCTGCGACGTTTCATGATTTCAAGTACGTAGCACAGGTCAGAAAATCCAGCTCATGGGATCAGAATCTCCAGTATCAAAGAAATCATCCGTCATCTGCACATGGTTAGTAATTGTCTTAGCACTTTAGACCTACTCACTATTAGATCCCAATCCTCCGTAAAATCAAGTCCTGTGTTGGAAAACATTTGAGGCTCAGCACCTTCAGGTTCCAACTGTGCCACAAAAGACTCATAGATAACCATAGCTTCTTGTTCTGCATCTTCGCCAGCTTTAATCATCAACTTAGTCACCTCATCTTGAGGAAGACGACGTGAAATGCCTTGAATCTGCGCAGTTAACAAACAGACTCCAAAATATCCTTTCATGTTAGTTTCCCCTGCTTCGATGCACCGCAAAGTCCAAGATCTAGCGTCCTCCACGATATTGAAGAGATTCGATTGAAATGGCGCAGGTGATAGACTATCATCTTCTTGTAGTTGACTTTTTAACTCAATTATCAGGATAAGACTGGCCTGCCAAGCTACCGTGCGGAAAAAGCCAAAGCCACAGATAATGAAACGGGAAAACTCATTTGTGTCTGTAGTGGATGGAGGATATGCTGCGCACCAGATTTTGAATGCGGTTTCGACTGTTACTTTTCTTGAGAATGCATAACTCGCTTCATGCAAAGACAGTCCATAGAAAGGGAAATGGAGTGCACATAAATAGCGACGCATTATAAAATCCACTGCTGATAGCCCGAATTCTGATGACGTCTCATGGCTCGGTTTACAGTTGTGTAATATCTGACTAAGAGCTTTATATGATGCTCTAAGCTCTGAATCAACCCGTAATATCTCCTTGTAGCTATCAGGGGAATTGAGGTCATTGAGCAACTTGGCGACCTTGAGACGATAAGGAAAAGTCTTTCGTAAAGCCCTCGCAGTAGACATTTGAGTAAAGACGTCTTCGTTTCTGGGGATGGGATCTTCTGACATGAGTTGGTCGTCGTCAAAATTCCCAGGAGATTCGGTGTCAAAATCTTCTGTTGAGATAAGCGGTGGTGACCCAGATGCCAGGCTTGACTGGAGGGAAAGTTCGAGTATAGTGTTCCATAATCTTCGGCGCATCTCGGTGATAAGGGCTGTTCCTTTCGATAACTGTGAAGGGTCTCTGTTTAAGCCCATTGATACAGCCGTTCTGAGTAGTGAGCCACAGCCAATCCACATTGTTTCACCTCCTACTGCTGCAAATTCTCGAGCAAGTAGGAGCAAAAGATTCGTCTGTATGAATTGAATGCCAAGTCTTGACTTGAACTCGGGCTCAGAAACCCACGTCTGTGCTTCGTATATCCATCGGGTAGCTAAAGTTCTCATTGAGAACTTGTCGTCATAGGTGGTTGCTCCCAACGCCAGCACCAGCTTCAATTGAACAAGAAAATCTTGATCTGGTTCACCGTCAGATGTCCAGAGAGCATCGTACTTCTTCCTAAAGGTAGTAATATGTAGAATACGATAAATCTTCTCTGTCGTTCTGAGGTAGCACTCAACGAGATCGTCTGATACAGTCTTGGATGGCAATTCATTCGTAAGTGGCGTTGGCCATTCAGGTGTGCGTAATGTCTTGATACGTCTTGCTAAAGCTTTACACTTCTGTAACCAGATAAAGATATTTGAGGTCTCATCTACGTGTGGTTCAAGCATCTCGATAGAATCCATGATCTATTGTAAGTCAGCCGAAGATCATAGCCTCAATTCATTCTACGTACCAACATGAACGAATTTATAAAATGACTTTGCCCAAACATTCGTGTCTTATGTGAGATGGCACGAGGAATTGGCAATGCTTTACCGAAGAGCCGACTTTGATGGAGACGAAACGTTCCTCCTAGCTGTGATGACGCTTCGATAGAGCTGGGCGTAGAAACTAGCGAATTTGATGATGCTGGAGTAGCTCTCGATAGTTGATCCTCGAGTTGTCGGACTCTGCTCTTCAATGACTCCAGCTCTTGAGATTGCTGGCCAGATATTGTTGGGGATGCTTCAACAGGTCCGGCTGGGTGAATGAGTGGCAAGGTGCCCGTATTTGATACCTCATCTCTAGGTGTTGATATGGAAGAGCTTTCGACATTTGAGACAATCAATTGGCTAGATGCTTGGCTTCGACATGGTGTCTGAGGTGGAGTGTTCTCATAAATACATGCGTTCGTTTTTGAACGGACACAGTTACTGCAAGGAGCTTCCCGATTACAGCGTATTTTGCGTTTTCTGCAAAGTGTACACGAACTAGAGATTCATATTAGCCATCCGTCTATTCCAATCTTGAGCCACTCACATGGCTGGCCTTCTACGGCGGCGCGGCTCCATCTCAAGGTCTGGGCGGAAGAGTCCGTAGGTGAAGCTGTAGAAAAAGTAAGAATCGAATTACTGCTTTGATACAGTGGTGTCTGCAGTTTAGAGGAATTCGGGTTTGATGGGTGATTGAAACAATGTCGTAAGCTGATTGCAGAAAAAAATAATGCCGTCGGAAAATGCATCTTTGGTCGTAATAGTTCTCCATTTGCCGACTCCGATGCTTAAATCCGACTCCGCTCGGTTCAAATCTCGATTGCTATTGGCTTATCTCGAGCATTCGGATCCGACTCAATAAGACAAATGTTGAGAAACAGAATCAGGTCAGTATAAATATGATTCTTGATCCAGCTTGCTTATAATGTCTCTTCAAAGCAGCCAGTCCAGATTGACTACCTTGATCATCCTTCCAAACAGCATTGACATCCCACGATACTACATCAAAAATGTCGACGAACAAACCGGACAATGGCCTCGAACGTCGTATCCACTCGCCAAATCTGACGACATCTGTCAGTTCAGAAAAGAACACAGCTTCAGACCCTCTAGACCTAGAAGATGCACCCGATGGTGGTCTAAGAGCTTGGCTAGTTGCAGCTGGAGCAGCTTGTATCTTCTTTTCATGCCTTGGATTTGCCAATTCATTTGGTGTTCTACAAGAATACTACATGAGCCACCAACTTCGAGGAAATTCGGAAGACAAGATTGCCTGGATCGGTTCTATATCAACCTTTATACAATTCGCTGCAGGGGCTATCAGCGGGCCTATGTTTGATCGTTACGGTTCTTGGGTATGTCCAACTATTACAGTGGACTTAATACTAACAATCTTCAGGTCCTCCGTCCGGCCGCCGTTACCTACGTCTTTGCCACCATGATGACAAGCCTGTGTACCGAATATTGGCAATTCATGCTCGCTCAAGGTGTTTTGATGGGCATTTCTATGGGATTCCTTCAAGTCCCTGCATTTGCAGCTGTATCTCAATACTTTGACAAGAAGAGAGCAGCAGCTTTTGGAATAGCCGTCTCAGGGTCATCAGTTGGAGGTGTTGTTTTCCCAATTGCCTTGTCCAAGATGTTGAATGACTCTTCTCTTGGATTTGAATGGTCCATTCGAGTAATGGGTTTTGTCATGATTCCACTCATGACTTTCTCATGCATAGCTGTTCAAACCCGTTTGCCCAGCAGAAAAACGTCCTTCTTCCTTGTTGCCCCATTCAAAGATTCTTTATACTTACTTATCATCGGTTCACTGTTCTTCATATTTATCGGCATGTTCTCCCCTTTGTTCTTCCTTCCGACATACGCTGTAACGCGAGGTATGGATGTCACGTTGGCGTCTTATCTACTTGCAATTACGAATGCCGCGTCTACTTTTGGTCGAATCATACCCGGAATTCTTGCAGACAAGTACGGTCGATTGAACATGTACTCTCTAGGAGGACTTAGCACGGGTATTGTCATCTTTTGCATGAATGAGGTAAAGTCAAATGCGGGCTTGATAGTTTATGCTATTGCTTTTGGATTCACTTCGGGAACAATCATTTCAGGAGTTTCTGCAGCTTTCACACTTGTCACGAAGGATCCTCGCAATAACGGAACTTATATGGGAATGGGGTTGGCCATTAGTTCCTTTGCCGCTTTGATTGGACCGCCGGTGAATGGAGCCCTTGTGAACCGGTATGGTGGATTCTTTCAGGTATCTGTATTCAGTGGACTGATGTGTTTGTTCGGGGGGTGCCTTGGACTCTTGGGAAAGTTCAAAACCACACAGGGAATATTTGGTAACGTCTGAGACTTCAATACTTGTCAATACGTAAGGGTATATAACATTGCATTAATAATTCCACTTCTCTCGTTATCTTTCATCCGGTCTATATTCTACTGCGCCCTTGATCGTCAATCGAATCATGATTAGTTCCTGGTCTCATAACATTTTAAAGCCTCGTCATCAATCCTCCACACTCCTTTCGTTTCTGTGTCGCAAAGTTGCCATTTTGTTCCTTTGGATAACTGATGGAACACTTGGTGTTCATCTCCAGTTATGCTTCGAAATAGCAATGGCTGCCATGATTTCCCTTGAATTTTCTCGTCCCTCCGTTTTTGCCGTTGCTCTTCCTCCACTTTTTGTTTCGCCATAGATGCCGCTCGGTAATCCCCTTGTTCAATAGCCGAAATGACATCTTTCCAGGCACGGCGCGATTCTCGAGGGTCTTGTTGCTCCACTGGGTCTAGTTCAATCGGTGAGAGCGAGTTCTCCGCGACGTTGACATTATACTCTTCAACCAGTTTTCCGCTACCGTCGGTTATTTTCCAACCCTCGCTCCAGATTCCAGAAACCTTGTAGCAAATCTTCTTTGGCTCATCCCGATGGTATACTCTCGCTTCAAAAGAGTTTCGCTTCCCTCTGAACAGGCCTGCACCCGAGAAATCAATCTTGGAGATGAAACCGGAGCTTGAAATTAGGGTATAAGTGCCGATAATCTCTGGATAGAGACATGCAGACATAAAACCTCGTACTATGACACTTGGAAGCGGAACCAGATAGTCTTCGTCGAATTTGTCGAGATGTATAATAGCATGGCCAATTTGTCGAACATTGATATTGCCGTTAAAGGTCATTTCCGCTCGCCCGTACCCATCTGCTCTTATGCCATGTTCTTTACTTGCGATGTGCATTGCAGTAATTGGCGGATGATGGCTGACCTGCTCAACGACTAGCTTTGTGTTGCTATCTGAATCGCTCCATGAAGCGAGGAACAGTTCACCCAGAAAGGCGTTGAGTGGTTTCTTTATGCTGACATTGGGAGCACCTGCGACGTAGAGTTGACTCCGAAGGCTGGCAAGGAATATTTGCAGCACCGATAGACTGCGTTTTGCTGGGTCAATCTCCTTGGTCGGAGCTGTGAAAATGGATGGCCGTTGAGCCCAGCTTCCAGGATTCTCGACAACTGAAGATGGAGCTAAGAAAAATGGCGGAGCTGTGACATTGGCGAGATCCAAGTCGCTTTTGAGTGAAGACAAAAACTGCACTGTTAGCTTGTGTTTAATTCTGAATACCATGCACACACCTTTACAAGGTCGACAAAACGTCTCCCTATTGATTTAGAATCCTCATGGACAGTTCTTTGGGTCTTTGGTAGTGGTTCCATGATTTTAGTTGTATTGACACATGCTAGACTGATGAATTCCCTCAAGTTTATATACAGTTTGCCAATCTCAGGGTCTCCAGTCTGTCGCATCACATGCTTCAATGGCGTTTCGGTTTACACCGCTACGTCTCATCAGTGTCAGATCTTACTTCAATGCTACGGCGCGACATCCACCCGCCAGCCTATGACAAAACAGCACCGGAAGGTAAATTCATCCGACGGCTTCTCAATTCGTACTCGGAAGAATTCAATGCATTGATTAGCGCCGGAAGCTGAAGTGCCGAAAAAACCAACCTCAGAATGAAGCCAGCCAAATACGTCATTTTTGAGGCTGAGTAAACTCCAGAAGCAGGATTTGTTTCTGGAATAATTTTGGAAAATCCTCGTTTCGCAGCACCCAAGTCCAAAGGGGCTGTGATTTTATTAGGCTATTCTGTATTCTGCATGTAATACCTACACAGCCTTCACCGAGGTTATTCTCCTGCGGACAATGAATTCTGCGGGACGTATTCGGATAGATGGTCATGCCAAGAGACGGGATAAGTAGTGTCTCCCTAGTCTATATTCTGCTCCTCATGATAGGGTGGATTATCGTGATAGTGATAATCTGTATATTCTTTGCCTAGGTTGCGAGGAATAGCTTGGCAGGCACCTAGTTGTCCGTTCAACTATTACTTAGCTGGACAACTGTTCCTTGGCGAGGATTTCATTCATACTAGTTATCAAAACTCCATCTCATTCAGTGCCTATGTGTCTGCTGATGAAGCAGCAAAAGATCGGTCACCAGATGCTCAGGTAATCCACCATCGTTCTGACGATTACAACAGGTACAAGGCATTTTGAAAAGTCACCATCTACCACAAGAACATAGATCTCATGATTTCAAACAGTATTAGCTGTGACCGCAGGATCGTGCTTTCCCTCACTTTTAGTCCGAACTTAAGCTTAGATTTGGCTATCCAATGATCAACCCGGGGACATCCGCATCCGGATTGAACTTCCTTATCTAGTAGCATGGAGATGAAGGCATTCGTAAAAGGAAGGAGGTCGCACTTAGCTTATTCTAATACTTTCAACCTTGGATGCATACGTATCTGGGGACCCGGTTTGGCCCTAGGTCGTGCACTTGTGCTTTAACTCTTCATCCTTTCGGGCAAGCTTAGTAGTTGGATTGTTTCACGCTCATATTCTAAGCTTATATTGTACTGCTTGAGAACATCCATCTGTATCACTGGGCTGTGCTTTCGGAGATCAGCGTCAACTTCAACACATCTGTATCACTAGACAAAGCCGTCTCAATATAGATCGAACCCTATCGAACATAGTCTGTACGATGTATACGCGTCAGCATGTCCAAAGAGATCGATCAGACTCCGCAGTGGATCGAATACGGGATGTCTTCTAGACCAAGGACAATGACGTGCGAGTCTTTGTTACTCTCAAATGTGATGTGATGGATAAGGGTATATCCGTTGGAAACTGATAATCAACTCTATAGATAAGCTTAATCATTTCTTTTATCAATGTCTCAGACGCGTCAATGAGTCAGAACTTCATTTTACTCAGCCACCTCCCAATGAATCGTAATGATCGACATTGCTGACTCGTCATTCGATAGCGTGACGGGGCAGATTCAACAAAGTGGGAAACGACGATCCTGATAAGCTTGTGCCAAGAACAGAATATCTTCGTCGCTGACGACATGGACAAATGGGTCAGGGAATGTATAAAAAAATCACATGCCAACGTAGGACCGAAACAACCGTTGGTGACACATTGTTAAGGTTGGAAATAAACTTAATTGAAGTGAATTGGTACTGGATTCCCTGCAGTGAGCCTCTAGTTTCCACGTCTGTACCTTTGTGATCCCTTTCGTTTCGGAATCCGTAGATTACGCGGCGACGTTGTACATTCCTGCGAGTAACCAGCTTGGCGAAAATAAGAAATCCATAATGTTTTCCCCATGGCGAAGCGGAAAGTTGTGGATAGCCAAGAAAGTGGTGAAACTGAAGGCAGAGTCGTAACAAACGTAGATCATCCGAAACCAACCAACCACTCACGGCATGTCATTTTAAGGCTGTAGATCTAAGCTGAAGATGAAATGCAGATTCCCCTGTGGCGGTCTGGACATCAAGTGCCGTGATCCACTCTTGCGGGCGGGAGAGGCTGATGGTTTCTTGCTAATTCTTGGCCAGATCAACATCACTACGTAGTGATTCGTACTAGGACGAAATTGTGAATGATTGCATCAGAATTTGAAATGTTGAGTCTCACAGACGCACACGTTTATTGTCACACCTGCTGCCTTTGGCTGCCTCTCACTTCAGTCCCTGTATCCTTGTCTTACCACATGCCGCATGCAGGGAGCTCAACGTCCAAGCATCAATAGTTTAATGAAGCAAAGCAAAAACAGGCCAGGATCATGAATTTTTACAACATGGTTTAATTACTGGGCTTAACCGAACGGTTGGGTTCTTATCGGGCAGTCATACGACCTAGCCAATCCCGGAAAATATTAAAACCCTGGATGAGATACGGCTCCGGAGAGATGACGGGGGACTTGCCCCGACTTGGCACGGCCTTAGACCCGCTCATTAAGCGTCTTCACAGCCTCAATGACCCATAAGTACGACTGTAATGTCGCCTCGTTCTTGGCATAGCTTGATTAATCACTTATCGCAAACAAACCTTCAATGAACCCTTGTAGATGGCTGCCCGATCTCACTCGGTGTAACACAATCTTAGATCTCAGACCTTGACCCTGAAACCAATCAAATTGTTTCCTCTCCCTCGTGGTTAAAGCCTGACGTCTCCTAATCAGTATTTGCCCAACACCCCCTGAAAGAAATTGAATTACAGTGTCTGTGAGGAGCCGGGGGCCAAGACGGGATCCTAAACTTACGGAGAATAGTCTGCATTGACAGATACTCTAGTATTTTTATTGATCCACTTTGTCTGTTCAAGACTCAACATCAAGGGTGATCGTCGTCTCTGGGGTCTTGGCAGGCAACACCAAGACGGCAATTGCGCGTCTCTGTGACGAAGGCGGGTCTGTACTCCATATCACAAGCCATGGCATAGTATACTAGAGAAATGATTCAGTAGTTTGACAGGGCAGTGCAAATTCTCCAGGTATAAGGATCTGGGGAATTCCCACTTCTCCAGATCTAAACCATCAAACAAAATGACTTCCCTATTCTCTCGAGAAGAGCCCAACCCGGAGCTATGTGTCAAGTACGCTCACTTTGCCTCGCATATGGTACGATGGCAGTTCAAGATTATTTATTGGACCATGTTTGTGTCTAATCTTTTGGTCTTGTTTATTGCTTCATGGACATACATCAGGTACGTTGCTTGACCTTTGATTCTTTTGACTTATCTAACGATAACAGAGGCCAGTCAGCTTTGGAAAAGCTTGCTCATAATCCTGGAGCTCGAATCAAACGATTACGCCAATGCATTTTTATGTGTCTAGGATGTGTCTCGGTCTCGACAGTCATTGTCGTCATGGAGGCGTACTCGATCCTGGCATTACAGTTTTGCGATGGCGAAGATCTTATCTCTCTTTACTGGTCCACTTGGACTATGATTCAAGTTGGATCTTTGATTGCCATGATTGGTATTATTCTTGCATTGGCGCATACCCTACGAGGACGACAGCATCCGTAAGTGTCTTTCTCCGGTATCTCTACCACTGCTGACCAGTTAGACCATGGGCTCTTGCTCTGGGTACACCAGTTCTTGTCATCGCCGGATTCCTTCACTTATTCCACGATTGCACGAAGAAGAGAATCAAGAAGAGTCGTCGAAAGAGTGAATTTGACGATAGCATGGGTCCTCCCATGAGTCAAGCGTAAGACATCCAAGCCATCACAAGGTTACTCAAACTAACACAAAATAGTAACACCATCTCGGTCAACCCCGACGAAGAGTCAGACCAAGATAGCGAATACAAGGCTCAGGTCATTGGACTTACCTTTGACGGCGGTCCTATTGTTCGGTTTACCGATGCTGTGCCTGAAACTCTTCCCGAACATGCCGAGCTATTGGGATATTGCGCTCAGAGCAAGCCTATCGTCATGTGCAAGCGAAACTCTATTCAATTTTTGATGGACTCTCCAGCACAGGTTCCACCTTCTGCCTCTCCAAGCATTCGCAAAGGGAGCGCTTGAGGCATCATAGTCAAGCTCAACTGGGCACACACGTATTCCATGGAGCGGTACCTCCGCATCCACACAGATCAGAGTGAAGGACTTGACATACCATTCATCCTGATAGCAACTACAACAATTGCTTGCATGGGTCCATACCATGAGATGAAGCATGGACAACAGGCAAGGGCCCAAGGCCAAGGGGCATGCCAAGATGAGGTGGAGGCTGTGCGCGCGCTCTGACTTGATGCATTTACTTGGTGCTTGGTTTATAGGCAGGGATTTCTCGTTAATGTTTGTTTATTCGGTTTACTCATTGAACGGAGTTGGTTTGCTATGGATATGCTAGCTGGATGGTAGGACGGGGCTGGAAAAGTGTTTGAATCATGATGGTGGAGATAAGATACCCAGGTGGCGGATCAATTGAGGATAATCCTAGACGTATTTAATTAAATGGCGAAAGCAAAACTTTTCGCATAAAACAGTTGAACATCTGAAAGTCAATCTGCTGCAAGCTATAGAGATGAAACATCTGAACATCTTATCGTGGGTTTAACGTTAAAGTGTCCTGTGGGCCGACTCCGGAGATGCATTTCAGAGCTATCGATAGCGGGGTATTCAGTGAATGCCCCTCATCACACAGTGCTCCGGTTCGGCCAATCTCTTCAACGGCTTAGTAAATAGCTTTCTAATCAACAAGAACTCGACTCATCAGAGGCGACTCATACATCGCCATCTCATCGCTGCTTCATTTACCCAATACTCTGCGATACTCATCCATACTCACCGAAATCTACAGCCGCTACAAATATGGGCCTCGGAAAGGTCAAGCACATCGTCCTGGTATGTCTGTCCATCCTTACCCTACGCTTCAAACTGACATGAATAGGTCCTTTCAGGCAAAGGCGGCGTCGGTAAATCATCTGTGACAACACAACTGGCTTTGTCGCTCTCATCTGCTGGTCATTCTGTTGGTATTCTCGACGTCGATCTCACAGGCCCTTCAATCCCCCGCATGTTGTCCATCGAAACATCCAAGGTTACTCAAGTGCCGGGAGGATGGGCGCCAGTATTGGTTCACGAAGCCGATGAGTCAAAAGGATTGGGCAGTCTTCATGCAATGAGCCTGGGATTTCTCCTCCCAAAGCGAGGCGATGCTGTTGTCTGGAGAGGTCCCAAGAAAACTGCCATGATCCGACAATTCCTCAAGGACGTACTCTGGGATGAAACCGACTTTTTACTCATTGATACACCACCTGGAACCAGCGACGAACACATTTCCCTGGCTGAGACACTTCAAAAAGATGCAGCACCAGGTCAAGTCGCGGGCGCAGTCGTTGTCACAACACCACAAGCCGTAGCGACAGCCGACGTACGCAAAGAACTCAACTTTTGTACAAAGACAAACATTCGGGTACTGGGTGTTGTGGAAAACATGAGTGGTTACGTTTGCCCGCATTGCTCCGAGTGCACCGACATCTTTGGATCGGGAGGAGGAAAATCCATGGCCGAAGAGTTCAACGTTCCATTTCTAGGATCAGTACCGATGGACGCGCAATTTATCGCTCTGCTTGAGGAAGGTCGACGACCGACATACCCGTCAGGTACAACAGTCAACGGAAAGGATATTTCTTCTCCCCGGACAGAAGACGGTGAAGGAAACTTGGTAGATAAGTACCGGGATTGTTCTTTGTTTCATGTCTTTGGAGACATAACAGACAAGGTCAAAGCAAACGTGGCCAGCTGAGGGATCAGTCAATAAGCATACCCTGGAAGCCAAGCATTTTGATCACGATCCACAAATCACCCCTTTCTGGGTCGTCAGTTTTGCACTCAAATGTGCGTGTTATCATGCGAGGTCACATTGAACAAGAGACGGACGACACAACAGAGTTGTCGCGACGTACCGGTGGCCTTCCCCGCGACGTTGACTGTCACTGTCAGTATCACAGAGTTCAGTGGCAGAATGGCATCTTTGAGTTAAGCCACCTGCATGCACGACATTGGATCACAAAACGGGTGTTATCATTGGAGGTTACTCCAGCCATTCAAATTCTACATGAAGCTGCGACTGTCACCAAAAACAAAGACCAATTCCCTTCCAGACAGTTACAATGACGAAATAACTGTGGCCAACTTGCAAGGATTCTAGCCCTGCCCCACGTCGGCGTCCAGTCATAAAGTTCATGTTGATCCCAAACTAGACCAGCGTGGGTGGATTTTTGCAGAGAGAGAAAAAACTTGCATGCAGTCGCCTCCTTTAGGCTTCAAAAAAACGAAAATAACCAGGCGAAGCCCCAGAAACCGGGGACACACCTCATCCCCCCGGGGAGACTCCCGTAGAGCACTGTACACACCGAGGTCTTGTACCTGGTTTGTGCTGTATTTAGCTGATATAGTGTAGTTGAACTACGTAGCACTACTGGGTTGTACACCTTGAAATAGCACCGCCTGATTGAGACCTTAGCACATTGGATCGGGATTGAAATTTGCTGCCTCACAAAAACAACCCACCAACCCCTCTCGTCAAAAAAGACCCAAAATTCTCTCACCGACTGACTTTTGTAACAAAACAAACAAACTCGCTGATTTTGTTTTTGTCCAGAGCTTTATTTTAAAGTCAATCTCCTCTTGCTCAGCTCTCCGTGGCAAAACACGTTGAGCCATCACCAAAGACCTCACGCGACTGCTGAACGTCTTTGCATCTTTCCGAAATTCAATGTCGAATAAACGCATCTAACTTTTCTCGTCCAAAAGACATTCGACGGCTCTACGCGACCGTCACTGACCCTTCTCGGTACCTTTCCTGGGCTTCTATGCGGCCGACGGATCTTCTGCGCTTCCTCTTCTCTCGACCATCCAAGTACGTCAACATCACCATGGAGAGCAGAGCATCACTGACAATTACAGGCCTCGATAGCACCCCTTTACTGAATCAACGACACACGTCGACACTTACAAACGAACCCACCCGACCGACTATTCTCCTGCCACAATTCCGCTACAGGAGTTTTATCACACCCTCTGCTCTCGACCTCCTTAACGTCCTCGAGAGACGTTAGCTATTCCCATCGATCGATTGCTGCTGGCTCCGCCAGCATCTGAACAAGTCCCGTACCTGTGGGCCTACTCTCTCAAACAGACGCCGCATAGTCTGTTTGAGCGGCAGCTAGTGCTCCGCGGACTCTGCCATCTGGGCAAAGAATAAATACCTGCCAAGTCAATCAAGATGCTGTCCACTTCGGTTCCCAACAACTGCACCTTTTCGCCGGCATCGGCCACTCCTCATCTGACAATCAACCATGATGTGGCCGCCGACCTCGACTCGACCAACGCTTTCGAAGGTCCTGAGAAGCTTCTCGAGGTTTGGTTCGCTCCTAGCCCGACGACTTTGCCTCCTACTGCTCCCGTCAATGGCCTAAAGGCTGTTCCTGCTGATACTTGGGTTCCCATGCTTGACATGGTCAACTGCAAGGTCTTGTCTGTTCTTGAGTCCGACATGATGGACGCTTACCTCCTCTCCGAGTCGAGCATGTTTGTCTTTCCTCACAAGATCATTTTGAAGACTTGCGGAACCACGACTCTTCTCCTCGGTCTTCAACGTATGCTTCACATTGCTGCCAAACATGGGTTCCCCTACCACAATGCCAATTCGGCCGACGACATCCAAGCCGCTGCGACCCCTTACCGCGTGTTTTACAGCCGCAAGAACTTTCTCTTCCCCGAGAAACAGCAGGGTCCTCACCGTAGCTGGAAGCAGGAGGTCAAGTATCTTGATGACATGTTTGATGGCGGCAGTGCCTACATGGTGGGCAAAATGAATGGCGATCATTGGTACTTGTACCTCACTTCGCCTAACCAGCAGGCCCTCACGCCCCCTCGTACTCCCGAGTCCGAGGTTGAAGGCGCCAGGATTCCTGTTGGAACCTCGTTCAATGCTGTTCCCGGCAGCTACCATGACGAGACTCTTGAGATCCTCATGACGGATTTGGATCCCGAGAATGCCAAGCAGTTCTATCTGTCGCACGCGAGTGCGGTCGCCAGCGACAAGATGGCTGCAGAGGCAAAGGATGCTCGCAAGGAGGCCATCAACAGCCTTGGAGGGCTCGAACCTGTTGATGAAGTGGATGTCTTTGCCAACGACGAGAATCCCGACAGCGACATGCTTGATTCGACTGAGGCCCTGACCACTGAAGGTCACGCTTTGGGTACTGTTGTTTCGGAGAGTTGCGGCCTCTCCAGCGTCTACCCAACCTCCAAGTATCCCGACGCTCGTGTCGATGCTTACCTCTTCAGTCCCTGCGGCTTTTCTGCCAATGGAGTTGTTCCTCCTCCTTCTCAAGCTGAGGGTGGTAAGGGTGAGCATTACTTCACTGTTCACGTCACCCCCGAGCCTCACTGCTCGTTTGCTTCATTCGAGACCAATGTCCCTGGTGGTCAGAGTGGACGTACTACGACTGAGATCATTGAACATGTGGTCGACATATTCAAGCCTGGTCGTTTCAGTGTGACTCTGTTTGAGGCCAAGGCAGCGGCTCACAACCCATACTGTATGGGTGATGATGAGTCCAACGGTTGGGCTGCCAAGCGTCTGGTTGATCCTGTTCGAGGATACAGACGTATTGATCGTATTGTTCACGATTTTGAGGACTACGATCTTGTCTTTCGCTTCTACGAGCGTGAAGGATGGGCTGGCACTAAGAGTGCTCGAGTTGGAGAGCCCGCCAGTCCTTCCTCCAAGTAAGATTAGTTTTTGGATATTTTTATAGCCAACTTAGTACATCCTTTAGCTTCGATTCGATTTTGCAGATTGTCAATAAAATCACATTAACCAGAATCATTCCACTTAAGCCAAAGTAAACTCGATTTAAACCCGAATGAATCCCGTGCATGCTTGCTTGAACCATGTGCTGGCCCGAGCTCCGATAACGATAAGCCTTGCACGTGATCTCAGCCCCGTCAAAAATTTCTGTACCATCGCAATCTGAAGCTTCACCAGTCAACACCAAACAGCCAAACAAACAAATCAACCGCCACAATGCATCTGATGTACACTCTCGACGCTCAAGGCAACCGCCTTTACACCCTCAAGAAGGTCGCTCAAGGCCAAGTCACCAAGTCCGCCCACCCTGCGCGTTTCTCCCCCGATGACAAGTGGTCGCGCCAGCGCGTTACTCTCAAGCGACGATTCGAGCTTCTCTTGACTCAGCAGAGTAAGTAAAACAGCGATTTTGTTACATTCACAGGCTAATTTTTGCAGAGGAGGAATAGATTACGAGACGGATTGGCGTTACGGTTCATGTCGGTCATGCAATAGGCGTTTAGACACCAAAAGTGTTCAAAATCAACTTTTTTCTACTCTAGTGTTTCCTCTTCGAGTTTACGTTACGTCCTGCTCCCACGCGAATCTTTCCACCGCCTCCAGATCGATGTCCTGTTAGTAGATCGGGAAGATAATCTTGATCCATAATATCCTTCTTGCGTTGGCGTCTCTGCTCATCTGATGCCCGTGTGAATTCCTTTTGATCCTCTGTTAGGATGAGATTGTTTCCCCATCCATTTTTGCCTCCTGCGTTCTTGGGGAGACGTCCGTTGGCTGAGCCGTGTACTGGCTTGGGCACGCTGTAGACATTGCCTCGGTTGTTCCATTGAAAGTTTCGCTTGAGGTGTACCTTGAAGTTACCATGTTCGTCGGTAGAGCAGCTGGTGCGAATGAGTGTAGATTGACCGCACGAGGGACAGAATTGCTTGTTCATGTCCTTTGTGATTTGGAAGCAACCGTGGCATCGTAGAACCCAGTTCTTGAGATGTGTGATGCGTGCGAGAGAGGGAGCGACGAGGTTGAGGTTCATTCGGAGGGCAACGTTTTGCATGGCGTAATCGGAAGTGAGAACGGCGGCTTGTAGGGTCTTTTGAACGGGTGCTGAGGGGGTCGCTGAGCCGGTTGAAGCGGCTTGATGTTTCTTGAGGTTGGAGGGTGTGATCCAACCACCTTCATCGTCGGAAGCTTCCTCTTCAGAGGCTTCTTCAACAGCCTCGATTGATTCGTCGACCTTTTCGCCTGAGATCTCTGGTTCGGCTGTCTTTTCGGTAGGTGTCTCCTTCACTTCAATAGACTCTGTAGGCGTCTCCTTCACTTCAGTGGGCTCTGTAACCGTCTCCTTCGCCTCAGTAGATTCCGCAGTCTCCTCCTTTGCCTCGTCAACAGGCTCTGTTGCTGTCGGCTGAGGCTCGCTGGATTCTCCGACCGTAGGCTGTTCAACAGGGTTCTCGACACTCAAATTCTCGACAGCGCTCTCCAGAGATTGCTCAACCTGCTCCTTTGTCTCTTCAACGTTGTCTGTCTTTTCGGTCTCGGCTGGCTTGTTTGGCTTTCCATTCACACCCTTTTGGCCAGGAGTTTTCCTTAATCTCCAGTCACCTCCATTTCGCTCGCATTCAAGTTCGTAGCCTAGAGCTAGAACGTCGATATCAGGTTTGCTGAGAACAGCCAAATCTCCTGTTCTTCGCGCAAAGTCTCGGATGACCTTGACGCTTTCGGGGTTGGGCGATCGAAGGGTGATAAATGGGAGAAGAGTCGTCTCTACTCGCGATCGAGTAGCAGCATCTCGAATTTCGGAAATGATGGAAGGAAGAGTGTAGAGTTGTTCAGCCTTGGCGCGGAGAGTATTCGCAGGAGGATCGTTCTTAATAAGAGGACCAGTATCAAGCACAAGGCTGTGAATAGGCTTGAAAGCCTGTGCGTCTGAAGCCATGATGTTGTCTTAACCAGGGCTTGTTTGCGCGTGGGGTTTGATGATAATTTCTGTGGTGTACATCGCGGGGCAAACTTTTCCGATAAGATAAGAGATAAGATAGTACAAGAATGTCAAAAAGTTGCGACAGTTTGCCACGGATGTTTAATTGTTGCTATTGATGCCAATGCACAAGAATAATTACTGTTGCTATTGAACTAACCTTCATTTCAATCAATAAAGTCATATTGCGCCATCACTTACATCTGTCAATCACATCTATGTCAATCACATACAATGTCAATTGACCCTGGTGACCAAAGGGCGTTGACTAACACCTGCTTCACAGGGCGTAAACGACATGGCATGGAGGGCGCTGGTGGATTAATAATGGAGACTCCCACCACCAAAACACCTTGAAGGTCGTCGGAAAATTGTCCTACAAGGAATAGTATTCGTCTAGTTTTTGGTGGCTTTTTTATTATTTCAGGTGACTCAATAAAGGCGTGCTATTCCAATCCGACGTCGGAATTTACCATAAGCAAGGGTCAATTATGACGTGTGATCTGACAAATGTAAGATGGCTAAAGTCTGAGTCTAGATGACTGTGAACTGTAACAAGAAAAGTTTCATGAGAAGCAATGGATGAGCCAGACAATAGCAAGACCAGATACGATTAACACAGCATATTACTACTAACGTGACACGCTCAGTCGACTTTTACGTACAATCCGAAAATGCCCCGCTGAACAAAACATCTACAGTGGGTCAAAATGGGGAGAAATTGGGGATTTGGGGTTGATGGATGAACATGCTCATCAAAGTTATCAATCGGATAAACGGCCGTAAGCAAGCTTAATGGTGCTTATACCAACCCCAATCTGAATAAGCACTCAGCCCTTAACCTGTCAATTTCCTGCTGAGAAATCCCCATTGACGCACGCCATCTATTTTGAGTGCCGGGGTCGGATCGGATGTCACCATGCGCCCTACAACTTGTCAAGCTAGTTATGGGGCATCACTTGTCATTCACAATGGGTCAATCACAACAGGGCGTAGTTGAATGACAAGTTTTACAATGATATAAAGGTAAGGTCATCCTCCTGGAGTTTGGGATCAATCATCAGTAAAATCATCAATCATGACAATGGCTCTCTCTGAAAAGACCCTCTCGTCCAGTTTCGCTGACGTTCAAGTCACGAAGCTACCAGCTATGACTCCTCCAGAGTATGAGCATCTTGGCATTCATCGTCAGGGTAGCTGTCAACCTTGGGGAGGAGCTTATGCATTGGCATCTTCCCTGCGAGGAAAGATGTCTAAGAAACCTGAAGTGCAGATCGCCATCAATGGTCACTTCAACTCAAAGGTTTATACCACCAACTCGGAGATCTCTGGAGAGGTCTATATTACGCCTGCGAGAAACACTCACTTTGATCATATCGATATTTCGCTCGATGGATCTAGCGATACACGCCGCGATGGTCCGGATATGACACATTTGACGACTCATCGATTCCTTCGACTTGAGATGCCTATCGACGACTCCGAGTATCCAGAATCTCATATCCTCGAAGCCGGAAACACTTATACCTTTCCGTTCATTTTCAACGTTCCAGCTCATCTCACTTCGAAAGCCTGCATTCACAAAACTGCATCTGAGGACGTTTGGGAGAAGCACATGTCTCTGCCGCCAACTCTAGGTGGATGGGAGAAGGATGACATGGCTCCTGATATGGCACGAATCAGTTACAGTATCAAGGCGTTTGTTCTCAACCGATCCAAGCAGGGCTTCAACATTTCACTCGGCAACTCCCACCCCATCAAGGTGATTCCGACATCTTTCGAAGAACCTCCTCTAAACATTACCAAGAACGACGCACTCTACACGGTTGAAAAGTCTAAAAAGGTCCGAAAGCACATCCTTTCTTCTTCGCAAGGTCGCATCTCCGCAGTGGCAGCACAACCAGCAGCCATCCATCTCAGCAAGGAGGGTTACGAAGCCAACCAATCTTCCATTCCTGTCAGTCTTACTTTTGAACCATCGGCCGCCGATGTCATTCCTCCTCAGATTACATCCGCATCCATTAAAGTCCAGGCACACACTTGGTTCCGCGACCAACCAATGCAGAGCTTGCCAAACATGGGTTCACAGATAGCCAACTTTGGATATCCTTGCTCGGTCTCGCTTCCTAAGGCAAAGACTGAAATGGAGTGGACGCAAAACCTGGATATGCAAACCAACAAGACTCCTGTTTTTCACACTGCTACAGTCGAGGTTCCTTTCAAGTTACCGACTGCTGACAAGATGTTTGTTCCGACCTTTCACTCCTGTATTATCTCACGAGTGTATTCGATCAAGCTGGTTCTGGAAGGCGATGTCAAGGTTGACTTGACTGTTCCGGTACAAGTTGTTATGGGTAGTCCCGATGTTTGAAAAGCGACTTTATTTGGCGTTGGTCCATGGTTTATGATCCGGGGTGCGTAACAATTTGATCACGAGGAACGAGATATCCAGGCGAGCGTTTCGATAGAGTAGATTCTTAATGTTAATTTCTTGTCTTTGAGTATTGTCTGTCCATGTCTTGATAGCTTGATCCTGAGACTAATAGTTCACAATGAATCATGATGATGCTAGGTGAACCAGAGCATTGTTCGCTGACCCTTCAGTCCTTGCCAGAGACAGATATCACTCCATATCAAGTAAATGGTCGAGAGGAGACGAGCTCCAAAGACCTGGCATTTGCTTTCTTCATGTCGAATATGTCAACTCAGTTAGCTGTAAGCTGAGGCCAGACATCGCTGACGATGATGTCACGCCTCAGTCTTGTTAGCTCTATGGACGCTAACTGATGAGATCAGACCTGTCAAAGTATAAAGAATGGGTTTATTGAGGGTAATTCTCAACGGCCGCTGGTTCTCACATCAGACAAACCTGCTCTTACCACTCGTCGACACCAAGACTTGAATTGAGACGTAAGTATGAGACACTACGTTAAAAAATACAAGTCGTCTTATGATATTTGTGTAGGGTGAGGTAAAAGCTTGCCATCAGATTCTTAGAAGAGGATCGTATGAGACGGTTCAAGTCTCAGTATCACATCGAGCAGAAAGAATCGGAGTTGGGTAAGTCACCTACCCTTGAAGAGGTCAGAATTAATAGCCAGCCAACTGAAACTATTGGCCAGATGGATCAATAGCAATGGACAAGGTGCCATGCTTCAGCTATTCATGCCAAGTTACCCTAAGGCAGATCATAGTGATCAGCAAGGCTGTAACCATACTGGGAAATTTTGTGCATAAGTAGCTTCAAATTAATGCACCGTTGCCAAGCTTACGCAGCACAACTCAATTCAGTAATTCGTCGTCGTATAATATTAATTGCAATAAGCGCCCAAGAGTCCAGACCACAGTCTTCCTGGGATAACCTTGAAGAAACGGTCGTGCAGTTTAAAATCTCGGGGTCGGCCGTTTGCGGATGCTTGACTCGGTTTCTATTAGAAATTAGATCGCATCACAGATCGTTGGCCTGTGGACCTTTTCTGCCTCTCAGCTCCACAGCGTTACGAGAGAAATACCAACGGACCAATACGAGAAGACGTGACCAATTGGTTCTGTTTCAATGACGGATATTAATCGACATCTAGAATTATCAAGATAGGCCTGATAGATAGGCGACTACTGCAATTTGTGCACTGATCAGTCTGGATGGATGCAAATTGCAACGCCGAACACCGAACACACCAGTGTTTCGTCATTTCAGTAGGTTCGGTGCGCGCCGGTAGCTGATGTGCTATTGTTAAGCGCCAAGCAAGTATTCCGGAGGCTTGGCTTTTCGTATTGTGCACATGTCAGGTTGGCATAAAAACTTAACCAAGAGGGAACAGTCAAGTGATATAACTGTTCTGCGCCTCACTCTTTGCCTCCGAGAATGACCTAACAATCACCCATCAATAACCGCCTCTCGGACTTAAACCAGCGGCTTATCCTCATGACGCAGCACGTAAATCATCGGGCCATGCATCGTACCATACACAACTATGACTGACTACATTGATAGCCATTTCCATTCTCCCGAATCATGAAGACATGCGCTATCGACAGAAGAAAAACCTCATGGTCCATGCTCTTGGCCCTAACCCTGCAATCTTTATCATCCCCATAACTCTCATCCTTGACAATTGGTCCATGAGAATCCCCGTACCCACCACCCCTGGCTAGTTCCCCTTGGTTACCTTCGAGAACATTTCCAGTGCGCGGCTGCTTGCCGTTGTCATTCGGCCAAGCCGCGTAAAAATTTTCGGATGCGACCAGACGCGACAGACTCGTGCGATACAATTACGGCCCCGAGAGGAATACCGGTCACTTGCCGGCCGTGTACCGGCACAAAGCGGGTCTTCCGGACATGCTCCGGTAGTCTTTTCCTCCCATCTACCGGAGTCAATTCTGCTCCGCATTCTCAGAAATATTTGTACGTAAAACGTGCAGTCTCTCCTCAACCTAATCTCTCGCCTTTGCGGAGAATCTCATGGAGACCTGGGGATGAGCCCACATTGACGAGTCGTTCAACTCCCCTTTTAATCATCAAGAAAAAACCTTGCAAAACCAAGTGTCAGCCGGCCCCGTTCTCGGGAGTTTTATTGACTAATACTAACATGGCTGCAGCCAAGCAAAAGGCTGCGTGAGGCTCTGTGCAGGCCCGCTTTAGGTAATCGAAAGGTAGTCTAAATGGCGATCCACCAAAAGAGTAACACTACACCCGAGCTCGAGCCTCATGACACGGAGTTTCGGCACCGCAACAGCTTCAAGTTATCACGCCCGTAACCGTTCAATCATGCCTGCCTGTGGAGCAACTTGGGGATGCTTGGGGTCTGGGGTAGTCTATGGGCCTCGGGGTCTTTGGTGAGGAGATTCAACATGTCACAGAAACAGGGTTCATGTCGATTACGTCTCGAGCTTGACTTGCAAGTCGCCTCCGAAGCCTTCTCGGGTGGACCTAGACATGACCCACTGAGTGAATCTCTGGAACTACAAAGTTCGGCCTCATTCTCGGTTTCTTCCCTTTCTTATCTTTGTCAATCATTCACATACTTATTAATATACTTTCCTGCCCATTGACTTTCCATTAACTTTGGGTTCCAGTACCACTTGCACCTCACTCATCTATACCTCACCTCAGCTATACTCATCTCTCTTGATACAATGACGGATCAGATCAACAACTCTGCCCACCAGGCACCCACAGACAACAAAAAAGACCGGATAGAACCTGTCCCAGACATGTTCGACTCCCGTGCTGGCGAGGTCGCCGAGTTTGAGGGTGATATGGAGAAGCAAAAGGCTGCTGAGGGCAATGCTCACTTTCATCGTCTTGGATGGAAGCGATTGACAGTCGTTTTGATCGTCGAGGCTATTGCTCTTGGTTGTCTATCTCTCCCCTCTGCTTTCGCTACTCTTGGCATGGTTGCTGGTGTTATTCTTACTGTCGGTCTTGGCTTTGTTGCCATCTATACCTCTCACGTCGTCGGCCAAGTCAAGCTGGCTTATCCCCATGTTTCTCACTACGCCGATGCTGGTAAACTCATGTTTGGCAAGTTCGGATACGAGGTGAGCCCTGAACAACAGATTATCGTGAACCATGCTAACATTCTCAGCTCGTCGGTGTCATGTTCTCTCTCCAACTCATCTTCCTTGTCGGATCCCACTGCTTGACCGGAACAATCGCCTTTCTCAACCTCACTGACAATGGAGCATGCTCTGTCGTCTTTGGTGTTGTCTCCGCTATTATCCTCCTCCTCGTCGCTATTCCTCCCTCTTTCGCTGAGGTTGCTATCCTCGGTTATATTGACTTTGTTTCCATCATTGTCGCTGTCCTCATCACCATCATTGCCACCGGTGTTCAGGCTGGCGACTCTGCTGGCGGCATGTCCTCTGTCGATTGGTCTGCTTGGCCCAAGGAAGACCTCAGCTTCACCGATGCTTTCATTGCCATCACCAACATTGTCTTTGCCTACTCTTTTGCTGTCTGCCAGTTCAGCTTCATGGATGAAATGCATACCCCTCAGGACTACGTCAAGTCCATCTGGGCCCTTGGTCTGATTGAGATCGGTATCTACACCCTTACCGGCGCTCTCATCTATGCCTTTGTCGGCCAGGAAGTCCAGTCTCCTGCTCTTCTCTCTGCTGGTGACCTCATCTCCAAGATCGCCTTCGGTGTCGCCCTTCCCGTCATCTTTATTTCCGGATCCATCAACACTACTGTCGTCGGTCGCTACATCCACGGACGTATGTTCAAGAACTCCATCATTCGCTACATCAACACCAAGATGGGCTGGATTAGCTGGTTGGTCCTTGTCACTGTCATCACGATCGTCGCTTTCGTCATTGCAGAGGCTATTCCCTTCTTCAACGACCTTCTATCCATCTCTTCCTCCCTCTTCATCTCGGGCTTCACCTTTTACTTCCCTGCCATCATGTGGTTCATGCTCATCCGCAAGGGTTCTTGGTACTCCAAGGAGAACCTTTTGCTTTCTATTGCGAACGGACTCATCTTCATTATTGGCATGGTTGTACTTGTTGGTGGAACCTATGCTTCCATCGATGATATTATCATCAAGTTTCACAAGGGCGAGGTTCGAGGCGTCTTCACATGTGCGCCAATTGCATAAGCGCGATACCATGATACCATGATTTGTTTAGCGATAGTTTAGTGTTCAATTGATGTTTATTATGACTTAATTGAGTTTCTGTGATTCGGACCGAGGAGTTGCCGGAGTTGGAATGTCGAATGAGAGACGGTAATACATGTCCGGTTGATCCCCGAGAGGAGATGTCCGAGACAAAATCAGATGTTTACGTCACTTGATCTTCAATTGCGGGTTCTGATTTGCAGTAGAATCCGAGAGAAATTGCGACTGATTATGATTGGTGCGCAAAAGTTCTTTTTGATGTGGACCTGATTGATCGTCGTGTTTTGGGCCGCAAACTTTTTGCCAGTGATAAGACAATTCCATCCAGTCAGATAGGCACCAGCATTTACTGAATTGACACCAGGTAGACGCACTGGTGAAACAGACCTATAATTGAATACTCAAAGAGCTGGATCATCGCTGACCAGACGCTCAAATATAGGGTGAAAGGATATACGCAGCCGAGACAACTTGGTAGGCATCTTGGCGACGCGAGATTGAGAAAATCAGTCGCATTACAATAATAGCCGTATACTAAACTCCACGATCCTGGCAATATTTGTTAACTTCCTTCTTCAGTTGAGCCTTTTTGGTGACCACATTATCCATAATCTTCTTGACAAGGATAAAGTCCTCATGAGACAAAGAACCACCGCCATTCCAAACACCTTCCTCCAAGACTGCCCAAAGCCCAGAACCTTTTGCAACATCTTCCATCAAGTCCATGACTGCGCCGAGTTGGTTTGGCAACCAGGTAATAATAGGACTTCCTCCAGTGGCTGTGGGGTGCATAGTATGCTTGATGATGTACTCGCGAGTAAACATCCAGTGTCGCCATCGGAAACTTCGAATGTGATCGAGTACTCGAAGGTATAAAACGGCAAGGCCGAGATCTCCAGACTTGGTCAGGAAATCTCGCACTCCAACCTCTACAGCTGTCTCGCGGACATACTTGAGGAATGCACGATGAGGCTTGGGACGGTATTCTCGGAATTCGACGAGGATATCGGTTAGAGGATTCTTCGGCATAGGGATCTCGCAAATGTGATCCAAGAGAGGAATAATGGCATCGTTGGCTCCGGATTCACCACGGAAGAATTGTGGCTCGTCGTTGTACTGTCCTTCGTAGACAACACCATCGGGGAACATAGATTGCTTCGTGATGCCGTAGATAAAAGTTCGATATGTCATGTAATCCTTTGGGAGTGACTGACTCCACATGCCTTCCATGTTTGTCTCAATGATTTGCATGGCATTGAGAATGAGTTCCAGACTGGCCTTGGCTTCTGCGACCTTGTTCTTGGAGTCATCCTTCTCGACAGCTGCCAAGAGATCCACAGCACCTTCAATCAAACCACCAGTCTGGGCAACCATGTGAATGTGAGTGAGAATGAAGCCGGCTTCAGAGGACTTTGGGTCAAGACCTTTCTCGAAAGCACGGATGAGTCGGATGTTGTTATAGTCGTCGTGCCCTTGTTCAGGATGAACCAACCAGTAGTTGTAGAGGGCATAAGAAGCTGCGTAAGACATGAAGGCGGGAATGTCCAGGCTGATTTGTTAGTAGGAATTGAGAACAGTGAGGGGAAACTTACATTTCGGCACACTTGACTAGAGGTCCAGCAATGCACTTGGGAAGTGTTTGACGACCCAAGCCATATCCACCATCTGTACTCTTGCTATAAGTCTCCCAGCAGGGCTCAAGCAGGTATGATGAAGCGATGAAGCTATAGTCACGGAATGCAGCAGTAATGGCAGCCATATCTCTCTTGTTTGTTCCAGGAATGATAAGGTTATCAATCTCAGAAGTCAAATCAGGAAGAGCTCCATTGTCGATAAGAGGGCCAAGGTCAAAGGTTGCAAGCAACCCAGGGATGCCATCTTCCTTGAGAATAGGAATATCATTGAGAAGGTTGGATACGGGATCAAACTTGGAAGGGAGTCTTGTAAGAGGAAGAGAAAAAGGAAGATAGCCCGTGCGAGTAGTGATTGTGAAAGGATCTTCACCCTCAGGTAACTCTGAGGGGTCCTTTCGAAGGTAGGGGAAGAGGGTGTTGGCTGCTGACATTTTGAGAGAGAATTTGTGTTTGCTGATGAATTGATCAGAATGACGGACATTTGACTTTCCTATATACATCATGGCCGGAATTCCTATCGTGGCCGGAAGAGTTCCGGCCTCCGCCCTTTCTGAACAAAGACAAAGAGTATACCAGCCGATGATACCCTAGCCGGTTTAAAGCCCGAGATACTCCTTGACAACCCTTTGTCCAATCTAATGGAATCATTATCAATGGTCCCGTGGATAAGGGTCCTCAAGACTAACGGCTCGGCCGGCATTAGGTCCGTGTTATCCTGGAACCCATATCAGGTTTACCCCGCGATCAAGGGACTGCCGACATTCTATCTAAGAAGCTAGATTATGCTTGAATGTGTTCTTTATAGTTTATATCGACCTGGCTTGATTCTGTCTTCAATTTATGCTTTATAACTGAGTTTTGATGCTTTCACAATTACGTATGTACTCAGGAATAAGAACAACCTCTCCCTCGAAAGAGTCACGAGTTCAATCAGATCTAACAATGCTCAGATGATCTAGTAAGATTGCTTCTAGTTCCTATCGCTGAGTCTCGGCAACCAACGTGGTGGATGTGTGGGGAACCGCCTTGTCGTGACAACCGCCCTAGTTGGACAAGCTAGTCAACGCCTTAATTTGACAAGCTGGGGTAACAGACACGATAGACGAGTAATTGATACCGTGATGGTCATGGTATGCGTTATCGTACAGTGCAGAGAGGTTTGTAGTCAACAAGCCACGCCTTATTTTGACATCTGCATGTTGACAACTGCAAGATCCATCTTGATGCCACGATTGGCCAATGATCGCTTTCAGAAATCTTATCTCTGACATGTTGTCAGTCTGGTTGTCACACCCTTGTAGGTACAGTCAATTGAGAACAAGATAAGTGTAATGCTGACCAAGAGAGTACTGGAAATGTAGTCTCTTGAGATTTGACAAGAGCGGGGAATACAGAAGTATCTACTAGATATGCAGAGAACCCTCAAGGGAAGACGAGAGACGCGAGAGGGTCGGAGAATGTAAATTCATTTATGATTAGTTTGGGAGAGGAATAAGAGAAAGCCCGATGAAAGATCAAACATAAACAAACAAGCTCTCTATCAGATCCGAGACTACAATTTGCTAGCATCCCTTCGCGGCGCCTCTTCAAAAACCCTTCTCAACCTCTCATCCAACCACTTCACATCCTCCATATTACCAGGAGGACCTCCAGCCCAATGCCCCCAAATCGATGGGTAGACATCGAGCTCTGCGTTGTTTTTCATGCAACTAACCTCATACTCAGAATCCTCAGGACTGCACCCATTAGCATTTGTACTGCGACATCAAGTAGCACTTACGGAAAGTATAGATCAGTCTTGCTGGGAAGAACCAGTATCTTCGCTTTGATAGCTGCCATTGCTTTCTCAAAGTCGCCATTGTATGGCTCTTGTTTGCCCACATCCCCGCTTTGCCAGGTTTGGAGCATGACCAGCAGATTTTCGGGATCTTTGCTGAGCGCCCACTTCTCCCAGAAATCTTGCATGAAAGTTTCGAGATCAGGAGCGTTGTAAAACTTCTTGAAAAGTTCGTGTCGGTAAAATGCCTGTGAGAATCCCCAGCCCGCGTATCCGCGGCCAAATGCTTTGAGTCCAACTTCTTTCTCTTTGTCGGACCAGGTTCTGTCTTTGTTTTTAGTTTCAACTCGTCCTTGGATACTTCCAGCTGAGCTGTAACCTTTCGCTGCCAAGAGTGCTGACTTGACGCCTTCAAGAAAGACTTGGTTGTGGACAGAAGTCCTGGCAGAGCCACAGAAGGGAACGCAGATGTCCATAAAGTCTGGGAACTGCGTAGCCCACTGAAAGGTCTGTGCAGCCCCCATAGACCACCCCAAAACCGCACGGAGATGTTTGATGCCGAGATGAGTGACCAATTGATGCTGAGCCTTCACGTTGTCGTAAAACGAAACATCAGGAAAGGGACTGATGTCTGAGTTGGATGGACTAGTAGATTGGCCGTTCCCAAAGATAGCTGCGATAATGATAAAGTACTTGCTTGGATTCAAGGTCTTGTCTTCTCCAATGAGCCATTCGTTGTCGGAGATTGCTCCAGAGAACCAAGAAGGATAAAGCACTGAAGGTAATGATGAATCACCAAATGTTTTGTAAGCGATCCATGCATTGGGCAATACGCTGCCACTTTTCAACTGAAAGTCGCCCAGAGAATAAGTCTTGATGTGATCCATGTTGTTAGTCAGTGGTACAAGTTTACATCACTTGAGCCGAGGACGCTCTATTTACAGTTGTTATTATACACTGATACTCCGCATCAGGTGGTACAGTATCTCGGCTTTGGCGTCACTGTATAAACGTCATGCATACAATCTACGCTTTGCGGCGGGTAGCTTCCGCCCTTTTGTGACAATATGCAGCCACCTGCTTTATCAGGCATGTCACAAGACAACCTGCAGCTTATCAGTGTTATCTCGTGCGGAGGTCGGCTATTGATGATAAGCAGCCCGATATCTTGAACATCATCTGTCTTATCTACTGCGCTTTCATATTATTTATTAAGCTTTTACCAGTGTACCCTTTAGTATCAACTCAATTGAAAATGTCTCGAAAAATCCGCACTGCTCAATCTGTTTCTTTTGACAAGCCCGCCTCTGAGCAGCCTTATCTGCATAACAGATGGCACCCAGAAGGTAAGCATCAGTTTCATGATTGAGATAATTGCTAAATTGTCAGTCCCGAGCATTGCCACTGTTGAACCCGGTGAGACAGTCAAAATTGAATGCCTCGATTGGACTGGTGGTCAGATTGGGAACAACGACAGCGCTGACGATGTCCGTGATGTTGATCTGACCAAGATCCACTACCTCACTGGCCCCTTCGATATCAAGGGCAGTGAACCTGGAGATTTACTTGTTGTCAATATCACCGATGTCCAACCATTTGACCACTCACCATGGGGCTTCACAGGCGTCTTTGCGCAAAAGAATGGCGGCGGTTTCTTGGACGAACATTATCCCGATGCCGCAAAAGCTATCTGGGATTTTGACGGTATCTACTGTTCAAGCAGACATATTCCAGGAGTTCGCTTTGCTGGATTGATTCATCCAGGAATTCTAGGATGCGCTCCATCTGCTGAAATCTTGGCAGAGTGGAACCGTCGAGAAGCAGATCTTGTGTCGACTATGGCTCATTCACACCCAAACAAGGTGGTTGCACAGCCTCCAAATGAAACAAATGCACACGCTGGACAAGCTGATGGGGATGTCTTTGAGAGGATCGCTAGAGAGGGAGCCAGAACTATCCCTGGTCGACCCGAACATGGTGGAAATTGTGATATTAACAACATCTCGCGAGGATCGACTACGTATCTGCCTGTACACGTCGCAGGAGCCAAGTTTTCTGTCGGAGATCTTCATTTTAGTCAAGGCGATGGAGAAATCAGCTTCTGCGGAGCCATTGAAATGGTATGTCCTCTCAATCTGTGACTACACCGCTAACGTCTTAGGCTGGAATCATCACCATCAAATTTGACCTCATCAAAGGTGGTATGAAGTCGAGAGGTCTCAAGAGTCCAGTATATAAACCAGGAGACATGGGCCCATTCTTTAGCCCTTCTCGATACCTCATCTTTGAGGGATTCTCTGTCGACGAACAAGGAAAGCAGCATTTCATGGATGCCACTGTTGCATATAGACAATCGTGTCTTCGAGCAATTGAATATCTCAAACAATTTGGTAAGACGATCATAGAAATTTTGGACATTGCTAATTATTCAGGCTACTCTGGAGAACAAATTTACCTCCTCTTGTCCTGTGCACCTATCAGAGGTTCCATCGCTGGTATCGTTGATATTCCAAATGCTTGTACAACTTTGGGAATACCGATGGATATTTTTGACTTTGATATCTCCATTGAGGCTGAGCCTGTAGTTAGAGACCTTGGAGCTTGTCCAGTGTCTCGTTGATCTTATATCTGTGCTATTGGGAGCCCAACGTCTCGCTTGAACTCTCGCAACCATTCAGCGTTATCAACGGGTGTTTGATTCCATGGGTCGTCGCTATGAATGTTAGCAGACGAATTTTATTCAGTGGGAAACTTACTCATCGTATAAAATCCAACGTGCTTGGTATTTCAGTTCATCGTCGCTTGGAATGTGGCTATTTGGATTGTTCGGGGACATGGTAGTCATTACAAATCTTGATAGCTCTTGTTTTAGTCGACGGTAGCTGTTGTTATCATTGATGAAGAATGGAGTTGCTGTTCGAACTTTATCCCGTATAAGAGCTCTTGATTCTGGAGTGCTTTGCATGGTTGAGATTGCTGGTAACTCTGGCATCCCTTCAGGAGATAATGATCGGTTCTCTGGAGGTGCACCTGTTATCCATGGCTGAGACAAAGACATGTCCAAGTCCATAGAGGCATCTAGAGGAACTGTGGTATCTGTTTGTCCCCATAAAAGGTAAGAATCAGCCAGTGAATCGTTTGCTAGCGACGCCAGAGCAGAGGCACGTTGACGCAGAGGAGCCAGCCAAACAGTAGAACTCCAGACTAATCTCATCAAAAAGTCGAGAAATCTTCGTGAAGGATTAGGTGAGGATGTTTCTGTACGGTTTAGAGCATTGCAGGCCTCTTGCTGAAGTTCTGAATCGGATGGAAAGTGTCCCATAGAAGTATGAGCCGCCATATACTGCTGCAATGCCGCCTCTAGCTCGCAATTCTCAAAAATGTTGCCCTTTCCATTGATTTTGAGTTGACTCAATCTTGATTCGGCCAGCTGTTTTGTTGGTCGTAGTCTCGCTTGATTGGCAATATCAACGGCTGACATGAAAATATCCCATAGCCACGAGGGAGATGAGGACGCTGGGTTTATCGAGATAATTTCGGCACCCAAAATCACTGAACACGCCTCAAAGTGAAGCTCGGGATCTAGTGGCATGCTGTGTTGATGTCGGTTTCTCATATAATACTCCAATTCCAACTTGATCAGCTCGTATGCACTTGTTGGTGTATCTGCTGGTCCTTTTGTTGCAGCGAATGGAAGCGGAGAATTGCGTTCGTGATGTATAAGGTCTGCTGGTCAGCGAAGATCTTTAATATCGGAAATCACTTACATGGAGGCATAGCATTGTCAATTCTATCAATGACCTTGGCTTCGAAACCCCAATCTCCCTTCCAGTGTTCCATGGTACTTCCAGCTTTGAAATGGTCGGCTAAATGGTCAACTCGACTAGCCCAAGTCATGAGATTGATACCGCAGAATCCACAACGGGATCGAACTTCTTGAGTCATGACTTTCCATTCATCCATTGGCCATTTAAGGAATTTGGACATGTGAACTAGCCTCAAGTGCTGTTGTAGGTGGTCCTTGCGGTGGTATGTCCGTTCTTCGATTGGCCGTTCAATACAGGCACTCTGATTGTGTCCATCTAAATGTGTCTTGTCTGGGTTTTTGACGCCACAAAACACACAAAGAAGCCCCTCTTCAGGATGAATTGCTGTAGGCCCGTTCGGGGAGCACACCCAATTCTCCAAAGACAAATGCAAAGACTTTTCGTGTCGTTGCCAATCGTATTTCGTCTTGAATGTCTCTGTACAAAACGTACACTGATACGTATTTTGTGCCTGCACCAGGTTTGTCCTGACTTCCTGTCGTCTCATCTTGGTACGTCGTCGCCGGTTGTGTCGCTTGAAAATGTCAAATGACGTGGAAGAATGTCGTGAATGAGAAGAATTGTATGAACCGGAATCATGACTTGAGACTGATGTTCCTCTGCTGCTTATAGATGAGCCATTACTTCGTGATCTCCCTTGACGTCCTGAGAAGGCTGCAACAGCTCGAGTAATATCGTCAACAGTCGCCGCTTCATGCTCAGGTGGCGAATTTGCCCATCGCTGTAAAGGATCCATGTGCTCAAATGGTGCAGGGGTCGGACGTCGTCGAGGAGTATCTATCGGGGTGTGATGACCCGAAGAGTTTCCAGAATCGTCATTCCGGAACATCGGCGATGTAGGCCGAGATAGATGAACTTTGGCTCGTCTTCTGGCGTTTGCAAACCAATTGGTGACTTGTTGCCGGTTAAGGCCAGTCTGATCCTGTAGGTCTTGAACATCTTGAATGCTAGGATATGGATGACGTTCGTGTACTGCAAACCAATTCCTCAAGATCTTGACTGATTCCGAAGAGAAGCGGTTGCCAATCTTTGGAGGGGCAGCTGACGCTTGGAGTATCCCTGGTGAGATTGTCTCTGGTTCATTGACACCCATATCAAGACCAAAGTCTGCACCGATATCTATATCCAGATTGTTTCCTAGGGACTGTAATATCGCCCCATGATTTTCTTGGTCTGCCATGATGATATGTTAGAGTTGATAAGTTTTGGAGGTCATGCGACGGCGAAGACTCGGACATGTCCAGAAAGGGCGGAGATCCACATTTTAGCCTCCATCGTTTGTCAATTGATGAGTCAGGAATAAGAGGAGGCCCATTAGAAGCTCACAATTTAGTAAATCGGAGAAACATCTTTCGAACTAACAAGTTCAAGTAATACAGGTCAGTGCTTGAGCAATGACTTATGGCATGACATATACCACCGTTGAGGCTCTAATCTACACTGTTATAGGTATACACCATATCAAAGCTAGTCAAAAAGCCGGGGTCGTCATCTCTAAACCACTCAGTTGCATCGCCGAGCCAGTCATCCACACGGAAGCCCCCTGTTTCGAGACAGAAATTTCTGTCTACAGCAGGACTCAAAGCCAGGAATTTGGCCATGATTGTATTGTCTGCGATCATGTTATTAACAATGTCTCTCTGTGCAGACTTCAAGGACTGATCGTCCGAGTGAGTGAGCCGCATGACTTTGATAACAAGATCTTCTTCAATTCCAAGTACTGTATCGATCAGTGCAGCCCCCCTCTCGGCTATGACATCGCTCTTCTGGCTGCGCAATCGTTGGGCGGCGGCTGTCATGGCGGCTCGCAGACGTCGCGCTTCGTCGTCTACATGACTTTCTCGGAAAAGAAGCTCTAATCCGATGACCATAGCCGCTGTAACACAAAAGGCAGAATGAGTCCAGATCGGAACTGTGTGCTCTTTGGAGATGTATTCGTACGCACCAAAGATGGTCATTGCTGCCGCCACGCATGTGGTTCGAGTTCGTGCAAGGGCAGGTAGATGGAAAGAAGGGTAGAGCATCGGGCGGTGAATCATGATGATCTTATCAGCGGAGCTGAGAGCTAAACTATGACGTGCTGCCGATAACCATGCGAACGACTCAGGTTCATCTTTTGTCTGCACCCGTAGAAAGCGAGGGACATCGCGCATGACCTTTCTCATGTCCTGGTCGCATTTGGCGATATGTCTAGCGACATCTGCGAGTGTGTATGGGGCTGTCGCAGGACCTAGGCCGTCCATGAGGCGTGGCATCAGAGACGCGATGCGGGATAGAGTACGAGGATATGAATTGATCGTTGGTGTTTCTTCCTCGCGCACCACCATGTCTTCGTCGTGGCAGTTGGCTGGAAGGCTAGTAGTATAATGCCACGGATGGATAACTCCAGCTAGGTCAGTAACCCTGTTCCTATTTTGGACTATAACTCACTATAAGTTCCTGTAAAAGGAATCTGAAAGTAATCTTGAATAACGAGCTGATTCCAACACCGTCGACCAACTTCAGTTTCTATAGTTCTGAACCAGCCTTCTCGAGTTTCGAGGCATATTTTGGAGTCACTTTCAATCTTATGAAGCCCCATGTTATGAGCGATACGGATGGCAGCACCGACGAGTGTTGCGTTTAGATTGCTCTGATCAAGATTATGAGCCACACGTGTAGAGAGTACAATGGCTTGAATTGAATAGACTGTTCATCATCAGCCAGTAAGTCACGAGAACCTTCTGACTAAACTTACGTGAGAGATTTTCGCAAAAGTTCTCTTGGTAAAGTGTCTGTACCATTGCTCGAAAAAGCTGGAGTGGCAAGGAGGGGTCCAGCTCTTCATCAGACCACAACGACCCGCTGTTGAGCGCAGTCCAGACCGAGACCTGTTGCAGTTTGTTAGCTAATTCTTTTAATATTCATCTGTCGAGGTAGGAGTAAGTAGGTTAGTCTCACAAGGATGACTGCAATGTACAATGGAAGCCAAAGGGAGTGAACCACTGTGCCTGTCGACCAGAATTCCTCGCATTGTGCTAGAAATGTCGGTGCATGAAACACATTGTGATGCCATAGAATATTCTTAATATGGAACTGAACTAGTTTTCGTGCTTTGGGCGCTGACGGAAGTGGTATATGAGGTGGGAGTACCGCCTGCGTCCGCTGGAGACCAGGCCAGTCAAGATCGGCGTTGATGGACGCAATCTCTGAATAGGCCCTCACACTGCGGCACGGACAGCTAATGTGTGGGAAACAATTACCGCAATGCCGACCCCATGCAAGAAGTTCGATTCTTTGTAGGTTTGAAGTATGCGAACCTTCGGAATTACTGCCAAGGTGACTTCCGGGAGTCTCGGTCGTTGTCGGAGAGCTCCCCTCGAGATGTGAGAATGGTTCATCAAAGCCTCCATCTGCCGGGGAAGGCCCAGAGACAGTAATGTTGTCTCTAGATGTTTCTGATGACACCTGAATCCCATTGACTTGGCTTGAACTTTTATGACCGGGTCCATGAATCAACACGTCCATGCGTTCCCGCAATGAGGCCAACGCCTTATCAACGTCTCTCGACGATGCAAGATCATCACGTATACGGGCCAAAACTTCAATCTCATTGCGATGAACCGTTTCGGCTTTACTGATTCTTACCAGTTCCCGTGAACAGGCTTTTGAGAGTCGATTGCATCGGCTACAAGGAATTCGTTTGTCGCATCGAATTTTAAGCCTCGTACATTCCTGACATGCTTTCGATTGGCGTTGAGAGATGCGAGCTGTTCTTGTCTCCGATTGACTGGCGGCGTGTGAAGGATTGTTGTCCATATCGATCTCAAGTAGGAGCCCTTTACATCACGACGTGGTATTTGACCAAGTAGAGTCGAGGGAGTAATTCTCGCATCTTAGACTGATGAGGTTATTAGATAGCTAGATGAGGTGATCGCCTAGCCCCACTTCGCCTCTTGTGGCTTAGTGGACTGAAGAATCCTGGATTCTCTTTAACGACGATTACATTCAATATCCTTCAAAGTGGTACTGGGTAATATAAGGACAGTATGTAGTAGACGTGGTTATATATTATATCAAGACGTCATCTCCTTCTGTTTATTTTGTAGTGATAAATCTACTCAATAGTAGAAGGTACTTCTATTGTTACCTGATCTCAATATGATGAAGAAACCTTAGTAGCTTTGAGTAGAGATTTGCAACATTACAGAGCTCAAAGTCATATGTCTCTTTCCAGATTCTTATCAAATAGGCAATCTAAGAGACCACTTGCCCTGACACCATGAGCAAGTCTATCGCAGGACATATACCTATATTGCAAAATTATAACCCAACACTCTACGCTCAAAAGTTATATAGCTCTACCCTTGAACGCTTTGTAGTCTTTTTGCTCTGCGCACTAGATGTTACCACCTGTATTACCTCATTCCTAGCGCCTCCCTTCTTCAACGACGCATTAGCTCTCCAATACAAGGCCAGCAAAATGGACGCAGAAAGCAGAGCTGCAGACATGAGACCAACAATCACACTCCAGCCACGGTGATAATATGGTAGATCATCGGATCGGAAAAGTTGACCCCCAACGATACCAGCACAGTTCGCTGCCATGATGAAAAGAGCCTAGACCTACAGTGTCAGCAGGTTGTCCTTGGAAGTTAAAAAATTACTGACCATCCGGATCGCTCGCTTTTCAGGACAACTTGCATTGATAGACAGCCAGGAGCCATTGACAGAGTCTAGTTCTATCGTTAGCTGACCAGACGTGGGATATCAAGGATGAGAAACATACGCCACCAACTGCAAGTCGCCGTTCCCATAGTAAGAATACCAAACTTGAGTCCGGCACTAGAGTCATCCGGAAGCCCCCGAAACGTGACCATAAAAGTCCACTGGCAGAGTACACCAAAGAGCACTACGAGCCCACGGCGGCCGGTTTTATCGCTGGTCAATTATCAGTTTTATTCGTAGATGTTTTGGGACAGATCATACGCGACAAAGCCTGCCACTATGATGAGGAAGACAGAGATCCATTGTCCCACAGATACGAGTGCGTTGGCTTGTAAGCGGCCGAACCCGAATGAGCTGACAATAGTTGGTGCATAAGACCAGAGCGCTGTTGTCGGTGCCAAACCGCAGATGGTAAAAAATATGTGAAGGAGGACTTTGGGATCCTTGACCTGCCATGCGCCATGTCAACACTGTAAAGAATCCTCTCTGGAGTGTGCTCACCGTTGATAATATATGACTGCTGTTGATGTGATTACTTCTCGATTTGCGAGTATCATTATCCCGCCGCAAACGCTCCTGCATAATCAGTTTCTCTCGGTTGTTGAAGAAATTAAGGCCCAAGATTGAAATGGCATTATTTGGTAGACCAGGGAAGAAGGAGAGGAATATGATTCCAGAAATAATCGTGAGAAGGCCCTCGATCTATGATTGTGTTAATCACTCTCTTTGTGATAGGTTTTCAGTCTCACAATGAAGAGCCACTGCCAACCTGCCATGCCTCCCACGCCACGCATATGGAGACTAGTTTTCGCGTTAGTAAACTCGTCTTGGTATCATGAATCCCGAGTAATTGCACAAACATTCCATACGCAAGAAGGCCACCACATGCCTGAGCTATACCATTACCGAGGAAGAAAAACCCAAAGCGTCGACTTAGCTCCGAGTTCTTGTACCAGCAAGATAAGGTATAGAGACTACCTGGGATGAAGCCGGACTCGAGAAGACTGTTTGAGAATTTAGTCAAGTTCGTCATCATGGAAATCTCATGGCGGTTCGTACCCAAGCAGCAAACGAGTGGCTAGAAAGGGCCCGAGTCCCTTTTGCCAGGCCTGAAACATTGACACAAGACCCCTAATGACAAATAAGTAAACATCTCCAGGTGTAGAACAGAAACTAACCATGCTATGATCTGACATCCAATCCAGATCCGAGGGCCCACGCGGTAAAGCATAAGATTGCTTGGGAGCTATGCGGGCTGTCAATCCCAAGAACCAGAAAGCATACTAAGACTGGAATAATTATACCTCGAGAAGAACGATGCCCGCGTTGAGTAATTGTTGTCCTACATTGAACCAGTTCTGCGTAATACCGACATCGTTGAGAAAGTTGTCTGTTAGGGCATTTCCACTGATTACGGCACTTAGCTCTTGTTTCTATAATATGATGGTCCAAAGAGCATGCGGATCACATGGCGTAACGTACATGTTGGCTCGGTCGAGTTGGAAGTTGAAAAAACAAATGATCAAAATGCTCAGGACGATGAGGTCGATCCTAGAACAAAAAGTATTTAGTCAGTAACCCTCCGGTTCAGGCACATTGTCATATAACATGAGCTTAACTTACTTGCGGACTAGAGAATGTTCTTCATGTTCTGTCCATTGTATATCATGATTGATATCGTTAGCTTGGCTTGGGGATTGGAAGTACCCTTCGACTGTATGCTTCTCGTCATTGGCTGACGTCGAGGGATTCTCGGTAACCACATTCTGTTCAATCATAGTGGGTAGGTATGAAAGCTTTCCAACGAAAGAAGATCGTGTTGTGGGCTTAGATAACCAGCTGATTTATCGGTGACCGGCCACTCAAGGGTTGACGCTGTACTTATACGAACAATGCCCTAAAGCAACAACAATAGATAGTCTCATATCCTATCAACTTTCTAAGAGTTTTCTCTGACGTATTCCTAGACTTAAATGATGTGATTTATTTTTCAATGAGGAATAGTCCTCAGCTTTAGGAGTAATTGCTTAACAGGCCGAGTGTCCGTCTCGACCGAGAGCTGCGTAGCGGAGTGGGCTAAGGAAGCACGGGCGAGTTTGGAGCTCAGCCGTATGAACCCCGATGCTCCGACCTGGGGATAGAGCGAGGGAGAGAGCACAAGAAGACTATTTGAGTTTTGCATCATAATCGTCATTTTATTTCTTCTCCTTTCATGATTCAATTTCGTTTGCGGCGGTCATAACCAAAACGTCACCAAGCATGCTTTTCAAATTACCCCAGATTCTTGGTGCAGCCGTGCTGTTGGATCTAGTCACCGCCGATGGCACGTATCGCAGTCGACCAGACCTTTCACCCCCAACTTTGAACATCACTCTCGCTTGTGGAGGGCTCTGTTCGAATGGTTATCTTTTTGTCGCACCTTTTACTGGGTACGATGATCCCGTTGATCACGGCCCCCTTCAGGCCGCCCCTCATATTTTGACCGACACGGGCGATCTTGTCTGGTCCGGGTTCTCTTACTTCTCCATCTGGGCTGGTAACTTTCAAGCGGCTCGATGGAAAGGTAAAGACGTATTGTTTTCCTTTGAAGGAGCACACAATAGCTTGCATGGACATGGCCATGGTCATCACACTTTTCTAGATCAGCACTATCAGAATATCCGGGAACTCCGTGCTGGAAATCATATGATCTCTGACAAGCATGAGTTTATTGTCATTAACGAGACATCTGCTCTATTCCAGATCTATCACCCTTTGCAGAGAAACCTCCGGCGCTATGGTGGAACATCCAAACAGACATGGATTGTCGACGCCCGATTCCAAGAAATGAATATCGAGACTGGCGAGGTCTTGTTTGAGTGGTCCAGTTTAGATCATGTGTCGCCAGATGAGACTGCCCTCCCTCTTCCCCTTGGTCAGGCTGGAATCGGACACAACAGCTCCACGGCGTGGGATTACTTTCATATTAACTCAATCACCAAGGGTGATGATGGTCACTACCTACTCTCCGCTAGACACGCTTCAACTGTGTACAAGATCAATGGCACAGATGGATCAATTATTTGGCGCTTGGGAGGAAAACACTCAGACTTTACTTTGGGGTCAAATGTTACCTTTGGATTCCAACACCACGCTCGTTATTTGTCTGGAGGAGCTGGTCAGTCCGTCGAAATCATTTCTCTCTTTGACAATTCTGTGTACGGTTCCGAAGCAGCTGGCGGTGGTGATAAGGAAATCCACCTCTATCCCTACTCACGAGGAAAGTATATCAAGCTTGACCACATTGACAAGACAGCCACCCTTGACATGGCCTTTCTGCCACCTCAACAGCCCATCCTCGCCAAGTCACAAGGCTCGCTGCAAACCCTTCAAGATGGCAATGTGCTAATCAATTGGGGATCTGAGGGTCAAATTTCCGAATACACTTCTGAAGGCAAGGCAGTATTTCACGCCTTTCTCGATAGTGGCTCTCTTCAGGACAAACTTCAGAACTACCGCGCTTTCAGGTATGAATGGACTGGTTACTCACCTGAGTCTTTGGCTGTTTTTGCCGAGGAAGTAGAGAACACAGCCGTTGATATATACGTCAGCTGGAATGGCGACACCAGGACATCGTCGTGGAGGTTTACATGGAAGGAATCACGATCAGATGGAAAAGTAGTCTTCAAGAATCGCACGACAGAAAAGACTGGATTTGAGACAAAGGTCAGGTTGTTGGGAGTTGGGTCAGTAATTGGATCAATTTGCGTGGAGGCACTTGATGCGGGTGGTGATGTTTTGTCAGTATCCGATGAAATATTACCTGTGAGGGCCTTTTGGCTCGGTTCGGAGACTGATTCAACACTTCACAGGGCAGAGGAGTTCATCGAGGAAGAGCTTTAGCAAGTAGATCCAAGGTTGTCCAAGAATATGATCTATAGCCGTTTAAGTAGAGTTCCAGTAAACACCACTTGTTACATTTTCTCGAACTCCCAACAAAAATTCGTTAATAACCAGGGCAACTAGAGCCGTGTACAAATCCTCTAGTGTGAAAGGCCTGCTAGAAGACTTTGCATGTTTTTAGACATCAGATCTGTCATATAAGTAGAGTGTATTCAAGTCATCAATCTGAAAAGCTTCTTTGCTGTAGTAGCGACAAGCGCGAGAAGAAGGCCTCGGTACCCATACTAATTAAATTCCTATTGAATCAAATGATTCGAATATCGAGGCGTGATAGAACATGTTCTATCACTATTCCTCCCAAAAAACAGTTCAAGCGGAGCCCACGGTTCAGTTGTGAACTCGGACGTTTAACCCAGACCAGATGCCGCAACTCAAAGATCAATGGGCATTAACTGGCCACTCGGAGTGACTTCCTACTTCTATTGGCCCCATTTAGCAATCTTACCGGCGGCGGATCGGATCCAATTCAGGCACCTTGACTCCATAGAGCGGCTGAGATTTGGACTCACCCATTGTGGGTCAGCGATGGTGTGCTTTGGAACAAAATCACGTCTATGATAAAAACCCGGCATCGGAGAAATTTAATTAACAATAGTGGACGCGATTGATTCAGAGATTGTTCGCTATCATCATACATTGGAAAGAAAAAGGCTCATATCGAAAATGGCCAAGACTAATGCAACAGAGACGACTCCCCTTCTACCTCAACTAGAGGCAGAGGTTGTTCGAGATGACAATGGCTCACCGGACTGTGAGAGGGCCCATGTTCCCGATGAGCCAAAAACCTATAGCCATGCCTTCATTGCGAGAGTCGTGATTGCATTGCTAATTGGTAAGTCCACGAGTCAGCACACTCCCTGAGGTAGCTAACAGTTTAGGCGTCTTCACTTCGAATGCCGACGGATCATTGGTCCTGGCTACCCATCCTGTCATTGCATCTGAGTTTGGCAAGCTTCAGGATTCAAGCTGGCTTTTTATCAGTTTCATGCTGGCCAGCGCTGCATCGCAGACTATGGTAAGTAATCTCCAAGACTAGTTGACATGCGAGCTAAGTCTTCAGTATGGGAAACTAAGTGACATCTTTGGTCGCAAAACGGTATTGATCTTTTGTTATGGCTTGTTTGCTCTGGGATGGTAAGTGCTCTATCGAATCCTTCTCGTCATCATAAATTGCTTGCCAATTATACTCAATGTCTGGTATCCAAGCTAACACTTATAGTGCTCTTGTGTAAGTTCCTGCCTATCTAAACGGGATATTACTCATACTATATAGAGGCGCTGGTCAGACAATGTGGCAGGTCATCTTGGGTCGTGTCATCTCAGGCTCTGGAGGTGCTGGTATGACGACAATGGCCTCAGTCATCATCACTGGTATGTAAATCGGTATCTACTGAGGGCTCGCTGACCATTAGACCTTGCTCCTCTTCGAGAGGTGGCATCCTGGCAAAGTTACATGAATGTGATTGCCACAGTCGGTCGTAGCATTGGTGGTCCTCTAGGAGGCTTCTTAGCGGATACAATCGGATGGAGATGGTAAGTTTATCACCGAAGGAAGCGGCTCTTACTAACAGATTAGGTCTTTTCTTGGACAATCGCCAATCTTTGTCGTTTCAATGGTAGTTGTCGCACTTCTACTTCCATCTACAGCCCACACCGAAGGCGCGGTCCTGGAGCGTATCAAGAGAATTGACGCCCTGGGGGCTCTTCTATTGGGTAGCTCCGTGCTTGCTTTTATGGTACCGCTCGAAATTGGTGGCCAAAAGGTTGCATGGAGTAACCCTATTGTGCCCGGTCTTGCTGGTGCTGGTGTATTGCTTGCAATTACTTTCGTACTCGTCGAGTCGCGTTGGGCCAGAGAACCAATCTTCCCTCTTCGTTTACTTCGAAACAGCGACGTCACAAAGTCTTACTTGATTGCCTTTGGTCAATCTGGAGCACAGCTAGGAGTATGTCATTTATCATGATTCATGGATAGTACTAATTGAGTAGATGATGTATACCGTCCCTATTTACTTCCAGGTCTCTCAGCGAGTGTCGAGCACAGTCGCAGGCGCTCATCTGTTCCCAGCAGTCATTGGAAATACGGTCGGAGGAATCGCAACAGGCTTGATCATTAAAAGGACAGGCCGTTATAAAGCGTTGATTGTTTTTGCAGCAGTCTCTTCCATCACAAGTTATGCTCTGATGTTACTGAGATGGCATGGACAAACTAACTGGTTGGAGTCGCTCTATGTTTTCCCAGGGTACGTCTATCACCTTTCACAGACAAAGCTGACTTTTCAGTGGCTTGGGTATGGGTATTGCTCAAAGTGCTGCCTTCATCGCACTGCAGGCTTCAATTGATCCTAAAGATAAAGCGGCAGCAGCTTCAGGAATCTTTCTGTCTGTCACTCTAGGAGCAGTTGTTGGCATGGCCAGCACCAGCGCACTTATTCAAGGAATCTTACGACACGACGTCCAACAAAACCTGACGCAACTCGGCATGTCTCAATCAGCAACCGACGAGGTAAGTTTCTCCTCTTCATCATGACGTATGCTAAGTTTGTAGGTCATCCGAAAAGCATCAGAGAGCGTCTCTTACATCGACGATGCCTCCGGACCTATCCGAAAAGTCTTGATTGGAGGCTATGTAAAAGGAATTGAATACGGCCACGGTATGCATATCATCCCATTGCAAGGTTAAACTAACAAATCAGGACTCTCCATCCTTTTCTCCGGGATTTCACTCATCACAGCGCTACTACTCAAGGAGCGTAAGCTCTAGATCGTAGGCTAGTGGCGGAGATAGCGCGTCCCAACAACACGGATCACGAGGGGAATGGACCAAAAACTTGCTTAACGGGGAATAGTCTTATTATCCCCAGATTTCAACACATCATGTTTTCTCTTAGTCCACGAGCCCTATAAAATTACTAGATATGGAGTAGTTCATATTACCCCAGATGCTGGCATCCCAGTATTAAAGCCATTGTTGTCCCTGTACTTTGTTGTTTGATCATCATCAAATGTCTTCCAAAAGTGACTCTACAGCCTCGCAAATCCACAGGACAGAGAGCTCGTCTCCTGGAGCCGTTCAAGATGTGTCGACTCCTCAACTACGAAAGAATCGATCATTCATTTCAGTCCTCGGCATGTCCCTTGCTATCACAGCTGTTCCTTACGGCCTTGGTGGTCCATTGATGTCTTCAATCTATGGTGGCGGACAACTCTCAATGTTTGCGGGTGTCTTGGTCGTCGTTCTTCTCCAAGGAGCCGTCGCTGTATCCCTAGGAGAACTCGCCTCTCGCTATCCAACTTCGTCTGGAGTCTACTACTGGTCATACAGACTCACCGAAAATAAGCGTTACCAACACGCCATGGCCTATTTCACAGGATGGGTGTGGTTGATCGGTAACTGGACTATTGCCCTGTCTGTCAACTTCGGATTCGCCTCTCTTATCGTTGCATCTATCACCATGTATCGACCCGAGTGGACCGCCACAGCGAACGAGATCCTTTATATCTTCTTTGGGATTTGCATCCTCATATTTCTCCTATGTGCAGCAGCTGATAAAGCGTTGCCATTGGTTGATACTGCGGCGGCTATTTGGAGCGTTGTGACTGCTGTGGCAATTTTAATTGCTCTCAGCACCACTGCCAAGTCAGGGAGACATTCTGCTTCATATGGCCTCGCACACTACGATACCACGATCTCTGGATGGGGAGGCTTTTCGTTCTTCATTGGACTCTTGCCTCCTGCATACGCTCTCTCTGCCATCGGCTTGGTCATGTCAATGACTGAAGAGTGTTCAAAGCCAGAAGTAGAGGTACCTCGAGCAATCAGCATATGTATTCCGATCGGGGGAGTTTCCATGCTCGCTTTTGTTCTTCCCATCTGCTTCACTCTACCACCCTTGGAAGATGTTCTCGCTGCCCCATACGGCCAGGCATTGCCATATATCATCGACACCGTCACCGGCTCGAAACCACTCAGCTTGACCCTGATGATCGTGGTTCTGATGGTGACTCTGTTTTGTTCAGTCAGTATCACCACAACTGCTTCTAGATGTACATGGGCCCTTTCACGAGATGGAATGCTTCCATTCTCCTGTATCTGGTCACGTACACTATTCAACCAGCCTGTCTATGCTCTGGCTTTGGTCACAGTGATTGAGCTATGTCTTGGCTGTGTTAATCTCGGAAGCACCAGTGCATTTACGGCTTTTGTGTCTGTCGGCGTGATTGCCCTTGCATGTGCATACCTAATTCCCATCGCCATCAGTCTAGCCTCTGGTAGAAAAGAGGTGGCAAAGGCAAAGTGGCATCTGGGGGCTCTTGGTACAGTGGCAAACTCAATTGCAGTTTGCTGGATTCTGTTCCAACTCGTCCTCTTTAGTATGCCCTCTGCACTGCCAGTAACGGCAGAGACAGTCAACTACGCGTCAGTTGTCTTTGTGGGATTCTTGTTCTTATGTGGTGTATGGTATTTTGCGTGGGGAAAGAGAGGTATGTGCTACATTGACTTAGATCTGGAACTTGAGCTAACAAATCAGTCTTTACAGAGCCAAAGAATGAGGCGGAGTTGATAATGTAGTAGTTGTGGAGATATAATAGGTAGATAAAAATCATGAGTTGGCATTAATGTTACCAAGATAAGTAAGAGTGTGGCACAAGTCTGTCGATAATGTAATTTCTTATTGTTAAATGCGTGTGATGATGTGATCTATTTTATAGGCCATAATATTTCGCGCTTACTCCTCAAATAGTCGCATCGAGAAGAGCTCCTTGACTTAGAGGGTAGTGTAGTCTACATAAACATCAGAATCGTGAACTTGTAGTAAAGATAACATACCGAAATTGTCAAGGTCATTATGACCCGTTAATGCGCCCCCTTGAACCCGTATATGACTTAGACGACAGAGATAGTGAGCTGTGAGCAGTCGTCGCCGATGACAGTAAAGCTCTGTAGCGCACCGAAATTTAGCTAGTAGCCTCTTACATTAAAGTAACTGGGGTTCGTGTGATACCACACCACAATCGTCGCTTTGTAACCCCTGCAGTCTGCATGGCCTTTAAAGAAAGTCCTATCACAAGATATATGGATCAAAGGTACCTTTTTCTCGGTCCATCGGCATGCAACAGTCGATAGCGGAGACCGGACATGGGTGGTAAACGGCTGTCAAGGTAATATACCACCTCAACAACACCATTACTCACAGCTGCTGGTCCCAGAGAAGAACCCCTCTGGTGAAATTCGCAACGACCACGGCCACGACTTCCATTTCGGCCTGACCTCGCCATAATATATTAGCGGTTACCTGAATTTCCGAGTTTATATCCCGGATCACTCGCCCAAAACATGCTTTGCAGCCTGCTGTGGTGCATTTGGCCAATCCAAAACTGAATATTTCCCACCGGCAATGTGTCCTCAAAGCAAGTTCAACGATGTTCTACGCCTCGGTCCTTTGGCGAACCTTGAAGTCCTCGATTCTCGGCACATTCAAGCGGGAGAATTTATGAGCCAACGAACCTTGGCTTGGTAGCTTGGCGAAGAGTTACTCAAAAAAGTTAAAGGACGGCCTTATCGGGATAATTATTCGAGTATTGTACTGTTCTATAGTTACACAAAGACTTGAATATTCTGCATCAGAGTTCTCTTCAGTGAGATAATCAATCCAATAACTAGTACGGAAAGTTCCCCTCTGGAACCTTTTCCAGTACCCCAGACTTCTTTTGCAACTCATCCTGTTCATGAAGATATGGAAGCAGAATGTCCGCCCAATGATGCTTGCCCTTGTAAGTCGAAGCAGCCTCATCCCAATTCTCAATCGCCTCTGCCAAACGTCCTGGGACATGTGGCTCTTGTGCGATAGTAGTGATGGGCTCAAAGTATGTACGGACCGTGAATAGAAGAGCCTTGGATCGAGGAAGTCGTCGAAGAGACTGTCTTTCGGAGCGGAAGTAGAGGTCTTCGATAGTTAAGCCCTTGTCGTTGGCCGTTTCCCAAGCTGAACTGTTAGAAAGGCTTATAGAGAAGTGAGTGGCTGTACTTACAAGCTACCTGATTGCTGTTTTGATCACCCATGCGATGAGACCAATGGAGTCCGTCATCAAGTTGGATAAAGAACTGCAGAGTTAGGTATGGTCTGATACGATTTCCAAGGTACTCACGTTGTTTCGGATCACCGCTTTGTCAGGTTGCATACCCTTGAAGAAACGGTTCATCGATTTCATGAGCTTTGCTTGGTAATGAGGGACCTTGGCTTCGATGTGTAAGGTGTCAAGAGACATTCTGAACTTTTCGCTTAATCGCCAGAAACCAGGGAGGCAGACAGCTCCCGCGTCGAGGTGATAATGGCCATCTGAGACGTTAGCTAGGAAAATTCTGTTGTTAAGACGACTTACCATCTTCTTCCACCATAATTACAAGATCGTCTTGTACTAGCTTAGCTGCAATAGCCATTGCTTCCTTCGGGGTACCTGACTGGTCAGCGGGTCCTTGGCTGCGAGGACACATACTTACTGGCTGGGTAATTGAAGGCTTCCCCTGTCAAGGTGTTGCGTAGGATTCCATTGTTTAACTGAAAGATCTTTGGGTAACGCGCAGTCAGGTACGCCGTCAACTCTTCCAAAACCTCAAAACAAGCATCGCGGGTAACTGCATTGTCGACATATTGAATATGGGCATCAATGTCCTTCTCCAGTTCCGAGACCTTCAAATCGTGATACCAGAGATAGTTGGAATCCATCTCAATCCAGTTGTTCCAGTCGAGCTTTCTAATTCCCATGGTGACGTGGTTCGGTCCGTGACGGCATGGTCGATACAGCTGGGGCTTTGTGCTGTCTAGATCAAAGTCGACGAGAGGTTCAGGCGATGGAGTCTTCCATTCGAGATCTTTGGGTTCGGCTATTCTGTTAGTTTGCGATGCTACAGACTATTTAACAGAACATACCAGCAGCTTTACCCTTGCGCATCGATTCGTATGCGAAAAAGAGCCATACAACACCCACGCCTACAATGGTGACGATGAGGACTTCTTGCGGCAAGCCTAGAGATTGGAGTAGTGAAGACATGATGGAAACTGATGAGATGGAGTTACAAGGCAAACCAGAAACAAACCAGAAATGCCCTTGGTATTTATCCATGGTGTGGCAATGACAGCCATGGACGAGAAACTTGCCCTTTTTGGTTGGCTTCTTTTACCGTGGCTTACAATTGTTATCAACGTATCAGAGCTTGATGTGATGAAGATGCCGTCCATACCATAAAAGGCAAGCTTATTGTCCATTTCATGGTCCGGTCTATGGCCGGTCCAAGACCCTCCCCCACATAAAACCCCGCGTCGGATCTTGTCGCCTGATTTAGACATTATCGCAAAAAGGTATATTTATTGACTATGTATAATCCTAATTTATGCAGTCTGACCAGTCTTGGTAGTCTTGACAATCCCCTCTTTGTGGAGTGCTTCGACAATGTCGAGAATCACAAAGTCACATCCCCTACCCGCCATGATGTTAACCGCCACAGGCAAAGTTTGGTTCTGGAGGGTGGAGTTGGAGAATCCTGCGTCACCCAGGCTGAAGCTACCCAGTGTGATGGCGTAGTCGGGAAGACCCGCCACGGAAGCGAATCGGTTAACGGAGACGGGACCTGATGAGGCCCCATTATTGGAATTAGAGTTCTCTGCTCCCAGAGACTCTTCGCAGGCTTCTTCAGACCCGAGTGTAGAGTTGCAAGCAACTGTCGCCTTGAGCTCAGCGATCAAATCCTGCTGTTTCGAGAGTTCCGAAAGTTGAGCACGGATGTAGGGGTTTGCAGTACTATACTGTTAGTATTAGACATTGAATGAGAGAAGGGAACATACTCTTTAGAAACATCGGGCTTGTATGAGGGGCCGCTTGGTGAAAGGTAAACGTAGATGGCGTTTGAGCAAGTCTTCTTGTCTGCGGTCAACAGCTTGCTATCAGCCCAGTCCACGACTGCCTTCTTCGTGGCAAGATCATCCTCGTGGGTTTGTTCTGTCATTGTGGTGTTGGCATTGATCCATCCCTCGCGAGTACCAGGGACCATGTGTGGGAATGCGCCATTATGAGACTTTTCGTACTTCTCAACGTAATCTCTACCAAACTCATCCCATTGCTCGTATTGAGTGAGGTTACCGTAGATGTTGTCCACAATGTCTACGATAAGAACATCCTGAAATGCCTTTGGTGCTGACTCACTCCAGGCCTTGTCGATGGAGAATTTGGTGGCATTGGCGGACAAGAGACTAGAAAGTCCATTGAGAAAGTCGGTGATGGCTTGCACTGAGTCGTCTCCAAGCTGAGAGATTGTATCCTCACTGCTTATGTCGAGTAGGATCTCTGTTGGGAAGTCAGAGTACTCTTTGATTGTACCGGCGTACAAAGCCTTGTTGACCTTGGACCAGATTACAGGATCACGAGCGAGGATACCAGAGGTGTCCATAGCCGATGACAAAGGAAGAGCTCCTGTGAGGTTGACAGCGTCTTGTGTGGGCCGATTTCCATGAACACCGTTCTGTCCAGCAGGTCCACGAATACTGCCTCCTGTATCACTTCCCATGCTTGCATCAAGCCAGTCATATGATGCAACAGAAGCAGCAGAGCCTCCAGAGCTGTCACCTGGAGAGTTGTAACCATCTCCACGAGGATTGAAGGGTAAAAGGTAATCGATGTGCTCGGGAACAGAAGGGCCAGCGAAAGCAAACTCTGATAGCTTATTCTTGCCAATGATAACAGCACCAGCGTCGATGAGCTTTTGCACAGCAACGGCAGTCTTGGTCTTGACCTTGCTCATCTCATACAGAGCTCGATTACCTCCACTTGTCTTGACGCCCTTAAGATCATAAAGATCCTTGACGGCGATGCGGATACCTGCAAGGGGCTTCTCTTTGGTCTGGGTAAAGTACAGACGCGATGGAACAGCAATGGTTAGACCTCCAGCAGAGAGAGCAGCAGCACGAAGGGGATGATGAGTTCCAGAAGGATCTTGATAGGTGGACTGATTCTATTAGCGTGTGTACATGGTGGCGTGGTACTATGGTACTCACTTGAATAAAAGCCTGGTTGGTATCATCGTAAAGACGATATGCTTGGTACACTTTGCCGGTGTAGCTGTGTACAAAGTATGGACCGGCAGGAACGGCATCTTCACCAGTGTAAACTGTTGAGACGTTATATTTTGATGAGAGATCCTTCGACCAATCGTCTTTGTCGGAGTCTGACTGGATATAGATGGCTGCGGCCGTTAGATGAGTTGTTATGTGTGGCGTTATTGGCTTACCTTGTGTAAAGTATGGCGTCCACACATCATCCTCCTCATATTTTTTCAGAGCAGAGGCAACGCGTTCAGCATTCGCGGTCTGGCTCAATTTTACCACAGTAAGAGGAACGAATTCATCTTCACACTCAGCAGAAGTGTTCCAAGAATCCAGCTTCCAAGCTGCGGTAGGGGGGACAAAGTATTCATGCTTTCCTAATTGAATCTGCCTTGAAACTGAAGACGCAGATACAGTTGCAAGGTAAAAGATACCCAATGCCAGAGTAGAGAAAGCCATTTTGTCTGCCGATTGTTAAGTCATTCATCGTGGGATAGATAGTTGGTATATATACATATAGATCAGCCAGGTTCAGGCTGTGCATTGTAAGCTTACCCCGACTCCGAAGTTGAACGGGAACATGGCTCTCTGCAATGCCAACTACCACCCAGTCGCCTCCATCGGCATAAATTGCCCGAGCAAATCGTAGGGAGGCTTAGATTAGTGTAACTCCACAAACGCTACGTTAGTGGTTGCGGTCAGAAGCTAATAGCTCTCTCTGGGGCTGAGCTGCCTGACGATCACTGTCGCTTATTCTCAAAATGCCTCGGAGTGGGTATTGCAGACTTGGTTTTCGACAAGCTATCCCGTTTTGGCTATTCAAAAAAGTTCCATGCTTGTCTGATCAGCCCTACGTGAAAGCTGAGGTTTTGTTGATGAACGGATAAAACGGCTAAAACGACTTCCGTGCGTAGCTTTGGCGATCCAATACATGGGGTTAAGGTTTAATTGCCCGTTACAGAATGCGAAGGCGAGTACTTTAATCATGGCGGCAAAAACTATGATGAATTACAGCGGTCTGAATCATGAATTCAAGGACAGCTATGGAAAGAACTTTTGTTCAATGACGCGCTCTTCCAAGGTTGTTTATTTCTTGGTGGTCCTACATATTTGGGGGCCATGCATGTTTAGTTATTGATCAGGGATTAACATCATGGTTCAAGGCGAATTAAGCGTAATATCGCGCTGTAATGCCGCATCGATCTAGGCAGAATTTGGACATATCATTGGCTAGCTGCTGACAGTGATTACGGCTGAACATCCTTCATTCAATGCCAACTTCCCTCTTAAAAGCCTCCAGCCAATCTTTATTCTCTGCAATGGTCTGATTAAACGGGTCATCACTAGATACGTTAGCCAAGTCACGATGCAGATGAATGACTTACTCATTGTAACTGATCCATCGAGCATAGTGCTGAATTTCTTCGTCCGAAGGTACTCGACTGGCTGGGTTGTGCGGTGACATGATTGCATCCACCCATCGACGCAATTCCTGTGTAAACCATCGCCAATAATTGTGGTCGTTGAGAAAAGACGTACTCGACTTCATCACCAGAGATCGAGCTGCCGATATATGAAGGTCAGGCCTCATTGTAAGGGTCGCATTCCATGGTCCATCACCGTTGCCTATTGGATGTCGCTGTCTGAATGCAGCCAGCCAGTAATCATCCTCTGCTGCAGTGTGATTCACAATCGAATCTGAGCCATGGACAATAACACGCGCTTGACGACGAAGGTCTGCATCATCTGGTTCAAGACCAATAACTCTTTGCAAATCGAGATACGCGCTCAACTCGTGCTCCAGACGCGTATAATCCTGAATCATGGCATTCAAGTTAAGTGTTTCCGTTGACTCAATCAACTCAATTCCAGCTCGTTGACGGAATGGTAATAGCCAATCTCCAGGTGAGTGAATGACTTTGATGAGCCAATTTGCGATGAAATCTGATGGAGTTGCTGAAACTTCTTCCAAACGGCCTACAATCATGCAGCATTCTTCTCTCAGCTCGTCATCCCTGATACTCAAACCTAATAACTGCTTGGCTTGGACAAATTCTTGAAGCTGCGTCTCGAATGGACAACCTTCGAAAATATTGTTCTTTCCGCTGATTTCCATAGATGGAAGTCGATTCTCTCCGTTTGACCGTAAAGGTCCGAACTGTGCTTGCTGCGAGATTTGTACATTCGAAAAGACCAAGTCGTGAAGCCAGGAAAAGCAGACTAGATCCCCGTTGGATACTGAATCAGAAGCAAAGAATATTCGACACGCTTCAAGCTGCATTTCGTTTTCTGTAGGCATCCGGGCATGCTTATAAAAGTGATTTTGCATAAAATATGCAAGCTCCAGTTTGAGAAGCTCATACGCTGTTCGTGGCGTTTCGACAAGAGCCCTACTCCCTTCAAATGGGAACGGACTGTTTCTTTCGGTTTCGATAAAGTCTGAAATGTTAGACGTCAGGAAATCATAAGTCAAATCAGTCAACTTACAAGGTGGTATCGAATTTTCAACAAGCTCGAGTATATGTGGCTCAAATCCCCAATCGCCTTTCCAATCTGCCATTGTCTTCCCTGTCTTGTAATGGTCTGCAAGATGATGTACGCGGTCAATCCACGTTTCCATGACCAGATTACAGAAACCACATCGTGAACGGATTACAGGCGGAGGTGCTTTCCACTGTCTCATTGGCCACTCAGCAAATTTTGCATTATGAACGAGTTTCAAGTGCTGGTTTAGATGGTCTTTTCTGTTAAAAGTGCGTTCTTGTACTGGTCGATTCTTGCATGCCGAATAATTGTGGCTTTCGATATGTGCATCGTCTGGGTCAACGTGACCACAAAAGACACAGCGAGTTTCTGGGCTGTCTGCTTTGCATCCACGCGGACCTTCGGGACTGCATACCCATCGCTCGAGAGGTAAATGCAATGAGTTTTCGTGTCGCTGCCAATCATGCTTTGCTCGAAAGCTCTCGGTGCAGAATGTGCATTGAAATGCCTTTCGAGGAGCTGCCAGAGACCTTCGCTCTTCTTTGTAGGCACGCCGTCTACGACGAGAGCTGCCGCGACTGAAGAGTTCGTTCAGACCAAAAGAAGATCGACTGGTGTATGAGTTGACAGAACTGATGGAGCTTGAACGTGAGGTATCGACACTCCTCACAGATGGGGTCCTAGATAGTCGTGTGTATGGGCTCGTAGAACCTTGTCTGTTAGTCAAGTTACGTATCATCTGATTTTTAAAGCTTACCTGTACCTGAAGATGGCCGTACAGAAGCTACTGCTCTAGCAATGGCGGTAACTGCAGCAGGCTCATCTTCTGGTGGAGAATCAACCCATCTCTGAAGAGGATCCATATCCGAAGTATTCCGGACTGCAGGCGTTCCAGGTCTAGGAGGTATATCCATTGCCTTTGTATCATTATGGCGAGGAGAAGAGGCACTGGACGGTATTTTCCCTCGACGACGAGCATTTGCCAACCAATTGGATATTTGGGTCTTGGTAAGTCCTGTCTGTTCTTGAAGCATCTTTCGTTCTGGTTCTCGAGGATAGGGGTGACTTTGATGGGTTGCAAGCCAATTCTTCAATATCCGTACTGACTCTCTTGTGAATCTTCCTCCAACTTTGGCGGGCGGGTTGGATGTCCCGGATTGAACATAGCCTGGTTGCAATGGCATAAGGCTGAGGCTACTGATGGGGGTATTGAACATATTTTGCGGCGTAGGTTGCGGCCATTGATCAAGAGTAAGACTTGGGGTCACATTCGATACATTTTGATCGTTCGATTGAGGTGCAGAATCAGACATGTACGGCGTCAAATCATCACTCATGAAGCCGTCGAGCAGATCCATGTCCGTAAAGAGATTGGGGTTATCGTAAGTCATTGTGAATGATCGACTCACGGTCCAGCACAGGGTAGTATGCAGGTCACTGTAAATGTGAAGAAGAAAGGTCGAATCTCTTCGGTCAAGGTTATTCAAGTGGCGGCCAAATCTGCTAGTTTTTGATTGGTCAATCATGGTTTAACCTTGTCATCGCGCCCTATTGATGGGGCGTCATGTGAGCATATGAGGGGCAACAATAGCTAATTCTGTTTTGACTATTCTTGACTATTCTTCTCGGGTTTGGACTTTTTGAGAGCCATGGCCTCGTGCAATTGACCCAGCATGACCGGGACAGGTCTCTTGTTGATATAAATGTCGTCAAAAAGTTTAAGGATGTCAGGATATGGCTTGAGGTATTCCCTGGCCTCCCAGAGGTACTTTTCCGCCTTGACTGGATCTGCTGTGTTTTGAAGCATCAAAGTGATTAATGCCTCGTGATTATTTCGTTCTTTTTCGTTTAGATTTTCCTATAATTGTTAGAGGGTTCAATTGGCGGAGAGATAATAGTACCTTGATATCATACATGAGGTTCATGGTGGGCTCGATGACGGTTGATTTAAAGTCCACATCGGGGTTTTGCTTCTGAATATCTTTGGTTCGCTCGATAAATTCAGATATAGACTGCTCCCGAGTCTTTTGAAGTGGTTCTTGATTCGTTTGAACACTCATTTTGATGTTTGATGTCGGATGTATTGATGAAAAGTCAATGTTTGATGGCAATTTGATGACGGTGTCAGACGTGGGGATCATGTTCAGAACCACTTTTTATGCCAATGAGATCATAGCTATTTACTCAAGGCAGCCAGCAAAAGACCCTGCAGCTCTTCAATGCTCTGCTGGCTTGTCTTTTGCCCGGCCATGACATAGAATACATTGCCCAAGACTCTGCTATGGGCGTTCCAAGATCCTGTTCCCTCTCGGAGATGAGTCTGGAGCTTTTTCGCAGCCATACTCTTGTACCCTACACCATCGTCATCCCGCAGACTAATTGCCAAGACACTTCCAAGAGCCCAGACTCCAAGAACTTGCTGGTTATGTGAGACGTTGTTGACAAAATCACGAGACCACACAGACCAAGCTTGAGTATTTGGCTCAGCCCAATCATTCTCTGCCCACTCCCAAGCTCCTTGGGTCTCCATGTTTTGCATCTCCTGCACAGATTCCACAGCTACCTGACATCCTACAGCATGTGCAGTGTAACTATGACCATGCAAAAGTGCATCACTCTTATCGTCACTCTTGAACGCGTCAAAAATGCTCTCCGAAGCCATTGTTGTGCAAAGCGGCACGAGACCGCCGGTAAGTAGCTTAGCGTTGACCGAAATGTCGGCGTCGGTTCCGAGAAATGATGCCGCGGTAAACCGACCGAGTCGGTACAAGCCGGTAAAGACTTCATCAAAAACTACTGGGAGTCCAGACCATGAGAGTGGGTCATTTGGTGTGTCGCCTTGACCAAATAGGTGAGGTGATCGGCGGACAACATCGACAAGGGCTCTTTGGAAGAGGGGATCACTAGAAAGTCAGCAAAGTCGCAAAAGAGCCGGGATACATACACGAAAATCATGCCCCCAGCGCCGAGAATAATGGGTTCCATCATAAGAGCGCCAAACTTGCGACCGGCTGCTTGAAGCTTCTCGAGAACGCTTTCAATGTATCGCTCGTACTTTCGGTATTGCTCGGTGTTGAGCCGGGATTCAAGGTTAAAGACTTCGGAGGTGGACTTGAGTTGAGAACCTTCTCCTAGATCGTCGCGAAGGGCTTCAGGAACGTTGACAACCCATTTCCCTTTGACGCATTGGATTGTAGGATAGTCAAACCAGTATCCTTTGCCTTCGTACCACTCAATCTTTTCATTGTACACGCAGGGCTCAGCACAGTCCATGGCACCAATGGTATCACCGTGATAACTTCCTTTGAGTCCGAGAATATGAACATTATCGTTGGGTCCCCAGCCGTATCGAAGCCTTGCTGCTCGCAGAGCCATCTTGACTGCGACTTCACAGCCAGTGCTACCATTGTCGGAATAAAAGACACGTGAAAATCGAGGGTTTTCAGCTCCCTTGAGAAGCATCTCGGCTAGAGCCAAAGCAGGCTCGTGAATAGCCTCGGCAAACATGACATGTCCGTATCGACCGGCTGCGTAGGCTGCTGCTAGAGTAAGACGAGAGTTTGCGTGACCAAGTCCTTGAGACCACCAGGAAGCAGATCCATCAAATGCAGGTTGAAGCAGGTTATCTGAGTTCTTGTTGAGAACCTGGAAGTAGTCACCGTGTGCCGAGTCAATAGCTGCGATGGTGTTTGCCGAGACGAGCTTTTGTTGAGTAAATGGATACCAAATGTGGTTGCTGGCCTTTTCGCTCAAAGATTCAAGACGTGAGATGCGTTCCTGACTTCGTTTATCAAGACTTTCGAGCACATGATGCACGCTACCGTTACCCAGAGAGGCGTAATACTCTGTCATCTGCTCAATGTCTTCTTGTTCGTTGTCGAGTCGAGCAGGCGGCTCAGGAACGGTGTCCACTGAAATGCCGCCTAACTTTGCAAAATAATCCTTGAGGTATTGGTAATTCTCATACTTGATATCCTGGAACAGAAGAATTGATTCGATATTGTGGCCGCGAATTCTCAGTGATTCGTACGCAGAAATGGTCTGGGAGATGCCACCGAGCTTTGCATCACCGACGAGAATGACGGGCGCACGCAGTGGAGCGTAGAGATCCGCTTGTGGTGTTCCAGACGGACCAGGCGAGTGAACGCCGCCAGCAGTCTCTAAAAACAGCCATCCTGGGCCCTCAGTGGCATGCTGAGAGACGGAATCATGAATCTTTGCGAGGACAGCTTCATCGGAGGGAACAGGCTGCAATTGTAAGCTTAATTCTTCAATCAATTGACCTCATACCTTTCCAGACGCCTTGGCAGCAATGTGCGGACTGCACGGGATGTCGTATTGGAACAGGGTCTCGTGGGTAGTCGATGGCGCATATCTTTGAATATGACTGACCTTGTTAGACAATTTCTCGCATAATTAGGATACATCTACTTCAATTAGCTTAATTCATCAACTCAGTGAAGTACATACACCAGCTGTCGGCTTCATGAGGCGCCCCTGTGGATACAGGCTTCAGAAACCATGTCTTTTCACCCCAGTGCTTTGCCGCGGAATTGCACAAAATAGCGCTGAAAATTGTCTTTCCCACATCCGTATTCGCTCCGTACACTTGATGGACGCGTAGAGATCGCCACAAAAGAGCCGGCACCGGCGCCATTTTGTCAAAGATGAGCTGTAGGGTCAGGGAGAAGACGCCGCAGTTTTAATAGTCGCGCCGGAGGTCTAGATCGGCATCTTACGCCGGGCGGGGAAATGGAGCTCAACATGGAGCTAAACTCAACAAATTCCGCAAGTAGCTGTTGATTCATTTGCAACATCATGTCGAAACTCGAAGAGCAATTGGCAGCTCGACTGTCAGATCGTGAGAAGCGTTCTCAGCGTCGTCGATTGACGACCTTTCCCGCTGACAACGTCGACTTTTCTTCTAATGCGTACCTGTCTCTGTCCCTGGTACCTGAAATTCGAAGCGCCTATCATTCCCTTTTGGAGAAACATGCAGATCCGCCTCCCTTTCTAGGCTCGGGCGGTTCCCGGCTGCTGGACGGAAATTCCAAGCTGGCAGAGAATTTGGAGCGCGATATTGCAGCATTTCATAATGCACCGGCGGGATTACTCTTCAATTCGGGGTTTGATGCTAATGTCGGACTTGTGAGCTGTTTACCTCAGCCTGGAGATGTTATTGTTTACGATGAGCTTATTCACGCGAGCGCCCACGATGGGATGAAGCTGAGCCGAGCGGCACAGAGGATCCCGTTCAAACATAATTGTGTGGATGGTAAAGGAGGACTCGATTCTGTGTTGGAAGGTCTTGGGACCGAAAAGTCTGTGTTTATCCTGGTTGAAGGCGTCTACAGTATGGATGGCGACGTAGCTCCTCTCAAGGAAATCGTCGGATGTGTCAAACGTCGACTCCCAGACAACGGTTACATAATTGTGGACGAGGCACATTCCACAGGTATCTTTGGAAACCAAGGTCGAGGCCTTGTATGCGAGTTGGGCTTGGAGAAGGAAATTTTTGTTCGATTGCATACTTTTGGCAAGGCAATGAGTTCTTTTGGTGGTAAGTTTCATCTCACTCATACAGAAAAATGCTAATCGTGTAGCTGTCGTTTTATGCTCCCCAACCACGCGCGAATATCTCATAAACTACGCACGAACTCTCATCTACACAACTGCAATGCCTTTTTCATGCCTCGCTAGTATTGGATTGTCCTATCAGTACTTGCAAAGCGGCCGGGCTGATGCTCGATTGACTCATCTGTGGAATCTTATCAACCATACCCACAGTTTGCTGCAATCAATGTCCTCGACAACTCAATCTATCCAGGTCAATCAGGCACCTAAATCACCTATTATCCCAGTATTTACATCGCAACCACGCAGCCTGGCTCAGTTTTGTCAAGAAAGAGGATTTACAGTGCGTCCAATTGTTGCGCCTACAGTACCCAAAGGCAGTGAAAGGGTTCGAGTTTGTCTACACGCAGGCAATACTATTGCAGAAGTAGAAGGATTGGTCAAAACGATAAAGCAATGGGCTCAGACGCATGAGGTAGCTTCTCCAAAGCTATAGTTGGAGAGTATGTATTTCTATAGAAGGCATGGTGATGCATGTATAAGGTAGAACAAAAATAGAGCAAACCGATGAAAGACTTTCGGACCACGAGCCTTCTAAGGTCCCTAAAACGAATGAAGATTCGAGCTCAGATAATGGTACTAAGCACCTCCAATAAGGAGAAGTGCGTTAATTGGCTTGTCATCACCTCGACCACCAGACTTGAGTGCAAAGACCTGGCCAGCAGCCTGTCCGGTGGTGAAATCTGCTGAAACCTCGCCTAAGTAGGGGTTGTAGTTGAGGTCAAAGAGGTTTGGGATAGTTGTTGTAAATTTCCTATATCATGCTAGCACTTTCGGTCGTCTTTGGTGGGATTCAAAGTGTCTGATGTAAAGGTTTTGAGACACCTCTTAAACCTCTTGTGCTAGTTGCTCGAACGCTCATTGCGTCAGGCATTTCCGTTATTTGTCGCTCAAAACACCAAGAATAATTAAGTTGTCGCGCTTTTCGCCCTCGCTCTGAGTATCGCCATCGCGTAAACACAAGCGACTGTTTCCAGCGTGTCGGACTTATCAAAATTAGCGTAGCCAGGCCTAGCAGGACGCGAGATAAGCGTGGAACTTTTGAGGTTATCGCCTGGAAATGTGAGATTTCAGTGGGACGCCGTCGAGCTACTAGGGAAGTTTACCGCTGAGGGAGCCTGTGCAGCGACGCATATTACGCAATTTATTAAGGCGGCATGGTTAGGGTCCAAATCTTTATTAGCGATTGGCCATTCAACACCGCGGGTTAAACGTCAAACTCATTTGTCTCGTCCTCAGGCTGGGAGTGCCAGTGCATCAAAGATCTGCCATCTTCTTTGAGTATGCTCATTAGTTGGTAGTGTGGCATCGAGTCTAGATTCAGATGTGGCAAAGAAGGTAGAATCTTTTGGCCTAATCATGAGCCACCGCTATTCGGACGACAAAGGCACTCAGATCCTTCAAATCAGAACAATATGAGCCATGCTCAACGCTGGGTGAGGCGGACTTGGCGGCAGGCGAGCTAGTCTGAGACCTATCACGGAAGTGTCAACAAACAAGTCAGCCACCAACAGACGTTAAGCGTTGGTACAGCCTGCACAGGCCATGGTGCAGTCTTTCCGTCTTGAATGCTCAAGCCTCTACCATTGTGTTTTCTAGTGCGCCTAGGTCCGGCATTGTGCGAAGATCAAGTAGTTTGCAAACAAATTGAATCACCTCACACTCGCCCAAGCTTCTGACAGAGAGCAGGTTTCTGTTGTTCTTGCATGAACTATATGAGTAGGCTGTGCCCTCCCAAGATGTTGAGAGATCAGCTGCAACAGTAGTGACTCTTTACATGAAAGCTAAGACATGGCGACAGAATTCTTTCCTGAATTTGGGTTGACCTCCCAAAGGTGGGTTGGAGCGATTTATGACCGCCCCAATGGGTCGTACATCATGCTCGCGGGAACCATAACAGTCGCTGCGATTATCTTGACTATCCTGAGTAACTACACCTCAAGCCGAAAGCCCAAGGTCAAGGTTCTACTCCAGGATGAGATCAGCAATGCCAGACAGCGTGTATTAGAGTACTGCTTCAATCCTCGAGCCGTTATGGCCAAAGGCTATGCTAAGGTAAGCCGGGCTGTATTTTATACGCATATTAGCTAACGAAGCAGTTCAAAAATGAGGTTTTTGGACTCGATACCCAAGATGGTATGGCTGATAGCCCTGGGATTTACACCTACTGACATATTGTAGGAGTCAAAGTTGTCATTCCCCCGAGTTTTCTTGATGCCTTGAAAAGTCATCCTGCCCTCAGTTTCAAAGCGTCAATTGACAATGTGAGTACAATGCGTTCAGTGTGAGAGGTCTTACACTGACCGAATCAGGATATGCAAATTGAGTACACGTACTTTGGTGGTCCTCCGGAATATGTCATCCATGCGATCAAAGCCAACCTGACAGGGGCGCTCCGTGAGTATTCTCTCTGAAATTCAAGATAGGAAATGTCGAGGCTAACCATAACAGCGGCCTTTACACCGTTGCTCCACGGAATGGTTCAGAAGAACATGCCAAATGTCCTCGGTCAATATGAAGGTTTGTTTTTCCCATGCATCAGATACCGTTCACTGACAAAGTAAGACTGGACTCCTGTCAAGGTGCATGATAGGGTACTGCGACTTGTAGCCACAAATAATGCACGAGTATTTCAGGGCACAGCTGCCAGCCTTGATGAAGAATGGCTTTCAGCATCCACGGGCTACGTCTTGGCATGTTTCGATTGCATACGTGCTTTGAAGCAATGGCATCCTTGGCTCAGACCATTTGTCTACAGATTCATTCCGGAACGAGCTGCTATCAAGGACCAATGGGTCAAGGGACGCAAACGAGTTATGGCGTCTATGCGAGAAAGACAGCAGAAAGGCGGCAACCTGGAGGATCCCCCAACCATGTTGGATCACCTGAGCACCGGAAAGAATGAGTGGATGGCCAATGACATTGAAATGCAGCTGCTCCATCAGATGACCTTGATTGCTGTTGGAACTGTTACAACCTTTTCTTCGACCACGCAGGCCATTTACGATCTTGCCGCACACCCCGTGTATATCCACATTCTTCGTGAGGAAGTTGATTCTGTTCCAAGAGACCAGAATGGCGGCTTTAACAAGGATTCAGTGATAGCGATGGAGAAACTTGACAGCTTTTTGAAAGAGAGTCAGCGGTTTAACTCTCCCGATCTCAGTAAGTAAGCGAATGATTTTTTTTGCAAGGGTTCTAACCAGGTCTAGCTACTTTTCAACGAGCAGCAATCGCAGACCTGACGCTCCCGGATGGCACCTTCATCCCCAAGGGCACAAAGTTGGAGATCAACACTTGCTCCATACATATGGACGACGAGCGCTACAAGAATCCGAACGAATTTGATGGTCTCCGCTTCTACAAAATGCGACAAGCTCCTGGCCAGGACAAGAAATACTTGTATTATAGCGTTGGGAAAGAAGACCTATCGTGGGGCTTTGGGCGAAATGCCTGCCCAGGACGTTACTTGAGCAATGTCAACATCAAGCTCATCATGGCGCAACTTTTGACCAACTACGACATCACGTTGCCTGATGGGGTATCTCGGCCTCCTAACATTGAATTTGAAGTTCTTGTGAGTCTCTATATGCTCCTTTATGCTATTAGACGTGTATTCTGACCGCTTACAGTGTTCTCCGGATCCTGATTTTGAGGTCCTTCTGAAGAACAGGCCATATTAGACAAGGCCTCTTGGTTGGACTACATAAGCGACATTGGAGGGAGGTGGATGTGAATACGGGATAGAGTTAGCAATGCGAGGAGTGTCTAAAGCTTTGAGAAACCACTGTAATTTCTAGCAATCAATGTAACGGCTGCTAAAAGCGAGGCGATGTTGGATGTGCTGCATTGTGCGCGATCCATTGTTGCGATTAGCGTCTGATTCATTAGACAACAGTCTATATTGTGAGTTGTACCACCGGTTCATCATCCGCTCCCAGCCACTTTCCATTGTCAAGTCTCAGGTAAGTTGGCCTACTGGTTCACACAAAAATGTTAGCACTGAGTTAGCCCTTTGTTGAGTTACGTGTATATCGCGGTACAAAATCAGCTTCTCGGCAAATTACCTTGGCCAAAAGCCCCACAAGCTAAGTCACACAAGGCAATGTGGCTGCGAGAACAATACAACTTGGCTGGCTTGGAGGTTACACCAAGAAAAGCATTGACGGCCATCGGTGACGGTCCATGACAAACAATGCGGGTTGAATGGGTGTGGACACCTCTCGGAGCTTCTCGGAGCCCGAAAGCCCGAGAGTCCGCCAGCGATCCGGGGTAGCCGGATCAATACCTAATATTCACCAGCCATGCTCTTTTCGTGATATGACGTCGCTCTGAGAACTAAAAACCAGTTGGAGTTTTTCTGAAATCCTCCAGGTTATCTGGTAGACTTGGGAAAGGCCCCCTAGGCGTCTAGTATCTTCTGTTCATAAGGTGCTAGATATCTTGTTGACTTGCCAGCACTGTCCCATAATTGGGTTCTCGTATGTCTAGTAGGGTAGATTTCGAACTTTATCTAATAGCGCTGTATGTCACTCAACGTTAGTTCAACTACTCCAAAGAATACACCTTTTCCACAATTTAAAGCATCATAATTCAATGCTCACACAAATGCCTAATACCAAGCTTCCAAGTTGCATTGCGGCAAGATTCACACACTCCATCTTCATTAGACAGTATAGATATTCGTAACAAGTATCAAAGGACTGAAAATTCAGAAGCCTATCTCCCCGTCGCCTATGAAATCAGAAACGCCAGACTCGGCGAGGCCTGATTTACCACTGGTTCTTTGAAGTCAAACTTAAAATTAAGCTTATTCTATGCTCCGTAACTAGAATCATGATGCGCTGAAAATGAGTTTTGTTATTGAGTTGTTTCACGGAAGCCGTGTACATTATAAACTGAGGTCAAACATATAGGTGGTTTACCAAAGCTGCGACAAAAAAATCGGTGTGAGATGCACAAAGCCGCGACGTGAAACCCGCCTGTGAGGTGAAACATCCAAGCTCTAGGCAAAGAAAACAAACAGATAATTGTTCTAAAACTTTACATTATTTACTACATATATACAGTATCGTGATAAAATTGTATGACATCCGTAGGTTATGGTTTGGATAAGAGGCATGCCGTAAATTCGTCTGAAAAGGTGTCGTTACTGGGGTATCGGCATGTATAAAAAGTCCATCAAAAGGACCAGCATCTCCTCTAATAAGCATTGTTCGCATATCCAATCATCATAAAACCTTTCTTTAAACCGCGTTGCTCCGTCAAAGACCTGTTCGTACACTTGAAAGGCCGTCTCCCTGCCGCTTGATTTGTAGAGCAAGTCATAGCGATAGCTATAATCGCCTGAATCGTAAAAAATATAAATCTGTGAGTTCCACATAAGCATTAACTGTGTAAATCACACTGGAATGTTTCACTCACTATGTAACAAAAGTCCGCTGCGTAATCGTAAAGTGTTGAAAATAGCTCTGGAAAGTTCAATGTCAGCAACTTCGGCTGGTGAGATGGGTCATTCAGCTCACCTCCCAGCTCATTAGGTATATCCGTGAGAATTGTTCGTCGTTAACAGCGCCAAACCGATAGACATAAATATGACAAAGACGACACAGACAGAGGCGACAAGTATAGCCGCGTATTTCGTGTGTTCAGATCCCTCAAGGTGACGCAGGTCTTTTGTCCACTCTGGCATGTCAATGGTGCCAGCCTGCACCGCCCAGGCGATGACCCATATCACGAAGACTACCACTGCGAATAGAGCCTGCCTGGCATTGTACAACGCCTCTCTAACGGGATGCGATTTGGTCTTGGGCATTCTGATATGTTTCGAAGTCGATACTGCTATTTTTCCTGGGATGAATGGAAACATAAGTTAATAATCCCCGCATACAAGGTTTTAGAATCATCAGACATTAGGTTACGTGATCTCAGCCAAAGTCCCGCCTGTAATTCGCTTGTTGTCTGACTTATAGCGAATCATCTTTTTCTTCGGAAGCCTCGGAGCCACATGCTGATATGACCCCACATCAGGCTGCAACAATCAAGGCATAGCCACATAGGTGCCGGGGTTGGTTGTTTCACTTGGTCAGATGATGCCCAGTGTCGGTTTTATTCTCCGCTGGCTGCAAGCTGACATGCTGGACTACCATGAATTAAGCATGTTGCAGATCACAATAGGGCTGGACCCCTGCAATACGATGTGTAGCCGAAACCTGCATGACAAGGTATAAGAATAGATAAAACTGACGTCTTCCACTATCTTGCCAATATGGTCAGAGAATATTTTTGATCTTCATGTACTGCTTCACTCAAGACGGCTTCTCTTGGTATTCGATATTGCAATCGATGATCCTGCCGACACATACCCAGGGTGAGGGGTATCAAGGGAATACGAAGAGAAAGAAAAGAACTAGCGATAGATCAACTATCCTTTGCAATATCTGAGGAGGCTATACGTCTAAAAGTTACTATATGGAGCGGTGCAGTCTGGCGGCCTTGTTTCCACTCTTACATTTAGATAAGCAAATGTTCCCGGATCAGCTTAGAGGCTTCAGCATTCACAGAAGCGTTGAAACTGTGGCCGGCGCCCTGGAAGATGTGCAGCTTGTTGTCGGGGACGTGCTGTGAAATATAGATCGACTCGTTGACAGGGCACACCCAATCGTCACTTCCAGCCAGGATGAGTGTTTTGGCAGTGATGGTATGTAGCTTGTCTTGGTAATCAAAGTATTTTTCTTCTTGGGAATACAGGCTTCCTGTTGAATAGTCAATCATCTTATGCTCTCCTGAGGGATAGCTGAATACTTACGATGGGACTTGTAGTTGAACCGGCCTTGAACGATCCGGGCTAATGTCGCATCCGCATCAAAGCCGCTTGTTGTGTAGAGCGGTTGGATGGCAAAGATAACGAGCCGAAACTCGAGATCATTTTGGTATGACCCAAACACCTTGTTGCGCAGGATATCCGGGGAAACTTGTGGAACTTCGTTGATTCGTTCCACGAGCTTTGCTAGAGCGCCCTCCTCGTCTTCCAAAAGTCAACAGAGTACTTGCCAATCAAGCGGTAAAACCTACGGTGATAGGACGGAGCAGTCACCCGCAAGATTAGGCGGTCCACGTTCTGCGGATACGTAATGGCGTACTGCTGAGCCAGGAAGCCACCGAAACTCCCACCTGCAATGATTGCCGGCTTGTTACCGTTAAAATGTTCGCGAATTGCGTCGATGTCGTCAACAATCTGGGCAAAGGTGTACGGCTCGGTGTGCGAACTCTCGCCATGACCACGGTAGTCAAACGATAAGACACGGTACTCATCACGGAACTCGGCAAACCGGTTAAAGTCGCCTAAATGAGATCCTATCATCAAAGATATTAGACAGCCAGTCTTGGAATCGATTCAGGAAGGGTGGTGATTCGGGCTAAGTTCATACCAAAACCACGTCCGCCATGGAGAGTGATGATCAAGCGACCTTCCGGAGCCCCGCCGTATCTATAGGCAAGTCGGGCACCGTTGATGTTGACGTGCTTCAGGTCGGTAACATTTGCGATTGTACTGGCGGATGTGAACGTAGAAGACACTACCAGGCATAATGTCGAGACAAGTCGTGGAAACAACATAACGAATACGGAACTGACAATCTCGAGAAGAGATAATTGATCGTCTGAACTGTGTTATAGTAGGATTACCTGCGTTTTGTAGACGGTATTTTCTTAGAACAAATAATTCTGTTGAAGCATATCACGCCATGACCTCAATTCCATACGCAAGGAGTCTTCTCCTCTACAGCTGATCTATTTCCAATATGCGTAGAAGAGTCAAAGATGAAAGCAAGGCGTTTACCAGTGGAAAGCAGTCGTCCGGCCACCAATGGCGAACCCTTGGCGGCTATCGGGCCCGACTCCGACATGAAAATATAGTCAAGGGACAATTATCAAGACCTTGGCGATTCGACCCTCGTAGCCTATCAGGCTTGCAAACTAATGCGTATGGCGTAGAACTGGGAAATGGTATAATTCTACTATATACCATGAAGAAGGCATATGCACCAGCTTTCCTTCTAACCTGTTGAGGTTTTTGAGCGATAAAAGTAGAGAAGTGGGTTCTCGGTGTATTTGGGAAGATGGCGTGCGAAGGCTGTCGGGTCGCGACCCCGACTTTAGCTCCCTTACCAATTCACCGTGTTGAACCGGGGAACCATGCTATCGAGCGCGGAAAACGTGGTAACGTTCGCAACCAGGGTCAACCAGCCCGCAGCACATAAGGGCACGATGCACTTCGATGTTGAGCTTTTTCAAGTATCCTCGATTTTTGCCATTTATAGAAAGGAAGAAATGGCGAACCAGGCATTGGCCACAGATGCTGCAGGCAAACCGCCTGTAGCTGATGTTAGTGAAGAACGACACACTGGCGAGTTCGAGCCAAGACCACGCCAGAAACTGCCATTCAGCAAAAGGCTCATGTCTGTCATATGGGACTCCCTAGACAAGACACCGGAGGAGCGGCATTTTGTGCTCAAGGCAGATATCTGGATTATGTCATACGTGTGCTTTGCATACTTTGTCAAGTACCTCGACCAAACTAATGTATGTGCATGGATACGTTGTTTCTGATCTTCAAGCTTATTGATCCAGGTCATCAATGCCTATGTGTCCGGCATGAAAGAGGACCTCAACATGTCAGGCCAGGATTATAACCTGCTCCAGACAATGTTCACTGTTGGTAAGCAAATGTCCCCATCCTCAATCGTGGGGAAGGATATAGTTTGGACTGGCTAACCTGTAAACAGGATACTGTCTGGGCAATCTCCCTTCGCAACTGATTATGAGCAAGATTCGACCCTCCATCTGGCTGCCTACGCTGGAACTGGTCTGGGGATTCCTGGTCATGGCAATGGCGGCTGCCAAAAATGTCGAGACACTGTATGTCCTGCGCTTCTTCATTGGTCTCCTCGAAGCTTCGGCATATCCTGGCATCCTCACTCTCCTGGGCAACTGGTATACCCCCCAGGAACTCGGCAAGCGCTCCGCTATTTTTATCTGCAGCGCGCAGGTATCCCAGATGTTCTCCGGCTATCTACAAGCTGGCCTTTACGCTGGAATGGACGGCAAGCACGGGCTTCGTGCATGGCAGTGGTTGTTCATCTTTGACGGGGTCATCGGCATTCCTGTTTGCATCTACGGATACTTTGCCGTTCCGGACAGCCCGACCAACAGCAAGGCCAAATGGCTCAACGAGGAAGACAAGACCATGGCTATCAGACGAATGAACCAAGTCGGCCGAGCACCGCCTAAGAAACTCACATGGAAGGTGTTCCGGGAGGTTTTCACCATGTGGCCTGTCTATGTGTTTAGCGTCGCCTTTACGACACATGTTTTGGGTATCCGCATTTACAATTACTTCACCATTTTCCTCAAGTCATCTGGATACAGTGTCACAGACACAAATCTCATTCCCACCGGTGCCTTTGGTTTCCAGGCCGTTTTGACCCTTGTGTATGCATGGGTCAGCGACGCTACGCAGCAGCGCATCCCTGTCATTTGGTTCGCAGCTGGCCTTTCCCTCATTGGATGCATCATCCTCAGCATCTATCCCGAGCACAACCATGCTGCTATGATGGTTGGATGGTTCTTGACATATGCCGAGACTGGTGCTTCAGTCTTGATCATGGCTATGTGCAACGAAGTCGTGTCTTTCTCGGCCGAGCACCGGCTCATTGTCATTGGTGTAGTGGAAACTTGTGCCTTCGTCTTTAACGCCTGGGTCATCTTCCTGACATATCCGAGCGGAGAGGCTCCGAAATTTTCTATTGGATACGAGATGGCCGCCATGTTCTTTGCTCTTCAAATCATTTCTTTGGTAGTTGCAAAGTATTGCATGAAGTGGTGGATGCCGAGCACAAAGAACGATAGCATTGTTGAGGAGTCGGGGCAGCAGAGCTCATGATTTAAACATGCGATGAAATCGATCGTCGAGGATCGGTTCTATTCTTAACCTATAATTCTTGGTCCTAGCCCAAGGGGGGCGTACTGGGTGATAGCAAGGGATGCTAGCTAAAGCAAATACCGTTAATATAGATATTATAGCTAGATAGCTGCGTATTGCCTACAAAATCACTGTGTCTGCTCATTCTCCTGTGTTATCTGGTATTACCCTGGCGTATAATTGTTATTAAACTGAAATATTTACAAGAAAAGCGGGCTTCTCAATTTTACCGGACACGATATATCACAGCCAGCCCGATTCACTAAATGACTTCCTTAATTCATTGGTATTGCCCACTATCAAACAAGGCCGCAATCAACTTCTGGCATATCATCTACCTCAATGTCATCCATGCCATCCGGTCTTCCCCACCCGCCACCACCGGGAGTTCTAATCTCCATACGCTCACCTGGTTCCAAGGAGTTATTTGACTTGCCTGGGATCTGGATCCGAACCAACGTGCCCTTTCGGTCATACTTCCACACAAAATTCGATCCTCGCGCCCCCTTACCTCCTCCGTTCATCCCATATGGCCGACGAACGCGACTATCACTCAAAATGATGAAACGCAGGGGAATCCGTGCCTCAATCTCGCGGATGATGCCATCGCCTCCTGTCCAGACGCCTTTACCTCCACTACCGCGTCGCAACGCGTAACGACGTACCAGGACGGCCGTTCGCTTCTCAATTACCTCGACGTCTGTAATGCGCGTGTTTGTGCTATGCACGTGCACACCACTCTCGCCATGCCAGCCAGGCCCGGCACCACTACCGCCCCCAATGCTTTCGCCATAGTTCCAGCCAGGTTGGACCGCTCCAGTCAAAGGATCACGGCCTCCCATACCCCAGCCAAATGAGTTTCCACATCCTTGACTGGCCGCGACACGACCGTATGCCCGTAGAATGGTGTCGATCACCCTTTGACTGGCCAGCGTGCACCCGCAGACGGCCAACGTGGGATCCGGATTGAGGATGCAATTTTCGGGAAGACGGATTTCAATGGGAGTGAGACAACCTTCGTTAAGAGGAATATCCACATCCACCAAGCAACGGGTAGTATAGATGACAGCACTGTGAGTAACAGCTAGCGGGCAGTTGTAATTGCCCCAGATATGAGGACTGGTTCCTTCGAAGTCATAAACCGCCGAGCCTGTCTTTGGATCAATCGTAATTTCTAGCCTGATCCTCGAGCCATCATCGAACTCATCTTGAGCCCTGAGCTTGGTTCCGTTGACATTGTTATTGACTGTTGTACGGAAAAAGGAGCGCACAGCTGTTTCGGCATTGGCTTGAATTTGACCCATGTATTGGTGAACCACGTCCAGTCCAAACTCTTCGCATAATTTGGCTAAGAGTGTAACACCACGCTGGTTGGCACTGATCTTCGCTTTGAGATCACTCAAGTTGTCTTGTATACGACGTGTAGGGCTGCATCCAGGTAGAGACCCTGCTGCTTCAAAAGCTTGCCGTGCGGCCTCTTCCAAGAAAACGCCGTTTGAGAGGATCTTCATCGTTGTGACCTGCAAGCCTTCCTCCCACAGTTCCTTGGACTCAGGCATCATAGCAGTAATACCTTTGCCACCTATCGTCGAGGTCACGGATTAGCCAGAAAGTCCAACGGTCACCACCCACAAGGGTGAGGTGTAAGTCCTACCAATATCTGAATGATGGCCTCTTGACGACAGGTAAAATGCAATCTTATCCCCTATAAACATTGGCGTGACAATGGTGATATCAGGCAAATGTAAACCGCCCCAGTGCGGGTGATTGGTTAACAAGGCATCGCCAGGTTCCAGCTTGCCCTTCCAATGCTCGTGTTGCATCTAGAAACCGTCAGTCAACCGAGTATGAAAAGAAGAGGGCCGTTCGAGGATCATCGCACCTTGACAGCCGTTTGCATAGAGCCAAGCTGCATAGGCACGTGCGGTGCATTAGCGATTAGCGCACCGACTGGAGACAGAACGGCACATGAGAAATCGAGACGTTCTTTGATAGAAGTCGATATGCTGGTGCGCTGCAAAGCGTAACCCATTTGCTCGGCTATGGACATAAAACGATGCGTAAAGATGGATAATTTGATGGGGTTGATGGTATCTGCTTGAGAATCGCCTTGGTCCAGCGGGAGGAGGGTGGTTTTGTTCTCAGACTGACAAGGTTCTGCCTCAAGCGACGTCCTTTCCAGAATAATGTGTGATGATAATATGTATGCCTCGAAGTGAGACTCGACCAGAATTGTCTGAGTCTCATCAATGAGAAGAGCAGGGCCTTGAATCACTGTACCGTGCTCTAGGCTCTCAAGTTGATAAATGCGCGCATCCTTCCAGGCCTTGTCAATGAATAAAGTTTGGTATTCAGATGTGTACGGCTGTGCTTTGGAGCCGTCGACAGGGAACGACTTCTTCACTTTGTCAAGCTCATTTGTGATAGACGCAGCAGCAGCTCTGTTTCCAGCGCTTCCAACACCGCGAACCTTGATTGCGTCGACTACGATAGACTTTTTCATGTTGAAAGCAAATTCCCGAAAATGGAGTTTCTCGAAAGTCTTTCCGTAATCTTCATCTGCTGGCTTCGGCACACTTATGGTAGTGTCGGAACCAAAATAGCGAAGCACGAGGCTTTCTTCGCATGAAATTGTGTCTTGTTGAGCACCTTGTGATTGCAGCTCAGCTTTGACACTGGCTCCTAGTTCTTGTAGGCGGTGTCGGACCGTGTCTAGGTCGTGAATGCTGAAATTGCCGGTAAACGGCTCGACTTCCTCGTACTGCAAGTCTGCTTGGGATATGCCGTAGGCGGACAGGACAGACGAGAGCTTGTGGATCAAGATGCGTTGGATTCCCAACTTGTCGGCGATGGCGCATGCGTGCTGACCTCCAGCTCCTCCGAAACTGACCAGATTGTGGTCCTCGGGAGCATAACCACGTGCCTCGGTAGCATTGCGAATTGGGCGACTCATTGTTTCGTTAGCGACGTCGAGGAACCCTTGGGCGACTTCTTCCGGTGTAAGGTCTGGAGTATCAGGCAACATGGCATTAAATTCGTCAGTGATGGCACTGAACTTGGCCCGCACGATATCTGTGTCAAGGGCCTGATCCGCATTTGGTCCGAAAACTTTGGCGAAACTACTGACAACGAGACGACCAAGAAACAGGTTGGCGTCAGCCACAGTAAGGGGGCCACCTTTGCGGTAGCAGGCTGGTCCTGGATGTGCTCCTGCGCTTTCAGGTCCAACCACAAGCAGGCCATGGCGAACGTGAAGGATGGAGCCACCACCGGCTGCCACGGTCGCAATGTTCAGCATAGGGGCAGTGATGGACCGAGAAGCAATCGTTGCTTCAGATATTAGATCGTACTGGCCGTCATAGCGGCTCACATCAGTGCTTGTGCCGCCCATGTCGAAGCCAATCAGGGGCACAGGCCTCTGTTCCTCATCCGCTTCGAAACAGCTGGCGGCGAGCCCAACTACACCACCTGCAGGGCCGCTCAACAAGGCATCGTTACCGCGGACTCGATCAGATGCCTTTAGACCACCATCGGAGCACATAAACTCAAGGCGGCGGGGTAATGAGCTGAATCCTGATTTGAAGTTTTGAATGTAATCATGCACAACAGGGTACAAATAGGCATCAGAGGAAGCAGAAATGCTTCGCTCAAGAAATTTAATAGCTCTCGACGTCTTATGCGCAACATGTACATAGGAGAAACCTATCTGGCGGGCGAGATCGGCAACGAGTTGTTCATGATCTGGGTAGATGTAGCTGTGTGCGAAAGAGATGACGACGCTGTCGAAACCCTGGGCCTTGAGGTACAACAATTGCTGGCGGACGGTATTGGCATCCGGCTTTTTTAGTACTTGAACGATCTCGCCACTTGATGTTTTCACCAGAGACGGATTTATGAAGTCGGCCTCGGTGAACTCATTCTTGCTCGGATTAAGGTCGTAGTCTGCTATGGTGACACGCTCGTCCACTTCTATGGCAACCTCATGAAGAGGCTTTGCCTTCTTGACCTCTAGAGCAAACAAATTAGGTCGCGTCTGGTTGCCAATGGTACATAGATCACCAAAGCCTTTGGTTGTGACCAAAGCGAAGCGGTGACCTTTGTTCTGCAGCAAGGCGTTGGTCGCCACCGTTGTCCCAATTCGGCATGACGCTTAGTGTATATTAGCAATCATGCATTTGGATGTGTAACTAATGAGTCAAGACGTACCAATTCGCCTACCGTCGAGCTTCTCCCCTCGAGGAATGTGTCTCTCCTCGACAGACTCAAGAACGCGGCGGATGGCCTCGGTGGGCGCGTCCGCATAAGAACCAGGATCTTCAGATAGAAGTTTGAAGACGATGGGCTTATTAGTGCCGACTTGCGTTATCACATCGCAAAACGTGCCGCCCCGATCGATGGCGATATTGATACTGGGTTCAGCAGCCATGGTACGGTTTGATTCAAGTCGCAAGATGAAGACAAACGAGGCGCCTCGTACGAAAGAGAGTCGATGTTGCTTGACGTATGAATCGCAAGCCGCGTGATAAAGAGATCCTCAGTATGGGGGTTCACACTCTTGACTTAGACCGAGGCCGATCAACAGTGGAGAAGGAGAGGAAACACCGTCGGCGTGTCGGGGACTGGCCCGACAGTGAGACAGGGTCGGGCCATCCATAGCCCCACCACTCAAAATCTAAAATTCCCCAAGCGCATTGAGCATGTTTGTATCGTCATTTGCTAGGAATCCCGAACCATCCGTGAGGCCTATGCCTTCAAACGACCATGGAGTCGTCGGGCCACCGTTCGCTAAAGTCCAGGGGCTGGAATTATGCAAACGAATGTCCCGGCTTTCGGGCGTCGCCCGGGTCTGCTCCGCCAAACCCCAGCAAAAACTGCTAGTCGGGCCCAAGAATCTCTGCAGAAGCTTCAGCATGTCCATAAACACCTGACTGCACTCACGGGCGGTGACGTCGTCATACCCGCCGCAGCTACTATTCTCTTTGCTCAAGTTCCAGCACAATGGCACCTGTCGCATCTGGCTCTGTTGCGAGGACCGCAACCGCAAGGACTCGTGCAGGTGATAAAGCACGCTTGCCGCTGCATGAGCTTGCGTCCAGCCCTTCTCGAATGCATTGAGTATGTCCGCCAGTGCCGCCACGGCGTCTTTGAGAGGATAGAGCGGGACATGGAGACTTGCATGCATCAGAACCATGCCCGCGGGAAGCAGACGACACAAGAGCAGGCGATTGAGAGAAACCTGGCTCTGTTGCAGAAGTATGACCACAGATCGGATGTACTTGACCACCGAGTCGATAAGCTCAGATGTTTTGGCAACGGTTCCAGCACCGTCGCACAGGCTGAAGTGAGTTGGGTAATACAACAGCATGAGCAGATAATAGTACCGGTGCGACATCCAAGACACGCTGCTTTGCACCGTGACAGCGTCGTCGGGTGTTTCGCCCATGGGTAGCAGACACCATCGGCTGTACCAATTCTCTATTTCCAAGCGGATCCCCTCGACGATTCTTGTCCGAGCATCCCGTGTAAGTCCCACGAAGGTTTGTAGTGGCAGGAGGTGGACACGGCTCAAGATCTTGCCTTCAAGCTGACTAAGTTCAATGGCTTGCTGGCTGATCTGAAGGCTGGACATGGTCCATGCTCGTTCGTGCGAGGCATACTCGTTGACTGTCAGCCGTGGGTTGGGTATGTCCTGGACAAATTTAGCAGCAACTCGGACTGAGGGCTCAAGGCTCTGCACCAACCGTGGCCCGGGAGCTGATCATTGGTCTCACACCTAAGCTGGTGGCCATGCGCCTATCCAGGATGTAGACACTCCAAAAAACGCGATGACGCTTCTCACTCTCCTCGTCGCGATCCATCCCGTGAGCGTGACAGCGCATCGTCAGTCCCAGGTCGATGGCCTGCCGACTGGCAATGTTGGCCAGCGTCCATGTACCAGCATAGTTACTGTCCCTCAGGCTGTACAGTGCCAGGAGGACTAAGATCTGTATGGTGGCAACGCTGGGGCTTAGAAGGCAGTGGTGTAAAATGCTGGCATAGTCGATATCGAAAACCTGCGCCGTATCATGTCCCAACCGGCCGACTCTGCGTAGAGTATCGGCCCCAATAGCCAACACGAGGTGCAACATTGTCCATTCAGGGTCGGTAGACCGGGCTACAGCAAAATTATCCGGGCTCTTTTGCAGAGCTGTCAAGACAGAGGTTCGGTCAATACATGGGTACGAACGACCAACATGCCGAAAGAAGCCGTCGACAAGCTCTTCAGCGGCTTCTGATGACGGTAACGTAGGCGAGACATGACCTTCGTCACCACCGGCCGGCGCCAACGTAGCGGCGCTTGGGCCATCGTTGCTGGTAGGGGTCTCGGTCTCTGGTTGGCACGCCGCAGGTTGGGTCACATTGGTACATGGCTCTGGATTGAGGACTCCTGATGCTAAAGCCCGCGGCAGGTCGGCGCCTGTTTCAACATCCTCTATGGTGGACTTGCCGCCGCCAAACCCTCCTGGCGGTGGATTCTGGTTGATGTAGGCCGTCAACCACTCTATTCGTGCCTGTAATTGCCTGTTGCGGAGCCTTGGATCGGATACCGGCGCATAAGAGCAGCGGTGGCCGCCGGCAGCACAAAGTGCGCACGAGGGGAACGTCCGACTGCATTTTTTCTTGAAGGATCGGCAACGCAGACAAGCGGGCGTTGCCGATGTGTCGCTACTAGGAGCTACCGTGTCGGAGTGCTCTGCTGTGCTTCCTAGGTTTCTCATGTTCCAGGTCTGAGATGTGTCGTCGGTGATGACCACCCGACGAAGACTGGGGCAAGTCGCGATATTATCTGACCTCGACTTTTAGTTACGCATTCGCACGTAATTGAGGCGCCGAGCACACCATCCTAGTATTGAAGGAGGTCGGCGGGCCCCCCGCTTGGAGTCGTCTATCTGCTAAGCCTGTCGGACCCTCCCTCCGATCGAACTGAGCGCCTGGCTTCAGGGGAGATTGCGCCACTTCGATGCGAGCCAATTGGGCCTTGGTTGTCACGACGTTATCGCGACAGCAATTGACAACGCCTGGCTGTCAGGGATCAGCATCCGCTGGATTTCATGCTCAGTTTATTGAGAACCAAGATCATGAGATGACTCATGAAGAGAAAAACAACAAAATCCCATTAAGAATATTTGTCAAGACATTCTCAGACCGAAGCCTCAAGGATAACACCCCATATGTTTGATTGAAGCGAGTGCAGATTCGACAATGACGATTGTAAAGCAAAGTGAGCTAAAATCACTGGGCCACCAAGATGCCCATAGTGATGCGGCATTCTTCACAGACTCATCGCTTGTAGATGATGACCCTCCAGTTGAGGTGTGTATAAAAGCGTCCCTAGCAACTGGTTGTGGAAAGGTACTAAGCAGCAAGTAGGTTATTATCGTTGGCACTGGACTCGCTGGAATCATAACTGCCATCATCCTGCGTCACAAAGTCAACAACCTGACGCTCAAGATCTTCGACAAAAACTCTCAAGTGGTAGGTGCATGTTCAAAAAGAAGAAAGGGGACGCTTGTTCTCTACGACGACTTTTCCAGGCAGAAAAATACGCTGACAAATTCCCAGGGAGGAACGTGGGCTCAAAATGTTTATCCCGGAGTCCGTTGCGATGTTCCGTCGCATTGTTACCGTAAGGACTGCTTCCATAGAGCCCGCGTGCCGGTGGACTGATTTGAGATATCCTCCAGAAACATCATTTGCGCCCAATACAGCTTGGTCGGAGTACTACTCAAAGGGTCCTGAGATTCGTGCCTATTACGAGAAGTTGGCAACACAGCATGAAATCCTGCCACATATCAGGCTTCGTCATCAAGTGGAAAACGCAGTTTGGGATGAATCTGCTGGCCTATGGATTGTCAGTGTCAAGAACCTAGAAACTGGCTTACAGACCACTGAAAAGGCACCGTTCTTCATTAACGCACAAGGGCGTCTCAGCAAAGGGAAATGGCCGTCAATACCTGGTCTCAAAGACTTTCGTGGCCCAATGCTTCACACATCCGAATGGGATCCGCATTGCAATTTGACAGGTAAGCGCATCGCCATTATAGGCAACGGCGCGAGCGGCCAACAAATATTGCCTAATATCCTTCCTCAAGTAGCTCACATTGACCACTATATCCGCTCCAAAGTCTGGGTCTCTCCAACATTCCAAAAGAACCTCACGCCCGCCACAGCAGCTCATCCGGGGGGGTATACATACACCGATGAGGAAAAACAGCGTTTCGCGGCAGACCCTGCATATTATCTCGAATATCGTAGGAATATCGAGGCCTTACTACACAATCGGTTTCCTCGCACAATCCTTGGGTCCAAAGAATATTTAGCCGTGCGCGAAGCCTGCGTCAAAACTATGGAGGAGCGGCTGAAAGGCGACCGACAGTGGATCGAGAGACTGACGCCCGATTTTGCGCCGGGCTGCAAGCGTTTGACCCCTGCACCAGGCTATTTGGAAGCATTGCAGGATGACCACGTCACATACGTTGATATACCTATCACTCATATTACGGAGAAGGGTATCGTGACAACGGACGGAACTGAAAGAGAAGCTGATATCGTCATTCTAGCGACGGGCTTTGACAACGGGTGCATCCCATACTTTCCCACTGTAGGAAAGAACAAGAAAGATATCAGCCAGCTCTGGAAGTCAGACGGGTCGGTCGGTTATCCACAAACCTACTTTGGCATTATGGCCTCAGATCTCCCAAATTACTTCTTCACAATGCAGGTGTGTACTTGACCTTCCCACTTTTCAGGCCAGGGCTCATTCATTATTTGCAGGCACAGGGAAATGGTGCGGGTGGCAGTGTTCCATTACAATGTGAGATTACCGCTGCCTATATTGCCAAGGTAATCAAGAAGGTCCAGAAGGAATCTTATAAATCCATTTCCCCGTCTTCCGAAGCTGTCAGGGATTTCAACAGTCTTTGCACCGGCCACTTCCAGGATAAGGTCGTCAGTGACAAGTGCAGCTCTTGGTTAAAACTTAACGGCTCAACACCACGCAGCCTGGTGTGGTGGCCTGGCTCCAGCCACCACAGATTCGAAGTTTTGCGAAACCCTCGTTGGGAGGACTTCTCATATGAGAGGAACTCAGGCTCCGAGGCAAATAGATATGCCTTTTTTGGAAATGGATGGACACGGCGAGAACAATCCAGCAAGGAAGTCACAACAGCCTACCTGAAAGAGATCGGGCACATCAATATCTCTTCATTACATGATGCTTGGGATGACTAGGAGACGGGAAAGTATGGGCTTCTAGCTTGGGGTTCGATGGTACCGGCTCAGCACACTCAAATTCGAGAGAATCAGTAGGGCTAATTCCGACAAGCCTATCAGCTGAGGAGTTGATATAGGTTTTTCTTGTGTACTAAGGTAACCTGCGCTACTCTTGAATTAAATCAAATTGAATGAAATGTCAAGTTGTTTCATCAGATATACTTATTTAAGTCCCTGATTGGGCTAAGACTAAGGCTCAATCGAATTTCTATCTTGAACTATTGAGTGAGAAGCTTCCACGACGAGCTGATAATACCCGCAGCACACAACGATCTGAGTATTCATGCCGGCAGCCCTTGCCCAAATTTCTAAATATTCCCTTTGCTCTTTGCCTCACCCTCGATGTGAAAAGACTCGGCCTGTGCCTGTTCGGCGTTGCTTTCCTCAACTTTGGCCTGGAAAGTCTCCTCATTCTCTTCTTCTTCGATGGCATGTTTGTATAGGCCTCTCTTGATATCTCGCTGCCAAAGGACATAACCCGTGATGAACAAAGACACCCAGACGACGCAAAGGCAAATGTTGGCCGTGAAGCCCCGACTCCATTGAGGGCCTTCAGTGATTGGGAATACAACAATGTTGTACCAAGTAAAGATTGACCACCCCACTGTCATCTGCGCGGGTTTTGAACCGTGTTAGTTCATGCACCTTGCGTATTGGAAGAGAACAAGGGTAGAATCATGACGAACCATTGCTCCAGTAGTAAAGCTTTTAGCTTCGTTGTCATCCTTCATGATCAAATGAACGAAAGGGAACAGCATGGGGGTGACGCATGAATTAAATCCTAAAAGAAACCAGGTCGCAAACTTCATGCCAACTGGAATGTACCAGATTCGGAGACAAATGTTAGAAAACACTAGTATGACTCCAGCGAAAAGAACAGGCATCCAGATTGGATACACCCTACGGTCATTTCATAGTCAGCAAGCCTTTCGCTTCAGGATATGGGTCCAGGTAAACGTCGCATGGCGAAAGGATTATTACTGACATGACGAATTGGGGAACGAGACTTCCGCAAACGATTGCCATGATCTGAGTACCAGTGGGCAAGATATTGATTAGTTCGATCGAATACTGATTCGTCGATTTAACCCAGATACCCATTTGACCAGTTACCCAGGTCGTGCATTGGTAACTGCCGGTGAACGAGATTAGTATCAACTTAGCACAATAGCACATAAGACTTCTCACCAGACATAGGTGACGACAGCGAAATAGAAGTGCCAATGAGTGAAAACGCGTTTTAGCATGCGCTTGCCGATTTTAGAACTCTTCCTGACACCATCGTCCTGCATGCGTGCCTGCGCCAGCTTCTGCTCCTCTTCTTTGAGCCACCAGATACGGGGACTCGTAGGTAAGCCAGGGAAAAGGAAAAAGCCGGCGAGAGCAATAGGTAGACTGATGATGCCGTCGACGATGAAGACCCAGCGCCTGTGGAGAAGTTATATAAGCCTCTGAAGACGTTACTGATAATGAGTACCTACCATCCTTGCATGCCTAGCTTCCCGTCGAGGCCGGCATGGGCGGCAGCCTGCATATAACCAGCAAAGGCTGCCCCGATATTGCTGGAAACATACCAGACACCAGCACGTTTAAAAACCTCATCGGATCGATACCAAGACGCGAGCAGATAAAGAGATCCGGTTGACGCGGGTGTCTCAAAGAGACCCATGAGAAATCTCATACCGTAGATCATCTCGGCGCTATTATTACGGCATTGAATAAAAGTGATGATAGACCACAGAGTCTCACAAGTCGGAAGAAACCATCTAGATAGCTTGGGCCGGGAGATAATCATCATGGCCGGGATCTCGAGGACAAGGTACCCGATGTTGTAGAAGGTACTGAAGAGGTTGTACTCAATCCCCTTGATTCCAAGGTCTTCTTTCATACCAGAGTTGTAGGCATTCGAGATGTTAGCTTGATCAAGCCATTTGATAAAGACTGCATCATGTCAGCAATTGCCAAATTCGACTAGAGCCTGGGACCGTGATTACAAAGTAAGCATCTGTATTTGCCATTAGTGATTGTGGAAATCGTATGGATGGGGAGATTGACATGAGGGGGAGGATGATACGATCCTGCTTCTTGATGAGTGCAATTTCTTGCTTGCTGTAGTGGCTTGGATACCAATCGAAAATATACAGCCAAGCCAGGCGAAAGTCTCTCTGGGGAGGCTTGGTAGCTGAACTAACTACCACACCGTTCTTGATTATAGGCTCCCGGGTGTTGTCTACGTCATCCTGCGACAAGTGCTGCTGGTGCTGGTGCGCTTCCAGTGGTGGTGCTGGTGCGGCCTCGATAGCAATGTCATCGTGGATCTTTTGGGGCTGTGTTGCCATTTCGATATTTGGTAATTACTCCAGACAAAGATGTGAAGTATGCAGTAATGAATGGGTAATGGGCTTGGAAAGAGGGCTACTTCGAGAATTGAAGCAGATTTTTAAGATATTTTAAACCACAACAACATGCGGCGTTCTGCATCTTTCACCTAAACCCCACCTAAGGCAAAGATCGGCTGCTGTCCACTTTCCCCGCAAAGATAGGCCGTGCCAAGACTTTGAGGTTAATCGAGGTGTGTTCTTGGCAAGATTGATCTAATGACCGAAAGGTATGGATCGGTGTTCGGAATGAGTTTCGCGGAGTAATCACCACGGCACTCGGAGTATCTGGAATATGGAAAAAGCCTCGAACTATGCGGGGTAGAGATACATGACAGTACGTTCCAAGCTTGGAATGGCGCATGATCGCTTTCGAACAAATTTCAAGGAAGCGCTGGGGAGAACCGTGGGGGATGTTCCACCCCGATTTTAGTCAATTTCCACGAAGATTCGCCCCTCTCACTGAGTCTATAGAGTGCTAATTCGATTTCTTAGTACCATCAGCAAGTGCTAGGCCCACATATCGGTAGCACAAACGTAGGAATATAGGCTACATGCTGGAAACGAGTGCTTTGTGCTTTCTAGACTAGTACACAGGGAAATCTTCATACTTCGATCGGAAAAGGCATGTTACAACGGTTAAACCTAAATACCACACCGAAAGGCAAAGGTTTGGGCTATAACAGCTATTGCAGTCGTTACATTGGTGCTTGCAGCTATTCAAAGAAAACTAACAGCGCTATTGAGGACACCAATCGTTACACGTGTAATAAATCCATGACACCTGCTGCCTATTGTCTTCTCTCTGGAGGATATACGATTATGCGATCCAAATCTGCTCCTTTGCAATCTGTGCCATTATGCAGCCCACCAACCTTGATCGTGTTTTTACCCTTTCTCAAGTACAGCTTGATAGTGGAAGAAAGAATGATACCTTTGTGTGTATCTCTCTGGTAAAGCTTGTAAACGTTCTTGATATCGTCGTTCACGATGACACTGCTGATTCGGCGGAGCTGCCAAGTACCACCGATACGGTCAGGATGTCCCATAGCTATCGATGGTGTCAAATCAATGGTCCTCAATTCCAAAGACAAACTCACGTTGATCACCATAACCCATGTCATCCGTGTCTAGACCAATCTATTAATATGTGGTAGCTGGCAAACGGCATTGATCTGCTTACTTTGATGATAGAACGAAACCCACTGTTCGTCCCCCTCGCCGTCAACTGAGAAAGTCACGGTACTGGTATTACCATAGATCCCTGTAGCAATAACACCATGGCTGGCAAAGTTCTGCATGATTCTGTTAGCTCCAGCCATCGCATCTTGGAAGGGCTCAGTAACAATGAAAAGACTGGAACAAGGTCAAATAACTCACAGCTTCCTGGAGGAAGGCATCTCCTGAGGTTCTGGCGTCTTTAGAAGAATATGTTTCTCCAGTGATTGGCGCAATTTCTCCCGTGATGCTTAAATATAGTAAGGGTTTGACTATAGCAATCTCATGAATGGCTTGACTTACATGTCTAGGTCGTATAAATCATGCCACTTGAGTTGGAGGCATTTTTTCTCTTCGTCAATATCTAAAGGTAACCAGACATTTCGGCTCTCCCAGAGAGTACATGCATCCCACTATATTTCGTCAGGTTGATATAATTCATCCTGGAAGAAGCGACATACCTGATCTCCCATGTAGAGATATGTAGTTCTTTTCGTACCATTGATGCGCCAAGAATACCCCGACTGTGTGCTAAAGGTGCGCGTGTATGCAGGGGCGATAAAGAACGGCTGGGACCAGGGGCCGCTTAGGGAGTTTGCGCGCATTGCAATAACGTCTTCAAGTCTATCAGCTCGATATCTTACTAGATTGTGTTTGGGACTTACTATTTGGGCGGTAGCCGGTCTTATGACTCATTATAGCATAATAGCTACTATCTGTTTGGATGATGGTCGGAGCCTCGAAGTCGTATTTTTTAAAGCAGTACGTAACCTGCTTGATATCGGTCAAGCTATCATTGAAGGCACTGATAAAAACATCCCTCCCTTCCGGCCCATCGCCACTGGAGTACAGTGCATACGACTTTCCATCTTTGTAGTCGGTAAACACTCCGAAGTCCTGAGACGAACCTCCCAAAGGCTGTATCGTCTTTTCAAATTTGTATGGGCCTGCTATGTGATCTGACGTGGCGAAGCCTTGACGGAGACTTGAGTATTGAGCATCATCAGCGTGCCACCACATCTACATATAAATTGTAAGAGATGTTGCCGTCGACAAAAACGGAGTAACTCACATGATACTTTCGTGTCATCTTGCTAAATATCACCTTGGGCCGCTGTATGACATTCCTGGATGATATCCATTCGTTAGTTTCATCGGGCTCTGGCTTTCGTCAGTTTCTGCTTAAGGCTTGGAGACAGTAAAACCAACTGAGTGCCAGGCCGTGACATTCCCAAGTTGCAAGATCGTCTGAGCTATACACAGAAACGCCGCCACCTTCGTCTTGGCCTTCAAACTTGTATTCGCCGAACCAGTAAAATCTACCAGTTGCATGGTCGACAGTAAGTCCCCCAGCATGTGCATTGAAAATATTGCCGCTTGTATCAAGCCAAGTCGCCCCGGGGACAATCCAAGTTGCTCTTGCTCTCACGCAAAACGACAGCAAGATTAGCAGGAGAGATGAAATGCCGAATTTTGACTTCATCGCGGTGCAAAGGCGGCTCGAATCCTCATTGTCAGCGTTGTAGTGGTGTGAATTCAAGCAATCTATAAATTTAAGGAAAAACTCTCAGTTGTTTTAGTAAGCAGCCCTCAGTGACTGTTGTAAATGCTGTTCGGACGATTTTGCTCGGGAAATGGATTAGTCGTAACGGAAGAACTCAGGCGGGATTTGGGCCAATTGCTCCAGTGATCATCAGTCCGAGTTTGGGAAGGAATAAGAGACTACCGGACAATCCCTCTCAGCTGTCAATCGCATATTGCCAAAAATAACATCTATGTTGATCCTGATTGAATTTCCTCTGTAGAGGCACTTGGCCACTAAGCTCTCATGGGATCACTGGAGTAGATTCGACCGATGTACGTACCTGCATATGTCGGTGAAGCGACCTCCTAGGTCGATACGTAGGTTGAACTGAGTCCTTCTGTCGACCAGGGCTGACGGTCTTGTGACTAGTGATCAGTTTACTATTACTATAAATTTAATTTTCAGTGGCCTTGAACACTGAGACTTCATTCAATATTCACGTCACTTATACAAGACATCTATATGGGAAAGATGTATTTCTGAAATTGGGGGATAATATCTGTAGTATATCTATCTACGTGAATGACGAATGATATGGGGTGATGGCAGTGAGGGTGCCTTGCACCTCGCACGCCTAGTTTGTGGAAAGCTCAACCATCTGTTTTCAAAAAGGGACAACATTAGCCGCCCAGAACAGTTCCCCGGTAGAGTAAGTGTTTGTCAAAGGCTGGATATTGTTAATGGAGCATCCTTCACCAACGACCCTGCCATGGAATCTGGCATCGAGCCAGGCTGCGATATCTCCACGAGCAGACTCTAGAACTTGACCATGACCCATATCGGGATACAGGTTGGCGTGGATCGGGCTTTCGGGGTAGGATGAGCAGGTGCGATTGAAGTCCTCCATAGTTAACGAAGCGGGCGTAATGGTATCATTGACACCTTGAATGACCAGAAGCGGCGCAGCAAGTGGGTGAGGGCCTTGTCCGTTATAGCGGATCGCCCAATCGTCGGTGGCAGGATGCTGCAGCCAGCTGGTATTTTTGAAGAGCTGGGTAGGAGTAAGAGAGCCCACAGCGGCAAAACCAGTCTGGAAGCAGGAATTGTCAATGACCCCTAGCCGTTGCTGGGCGGTCTCTCCAAGGTAGTCCTCGATCTTGATCTGCTCAGGGTAAAGCTTGGCAAGAGACTGAAGAAAGTAGACAGAGAACGGACCACCTCCAGTGCCAGTCTCTTCCCATGAAAGCGGAATCAGCTTTTGTGGTCGTAGAGCCGGAGCGGCGGCTATAGCACCGATGAACTTGCCGGCCTCGAGAAGCCGCTCTTCACCAGGCCTGGCAAGGCGCTCGGCGGTTCGCCAAGCTGTCATCCCCCCTTCGCTATGTCCGTATACCGCCCATTTCTGGCTCAGAAGACCGCCAATGACTTTTCTCGCAGCTACGAGCGAGTATGCGACATCTGCTGCGTGCAAAAAGCCAGATTCGTACATGAAACCTTGGGGAATATCAGACCCTTGACCTGAGTAGTCAGGCGCAATGATAGCGTAACCAGATTCAGCGAGAATGAAAGGTGCCTTCCAGTCATAGTACAGGCCTTTGTTGTTGGTTGTCGAGCAGAGGCGGCTACGTCCAGCGGTGCCATGAGTCCAAACCACTGTACGAAGCTTTTCGGGCTCATTGGGTGTTGAAAGCGATCTGTGGAAAGGTAGAAGAGCCCAAGCAGTCGCCGGGATAGTACTGTTATCGAGATCTTCGGTGGCGTACATAAAACGGTAAAGGGTAAGACTGGCGGGGATGGTCCAGTTTCCACTGAGCTGCTCAGCAGGCACAGCTTCCCAGCGCAGGATGTCGCCGGGCTTGGCCGACGAAATATTGGCAGGGGTTTCGTAGAATGGATCGTCGACAATGTTGCTCACCCACAGCTTAGACTCAGACTCGTATGTTGATTCTATTGCTGCTTGGCAATCTTCATCGCAACTTTTCTGGCAGGTGGCATCACAGATGTTTTGCTGGGCGTAGGCCACCCCAAGCATAAGGATCAAAGGGAGGCTGTAATGCATTTTATAAGAGGAGTGAGCCGGTGTTGAGGCCTCTGCTTTTAGGGTGCTTGAATGTTATTGTTAATCAATGAGCCGTGGAATAGATTGAGCTTTATATAGGTAGGTTTGTGATACTGATTATCCTATCGTCACATAAAGTTCTCAGGGTTTAAGCCGAGGCCGAGCTTTGCAGGCGGAGCAATCAGGGGCAAGTGCCCATAGCTCCTCGTCTACAGGCGTGGAATCTGGCATTCTCGCGCATAACAAACTATGAAAAGTATTCGTATACCCTGTGGATCAAGGGTCAGGTCTTTCATCGACCTTACGATTCCTTGTTGTACCTGGGGAGCGATCTGCAGATATGCTCAGAATAAGGTTTAGTCCTTGTCAACATAAATAAGATATGGACACCTATCTATACCAAAACGCTAGCGGCGCGCATATTCACCGCATTGGGCAGGGATCGCCGCTCCCCCTACGGTGTTTCGACAAGCCAGGCTGGGGTGCTAGTCCTCCCGGGACAAGTGCCGATTGCAGAACGGGCCGATATCTTATAGTGACCGTCAGTCAACTTTCATGGTTCTCTGTAGACACGGACTCGCCAGAATCCGATGCGTTTGCTTATACCGAAGGTCTCTAACAATTCGATGTGAGAGTCTTACTGGAGCATTTTCCACTGACGAATGGCCATACTGATCCGAGATTGAATATTCAGGGGCTACACGGACGTCCTCATCGAATGGTTCAGGGACACAGAAGCCTTACATCTTGTTTTGATACGATACTGACGAAAATATCTTCAGAATAGAGAGGAATGCCATTGTATTTTCTCGTTCTCTGTTAGCCTCTTCAGCCGCTGTCACTTCTGTAAGTTTACTACCTAACCAGCGGTGTGACTTCATTAAAACCTGATACTACAGTGCATGAACCTTGATGAACAACGTACGATAGCTTCCTCCTTCTTTCATTTCCTAATTCTTGATTCGAACATCGGTAATAAAACAAGCAAATGACACCTTTAGGTAAGTCAGTGAGGCCGCGTATCCCTGGACCATCTAAAGCCGTTCGATCACAACCTGGGAGCCAGACGCGGACTCAGTCGCTCGAAACGAAAAGGACAGCAAGGTATGAGGGCCTTTGTTGCTCATTTCATGAGACTCTGCAAGTGACCTGGCCTGACCAGCACGGAACAGCCCTGTTCTCAGTGTGTGAACTGATATGGTAAGCAATTGACTCAGAGGGGGTTTTCAAATACCAGAACACTCCGGGTGATACGTTCATGCAAGAATATGTCAACAGGTTAAATCAAGCCAAGTAAACTGTGTTGGTCTTTGTCCAACGGATCTCATCGACAATCGTGAATAGCACAGGCCACAAACTGAAAATAGCCTCAGCATAGCCCTAGCGGGTGTTGTGTTTATGTGCCGAGCTTAGCCGTCTGCATCATAGACACCTAACAACCATTAATCAAGTTCTCGTAGGGTAGCTTCCATATTCGAAACTAGTTTGAAAGATTGACCCACACTGCCCGAGACTGTCTTCCCTCATTTAAGCTTATTTCGTACCGTCAGGACTTCGTCGCGAGGTTGCCCCGCCTATCATTCTTAAACCTCCGCCACAGTATATGGTGGCAATGGAGGACGGTTTTGCGATATGGGTCGATATCAAGTCCCATCCGTAGCGATTATGTTAAAGGCTATATTGTAGTTACTTGTCTTTGACAAAGCATATCATACAACTTGTTCCGTTATTCCCTTAGAAACACTAAATGTAGCTTATGGAAATACTCCTTGATTTTTATTTTGGCATCTTTCTATATTGACGTCTCGGGCCGAAGTAGTCAAACCTATAAATGCCCCTGCATGCCAGCAAAGTCAATCCAGCGTTTCCAGAACAGGGGGTATTAAAATTCATATAGTGGTGAATAAGCATGCAGCTCACACGGCGTGTGTGGGTGCTCTATAAAGTCCCCCTGGTATTATCAAAACAAAATCCCTGAATACACAATTTTCGCGCAAGCGTCACCATATGCCGAGAGGGAGGATCCTACGTGCGGTGAAAGGGGTCATTTCGGTAGTTCGCTCGGATCGCCCAAGTATGAAGGTTTACGACATTTTGCTAATTTGTCTGAGCAGTGAACGACTTCTCTCCAGATAGGTACATGGCCATTTTCGATAGTTTACCCACGAGACACCCAACAATTCACTCAAGTACATTCAAACCCTACTCTGGGGAGTCCAACGCTGCGACATGCAAACTTGTCTGCTCTGGTTCCATCTCCTGTCTTCTTGATATCGAATGTTTCAGCATCGATGCGAAAGTTTCGGCAGCCCTCGGCTGCACTACTGCAGCGCATGAACGCATTATAGGAGTTATTCATGCTACCATACCAATCTCGTAGCGTGATATCTGAGATGTTGAATCGGGACGTATTACAGTCGCCAGGCGTGCTCTGAAAGCTCACGCACTGGGTAATCTGAAACGCCTCGTTGCGTCCTAGGGTATAATTAAAGCCAGTGATAGCTTTAAAGCAATTAGTCCAAAACAGTAGGAAAATACAGAATCTTTGAACTCACTGATGTTCTTGATATCTGCGTATTATTATTAGCTCAATTTTCCACAAGTTAGTCTGTTGCAAGCTTACGTCCAAGGCCGCCTCCTCCACCGTTGGGTGGGTACCCAACTGGATCTCCAGTAAACGTCTTGATGTATGCCCCGTACTTGGTCTCGATTGCGTTGGTATTACGCATGGTGATGTTCTCAATCCTTTCGTACTTTCCATTGTATTGACCAATGCTTCCGAGAGCAAAACCTGACCCTTTGATAAAGGTACTGTCTTCGATGAGCACATTCGTTGAGTTTGCCTTCAAGGAAATGCAATCATCTCCATTGACCACGTGCCAGCGGCGAAACGTCAGGCGGTTACTAAACATACCATCCACGCCGTCCGTGTTTCGTGCGGGATTCTTGCTGGAGCTTGTCGACTTCACGTATATGTCTTGAAGAAGTACGTTGTCGGAATCGCGAATCGTCATAGTCCTACCGGGCGGTATGTGAGAGTTTAATCTTTGGCGATTCAATGGGGCTACCTACCACATCTGCGACTGCACAAAACGAAGGCCTTCAATCACACTGTCCTTTGCGCCGATGATGGTAATTTGATGTGGACGGCCTATGCTGGTGAGACAATAGCCACAGATTTGTCGATACTCATGGATCAAGATGAGAGCCTACCTGGGTAATTAGACTGGCCTTTTACAAAATCGTACCAGGCTTGGCCATTTCCGTCCAATGTGCCATAACCGAAGCCGCGAATAGTGAGCCTCTCCCCGCCAAGATGCCACGCGCTGGATTGGTTTTGATAGCCATTTGGGATAGAATTATTGAGCCAGTAATCAATATCAGTGCTCCACTGTTTCAAGATCAGTTTTTGTCAATCATTGTGCCCTACCAGCAACTCACTAGAGGAGTTCCGCGGATTTGGATCTCGGTATCTTTGAGGCCAACAGTCTTCATGACTTTGCCAATATGATACGTAGTGTTTGTAAAAATAATACGGCCACTCTTCCCACACTTCTTGAATGCCTCGAGAATGGCTGGGGAATCGTCTTCCCCAGTATTCTTTGCCGGAATGACGCACTGAGCGCGTTTCCACAAGGATGATGAATTATCCTCAAAACTTGGGAGTAGCGATTCGTCGGCTTGGGCAAGGCACCTAGGCAGCCCACTAAGACCGACAAAGAGTGATAGAATATGGAAAATCCTCATGCTGTTCTGCTTGACTCGATAGAGATCACTTAAAAAACACAACGTCGGGTATCGTGAATAGGAGATGCCTTCGGAAATCCCTTTGGAGCCCGCAGGAATTAACTTGTGATATATGCTAGCATTATGTCCTGACGGATCATTGCTGCCGGGAGCCGGAGCATCTTCGAGACGGACGTGGCCAAAAAAAACTTGATCAATTGCCTCTACTCGACGGAAAATTTTTGGCCATGTGCCTGAGCATCCATTTTTTATCCGTGGCATTTAGACTAAGAACTTGATTTCCCCACTATGATTGGCTTTCGAAGTAGCAAAGTGCAGATACGGAAGGTGCAGTTCTATAATCCCTGTATCTTTTCCTTTCATCCGATATCCCATATCTTAGAGCAAGTCAAATTGCACATAGCTCGAGATCCCGGTCTGATCGGATCGGGGTCTGGATAAACTATCTATCTAGTACTGAGGTTCCTACTAGCAGAGAATAAGCAGATCTAATAAGTTTATTCCGCTTTTTCTCACTCTATTAATATAATATTACTTAAGTCATTTAATATTAACCTATCTATTTTTTATAAGTCTTACTT